>CM035117.1:156939686-157399686 GCA_020205555.1 Panax stipuleanatus | reverse complement strand
TTGGCAGAAAAAAATAATGAAACCCGAAAAGGGATTCAGTTGTATCTTTATACCACCATTATTGAACAACAAAAACAAAAATTGAACAAAATTATAGACTAAAGCACAAAGAGAATGTACTTTTCTTTCCTAGTAGCTCTTGGAACTCTAATTGAATCTGGCAACAGATAACCATCAACACTCTTGTCAAATTTTACATACTTCCAATCAATCCCTTGGCAAGCATACAACACATCCCTCACTACAAACCTCCTTAGAAACTTCATTCTCCTCCTTTATCAAATTCAGTACTAAACAAACTTGACTTCAGTACTATAAACTCTAGAAGACTGTCTTTTAGTATTGCTTACAGCATGCCATAATTATCGAGGGTCCACTTAAAAACACCGTCTTTAAAGGGTCCACTTACTATAGCATGCCATAGTACTGTTTCTTCGGCATAAAGGGAGTATGTTAAATTGTTAATACTTAATATATCCAAGAGCTGTATATGATTACAATTTCATCTAACAATTTATCCAAATTAAATGCATTCATGACTAAAAAACCTTGCAATTCAATTTTTAATTTCAAAAATCAAAGAATTAACAATACCAAACAAAACTGAAATTTATCCAAACTAAACTTTCATATAACCAAAGTTCAAACCTATGAAATCGAAAAAAGACTGATATTCAAATTCATTCAAATTAAACAAAATAAAAAGCTATAATTACCTATTTCCAAGGCGGAGGACTCCAATCCATTCCTAAAGCTAAATGCGAAGTTCCATCGTGTCCATGCTTTGGAGGACTCTGTCCCTACATCCTTCAATTTGATCTATAATTTCAATTTTCTAAAAATTTAGAAAAAAAATAAAGGGGGCGGGGTTTTGGTGATCGGATTTGGTATGAGAGATGAGAAATTACTACTATTTTTTCGATTTTGTGATATGGCTTTGAGAAAATAAATCACAACCCACTTGATATTTACACTTCCGGTTAACTACCAATACCTTTTAGCTTTCCTTTAGCTGCTACTTTTTTCCAGTCCACACCCAATCAGAGTAGTTTGAGTAGATGGCTGCCTGCGAAGTTCTCTTGTTGGCCCCGGATATTCCTTCGCCATTCTTGGAGATCTAGGGTTTGCAGAGGTGTGAAAATATAGTTTTTATGATATGAGAGAAAGTGAAAAGGTAGGGTGAGAAAAGAGAGTTACAAATTCAATGTACAGGACACGTAAGAAAAAAAAGAGGAGAAGAGACACGAGTTAGAAGAAGAGATTTGAGAGAAAAGGGATGAAAAGTGATCTGATGAGACTGAATGAAAGAAGGGATAGGAAGCGTGAATGAACTCATCCAATAAACTCAACCTTTTTTAAAATTGAGAGACTCGATTGGATTGATTTGATTTGGGCCGCATTTTTTTTAGCTGAGATAAAATGTGAGACATTAAATTAAGTTGGAAGAATCTGAACTGTCCATATGTTTGTCAAATGAAAGATTCAAAATGGGTTCTATTTTATTATATAGATATTAAAGAATACATCCAGCAAACACCGAGATTCACATGAACCGGCCTTTGTAGTAAAACACGTGGATAACAATATAATACAAATGGTGAAACCTAAAAATAAAGAAGATAGGTACAATACAATGGACCCATAGCATATACAATTAAGTAGTTTGAGGGGAAAATCAATATAACTTCATTACAACCTAGTCAGCTTGCTAATTGTTCTAGGTTTCACATTTTACCTTGTCACGTGTGCCAAAAAATTTACTCGCATACATAGTATAATTCATGATTATTACACCAGTGTTATATTCCCTTAAAGATGATTCAAAATTATATTAAAAGATCAAGTTCATAGTCTTTTATAATTGCTTTAGGAAGATTTCTTATTAACACACCTGAGTTCTACCCTAGTTTCTTCCTTCACTTCTATCCCACTTTCCTGACAACTGTGTAAAACAATTACATAAATCATTTGTACTTTTTCTTAGAAATTAACTAAATAGCTAATAGTAGTACTAAACAATCATGTAAGTTCCTAGGAACTAATAAATAAAGAGATGAAAGTAAAAAAATATATAATCACACCAAATACTACTCCTATCACAACATATAGTCCTTGTACATATGGACCAAAATTTTGACATGAGGAGAAATCAACCAAATAAACTATGACCTGTGTAGTATCATAAGATCTCTATTGTTACATTGACAATTGAATGATTGCGAAATAATGCGAGAAATAGAAAACAAAAGCATATAGGCAAAATAACAGATAGAGAGCATGTTAAATTCAACCAAATGTAGCGTATAAATCCACACCTAACAAAAAATCCACATTAACATAGAATAATTTATTAAATCAAAGAAAAAAAGCTAATAACAGAAAAAATAAATATTAAAAAGTAAAGTGGGCTTTGATCCCACAAACAACCATCGCACAATGAAATGAATTCGTTTTGGCAGAAAAAAAAAATAATGAAACCCAAAAAGGGATTCAGTTGTATCTATATACCACCATTATTGAACAACAAAAACAAAAATCGAACAAAATTATAGAGTAAAGCACAAAGAGAATGTATTTTTCTTTCCTAGTAGCTCGTGGAACTCTAATTGAATCTGGCAACAGATAACCATCAACACTCTTGTAAAATTTCACATACTTCCAATCAATCCCTTGGCAAGCATACAACACATCCCTCACTAAAAACCTCCTTAGAAACCTCATTCTCCTCCTTTATCAAATTAAGTACTAAACAAACTTGACTTCAGTACTATAAACTCTAGAAGACTGTCTTTTAGTATTGCTTATAGCATGCCATAATTATCGAGGGTCCACTTAAAAACACCGTCTTTAAAGGGTCCACTTACTATAGCATGCCATAGTACTGTTTCTTCGGCATAAAGGGAGTATGTTAAATTGTTAATACTTAATACATCCAAGAGCTGTATATGATTACAATTTCATCTAACAATTTATCCAAATTAAATGCGTTCATGACTAAGAAACCTTGCAATTCAATTTTTAATTTCAAAAATCAAAGAATTAACAATACCAAACAAAACTGAAATTTATCCAAACTAAACTTTCATATAACCAAAGTTCAAACCTATGAAATCAAAAAAAGACTGATATTCAAATTCATTCAAATTAAACAAAATAAAAAGCTGTAATTACCTATTTCCAAGGTGGAGGACTCCAATCCATTCCTAAAGGTAATTGCGAAGTTCCATCGTGTCCATGCTATGACGAACAAGATTTTTGTAATTTAAATTGAATATTTATTGAATTAAATAAATATTTTTTTATGATTTAATTATTGATTTAAATAATTAATTGATGAAATTGTGGTAGATTAATTTAATTATATGTGTCACGTTAGTTAAATTAATATGGTGAATTTTTATATTCAAAGTATGTATTTAATTGAGCTTATTTGATTAATATATTAATTAATAAGCATAATGTTATTCTAATTAATTTAAATAATTAATTAGAGATTTAATGATTTGGCATAATTAATGAATGAGAATTTTAATTATGTGACTATGTGATTTAATATGAATTTATGCTATTTTATTTAAGTGATTTAAATAACATTATTTTATTTTATTGGGTGTGACATTAAAACTATATTATAAAGCTTTAATTAAATTAATGGGAAAGGAGATTATAAGGGGCAAACAAACAAGGCCCTAAGGGGAGTTGCACCAGTTAACCCATTACGGATTAACTGACGCCACTCACCCATTACTCGTCCACTATACATATTATACGTATTACTCTATACGTATATCCTATACACCAGTTTTATATTTTATATATTACAAACGTCAGAGAACTTAGAGAGATTAAGAGAGAAGAATTGATTTGGAGAAGAGATTGAAGAATTAAAGTTCATATCATCATCAAACAGAGTTAACAAGTGTATAATCCTTCATCTCAAGTTTTATTACGTTAGTTTATTTTTCAAACCCAACTCCAAACTCTCTGTATATGATTTTGGTGACGAATACTTAAGATGTAATCATATATGTGTTATTGTATGATTATAACATGTTTTGTATTTGGTATGAATGAATTAAAATAATCGAATTCATGTAATTAGGCTTTAATTGGGTTTTCAAAATTTTACAGAGTTTTTCCATTTACGAGCTTTAAAAATTCTCTGTGAATGGAAAAAAATTGATATTTGTTCATTATATAGCTATATTTGTGTTAATATGTGTTTATAACACATTATATGCCATATATGCATAATTTTCAGTGATCACACCATGGAATTTTGTTGATAATTGGGTTTTCAAAAGTTACAGAGTGTAGAAATTGTACATATGGCCCATATGGCCCTTACGTACAAAATTTACACGCCTAAATTGATACTTGCATGTAATTATGTACGTTTAAACGAACAAAATGGAAGTTACACGAACGGATTCAGTGTTATAACGAATCCGTAACGTTGAATTTCTTGTTTTCCTTCAAAACTTTACAAAATATTGAAAACAGTGAAAATAGATGCCTTGAATTGTGTAAATACGTGATTTAAAATGCTAAGATCATGCTAGAAATGTTATATAATGTTTCTGTGGAGTTTTTACATTATGGGTAGCCTTATAATTCATTACGTTAGTTTAATTTGGATTTATTTGTGCTACTCTGTGTGTTCATCGCGAACCAGGGAGTGCACCAGCAGGGGGACCCGCCCCAGCGGGTGTTCATGGGCATTAGGACCCGCCCCAGCGGGTATAAGGGCTGTCCGGGAGCCTTTTTTTTGGTTTCCGAGACTGTTTTGACCTCCTATAGTAAAATAAGCATAACTTTTTCATACGAACTCCGATTAAGGCGATTTAAGATGATTCGGAAAGATAACGAGTAGACCTACAACTTTCATTCTTTAAGTTTTTCAATTTGAAATCGTTAAAATGGGTAAAAATGGCCATCTTTGTGACTGATGCGTATTCGGAGGCAATCGGAGGGCTTCGGACACGCACACACACAAGTGTAGTGTTCTCGATAATAAAAGATGTTGTTTTAAGTTACATACATGAATATTATATGATTTGAAGTTCATGATTAATAAATTAAGTTATTGACATGTATAAGATAATGTGAAGGTTCAAGCTAACAAACTAAGTGCGAACTTGAATATCGTAATTGTAAAACTTGATTATGATTGTTTAAAGGGCTATACATGTGTGATATGCATGTTGTGAGTTTACATTCATGTTATGTGGTTAGCCATTGAGTAATATTATAAACCAAGTTGTAAGTCGAACTTAAGTGAATACTTCAACAGTTAAACATGGTAGTTATGAAAACTAATCGATGTCGTATACATAATGTAATGTGTAGGACGTTGAGGAAGTGAATTGTAATTATATTTGTAGCTTGTGCAAAAGGCAAGTATCCTATCCCTAACTTATTGATTTAGCAAGTTCCCTAAATTCTAATTTATTCATTTATTAAGTCTTAGACTTGTGTTTCTATATCGAGTAAGCTCGTGTTCTTAATTGTTCCAGTTCGAAATTCATATTACATATTGTAACTCTTTTAAAAGCATGACTCAGTTATACAATACTTATTCGATTGTATACTCTTGAAATTTATTATTCAAGTTGAATATCGATGTTATTGTTGAACCTTATAGGACTAGTGAACCCTTATTGATTCGACTAGTCCATAGTTGATGAACGTTCTAAATTCCAAAATACTTATTGAGTTTATCCAAACCAAACTTCCTTTGGTGCGGACTCTAATGTCAAAACTGAGATGAACAACCCTGTAAAAGGGGATTATTTACGCTTTAGCGTTGAGATATTGTGCACAGTATGGTACTAAGGGCTAATCCCCCTAAGTACGAGAAGTAGAGTCCATAGTCTTATGACTGTTAAAGGTTTAAAGCATAAAAACTTTACAACCTAGGACATAGTTCAAGGTCTTATTACCCTCAGACGTTCTTTTAATTCCTGTTATTCATTCTTGAGTCAAAAGTTGAGTTTATTTATTCAGATGTCTTTGATTCACTCGCATGTTATTATATTGTTGTTATATTATTATACTTGTGGGCAATCGTGCTCACTCTTGCGTAATAATAACATTGCAGTTAAGAACGAAAGGTCCAACGAGCCTTCTACTAGCAAAGGCAAGGGCGAGGTCAACAAGTGATGAAGACTTGTTGTTTATTTTATGTGTTTATGTTTCAGACTTATATTAGAGTTGTGTAAGACTTATTTACTTGTTTATGTTCCGCACGGATGTTTAAGGTTAGTATGACCTGGGATTTATTTTATTTATTACTCAGATGTTGTAACCCCATAAGGGGAGGATTTAATTCTATTTATTGCATGGTTTGCATTTACTATGGGTAGATAGATAGATGATATTCGTACAGTGAACACCAAGTCCCGTGGAATTGAAGTACCCGGATTTGGGGGTGTCACACATGCTTTGGAGGACTCTGTCCCTGCATCCTTCAATTTGATCTATAATTTCAATTTTCTAAAAATTTAGAAAAAAAATAAAGGGGGCGGGGTTTTGGTGATATGATTTGGTATGAGAGAGGATAAATTACTACTGTTTTTCGATCTTCCGATATGGCTTTTAGCAAATAAATCACAACCCACTTGAAATTTACACTTCCGGTTAACTATACCTTTTAACTTTCCTTTAGCTGCTACTTTTTACCAGTCCACACCCAATCAGAGTAACTTGAGTAGATGGCTGCCTGCAAAGTTCTCTTTTTGGCCCAGGATATGCCTTCGCCATTCTTGGAGATCTAGGGTTTGCAAAGGTGTGAAAATATGGTTTTTGTAATATGAGAGAAAGTGAAAAGGCAGGGTGAGAAAAGAGAGTTACAAATTCAATATACATGACACATAAAAAAAAGAGAAGAGACACGAGTTAAGAGAAGAGATTTGAGAGAAAAGGTATGAGAAATGATCTGATGAGACTGAATGAAAAAAGGTATAGGAAGCGTGAATGAACTCATCCAATAAACTCAATGATTTTTAAAATTGAGAGATTCGATTGGTTTGATTTGATTTGGGCCGCATTTTTTTTAGGTGAGATAAAATGTGAGCCATTAGATTAAGTTGGAAGAATCTGAACCGTCCTTATGCTTTGTCAAATGAAAGATTCAAAATGGGTTCTGTTTTATTATATAGATACTAAAAAATACATCCAGCAAACACCGAGATTCACATGAACCGGCCTTTGTAGTAAAACACGTGGATGACAATATAATACAAATGGTGAAACTTAAAAATAAAGAAGATAGGTACAATACAATGCACCCATAGTATATACAATTAAGTAGTTTGAGGGGAAAATCAATATAACTTCATTACAACCTAGCCAGTCTACTAATTGTTCTAAGTTTCACATTTTACCTTGTCACGTGTGCCAAAAAATCTACTCGCATACATAGTATAATTCATGATTATTACACCAGTGTTATATTCCGTTAAAGATGATTCAAAATTATATTAAAAGATCAAGTTCATAGTCTTTTATAATTGCTTTAGGAAGATTTCTTATTAACACACCTGAGTTCTACCCTAGTTTCTTCCTTCACTTCTATCCCACTTTCCTGACAACTGTGTAAAACAATTACATAAATCATTTGTACTTTTTCTTAGAAATTAACTAAATAGCTAATAGTAGTACTAAACAATCATGTAAGTTCCTAGGAACTAATAAATAAAGAGATGAAAGTAAAAAAATATATAATCACACCAAATACTACTCCTATCACAACATATAGTCCTTGCACATATGGACCAAAATTTTGACATGAGGAGAAATCAACCAAATAAACTGTGACCTGTGTAGTATCATAAGATCTCCATTGTTACATTGACAATTGAATGATTGAGAAATAATGCGAGAAATAGAAAACAAAAGCATATAGGCAAAAGAACAGATAGAGAGCATGTTAAATTCAACCAAATGTAGCGTATAAATTCACACCTATCAAAAAATCCACATTAACATAGAATAATTTATTAAATCAAAGAGAAGAAGCTAATAACAGAAAAAATAAATATTAAAAAGTAAAAGTGGGCTTTGATCCCTCAAACAACCATCGCACAATGAAATGAATTCGTTTTGGCAGAAAAAAATAATGAAACTAGAAAAGGGATTCAGTTGCATCTATATACCACCATTATTGAACAATAAAAACAAAAATCAAACAAAATTATAGAGTAAAGCACAAAGAGAAGGTATTTTTCTTTCCTAGTAGCTCTTGGAACTCTAATTGAATCTTGCAATAAATAACCATCAACACTCTTGTCAAATTTCACATACTTCCAATCAATCCCTTGGCAAGCATACAACACATCCCTCACTAAAAACCTCCTTAGAAACCTCATTCTCCTTTTTTTTATCAAATTCAGTACTAAACAAACTTGACTTCAGTACTTTAAACTCTAGAAGACTGTCTTTCAGTATTGCTTAAAGCATGCCATAATTATCGAGGGTCCACCTAAAAACACCGTCCACTTACTATAGCATGCCATAGTACTATTTCTTCGGAATAAAGGGAGTATGTTAAATTGTTAATACTTAATATATCCAAGAGCTGTATATGATTACAATTTCATCTAACAATTTATCCAAATTAAATGCATTCATGACTAAGAGACCTTGCAATTCAATTTTTAATTTCTAAAATCAAAGAATTAACAATACCAAACAAAATTGAAATTTATCCAAACTAAATTTTCATATAACCAAAGTTCAAACCTATGAAATCGAAAAAAGACTGATATTCAAATTAAACAAAATAAAAAGTTGTAATTACCTATTTCCAAGGTGGAGGACTCCAATCCATTCCTAAAGGTAAATGCGAAGTTCCATCGTGTCCATGCTTTGGAGGACTCTATCCCTGCATCCTTCAATTTGATCTGTAATTTCAGTTTTCTAAAAATTTAGAAAAAAAAATAAAGGGCGCGGGGTTTTGGTGATCGGATTTGGTATGAGAGATGAGAAATTACTATTGTTTTTTCGATCTTTCGATATGGCTTTGAGCAAATAAATCACAACCCACTTGATATTTACACTTCCGGTTAACTACCAATACCTTTTAGCTTTCCTTTAGCTGCTACTTTTTTCCCGTCCACACCCAATCAAAGTAGCTTGAGTAGATGGCTGCCTGCAAAGTTCTCTTTTTGGCCCCGGATATGCTTTCGCCATTCTTAGAGATCTAGGGTTTGCAGAGGTGTGAAAATATGGTTCTTATAATATGAGAGAAAGTGAAAAGGCAGGGTGAGAAAATTGAGTTACAAATTCAATGTACAGGACACATAAGAAAAAAAAAAGACGAGAAGAGACATGAGTTAGGTGAAGAGTTTTGAGAGAAAAGGGATGAGAAGTGATCTAATGAGACTGAATGAAAGAAGGGATATGAAGCGTGAATGAACTCATCCAATACACTCAACGATTTTTAAAATTGAGAGACTCGATTGGTTTGATTTGATTTGGGCGGGATTTTTTTTAGGTGAGATAAAATGTGAGCCATTAGATTAAATTGGAAGAATCTGAACCGTCCTTGTGCTTTGTCAAATGAAAGATTCAAAATGGGTTTTGTTTTATTATATAGACTAGTAATTGCCCGTGCCTGAAGGCACGGCGTAACGAAAAATTAGATTTAAATTCAAAAAATACTGCATTACCTAAAGACTCTTTGTAACCTAAAATAACTTACAATCAGACATAACAATTATCATAATTTACCATACCACCACAATAATTAATACATACTCATCATCAACACATATCCAACCACCAAAACATCAAGCTAGTTGCTACTAATTTCATGAAATTTCGACAGAGTTTTTTTTAAAAATAGATATCCAGAAAAATCTAAACCTGTCTACAAAACTTACAATCATCAATACATAGATGCTTACTAAAATTACTCTTTTTTCTATTATTTTTTTGTTTTTTATTATTAATTTATTTTAGCCAATATTAAGGTTTGCATAGAACACCACTTAGGCATGAATTTTTCAATTATTTTGATTTTCTTCCCATAATTGAACTTTAATAACTTATATTATGTGTTACACGAACTCTTTCTCTAGGGAATCATTTAATTAGAGAAGTTTCAATGAACAGGGTACACACAAAGATCTGTAGGAAAAATAAGTGTATCATATAACTTGAACAATGTACAGAAGACATTTATTAAGGTCAAGGGTGTTGATGAGAAGGAGATAAAAATGAAGATAAAAGCTACAGCAAGCAATGAAATATGAATTTCTATGAGAAAGGAAGAACATAGCAGTAACCGCCTATACCTCGAAAAGTATTCTACAATTTTTGCATAGCTGCTTATGAAGGATGGTTCTCATTAGAATTTGAAACGTCCATTTCTGAAGAACTATTTGAGACTGAAAGTTGCTTGCGCATTAGATGCATACGTCTCTGCAATGTCAACATAATCAACATGTTATCCGTCTTAATGATGCTATAACCTGCTTTTGTATGCATGTTAAATGGAGCAGCATCAATCATTCTGCAGTGCAAGTAAATCTCCCTTGAGGAACTCATCTGAGAAATTAGTTCCTTACTTGCCTTCAGCAGACGCCACCCAATGCCTCTCATGGAAATTGTTATTAAAATCTTAGAACTCATATTTTATACAAAACATTACAGTTTTTATGAGGCCCTAAAACCACTATCATATCCCAAGAAGTTATAAGCATTACATTTATGAGGGAAGTGATAGTGAATTATGATAGAAAGAAGTCATGAACAACATTGTCAAGGATATATATGATCAAACTGCATTCCTTGATATTTGAGCCATTTTGACTTCTATCAAAGCAAATAAAAGTATAAACATCGACTCATTTCACGTTGGGAACTAACGTTGACCCCAGTATGACAGCTCTCAACGATAATAGGAAGCATCCTTAACAATCTTTACTATCCTTATTGGTAAAGAATTTCATGCTTAATGCGCCACATTAAAGAATACACCATACTATTAGCAAAAGTTGATGCTTTGAAACCAAAAACACAACAGCAAGAAAGTAATATCTTCAACATATTAATAAATAATATATAAAAATTGGGGCATATTAATATATAAAAATTGGGGCTTTAAAAAAACAGAATTGCAACAACTATATAAAGAGATACCTCCTAAGGGACTTATGTACAGCCATATTACAGATATATGGTGAATTCTTTGGAGTAGGTGTGGGAGGGGAAGCATTAGCACCCATCTTGTTAAAACTCCCAATAAGTGTTGTTGTATGAGGCATCAAACTCCTCCTCTTAATCAAATACTGCTTCACCAAAATCCCCAAAAGATTCACATACCCTTTAGGCATCAACATCGATTCTGCAAAAGATTCTAACAATAACCCAACAGTCATGTCCATTTCATCTTCCCTCATCACCCGAACCAACATGGACCCAGATTCCAATTCTTGAAAATAACTGAAATTCTCTAAAAATCGAAGCTTTTCAAGCTCGTCATTCATATTCTAGACACTTCAAAGGTAAAACAAAAAATTGTAATACTTACCACAGGCAAGCCTTCCACCAGCATTTCCAATGCTTTTGCTGAGTTCAAGGCCACCTGAACAATAAAGGGAAGCAACCAACTCGGAAACTAATTTACCTCTCACTTAGAAGATGTCCAGTATATGCCTGAATATATTCTCAGTAACTTTTGTTCTCCAGAATTCTCACAGAAATATAGTGAACAGTAAAAAGTCTGGCTAAGTGGATATATTTTTCGAGAACAATAATTCAATGTTTTAATTTCTTCTGCTCAGTTAGCATACACAATTAATAATGCGTATTCAAGTAAATTCCCTTATTTTTTAGTTGTAAAATTTTGCACATAAAGATGGCAGTGTTAATTGCACTTATGTTTCTACTCTTGCAATCATGTAAGGCTATAGCACAACACATGTCCAGTCCAGATGCCCCATATAAATATGAGAAAGGAATCAAGGGAACTCTAAAGAAAATTGTTCATAGTACAGAGTAGATGAAGCTCACACTTTCCCAAGTCATCATGGTCAACATGGACAACTACGACCCTTTCAATGATGGAACCTGATCCAATGAGTGGAATCTGAATCAATTAACACACATTTGAGAGATTTAAGCAAACCAAATATGTAGATTTTAGTTGCATATCAAACTCAAAACCAGTTACCTGCTTGTCAACAATAGTGAATTCGACAGTACCTAATTTTAAAAAAAAAGTCATGAAAATGTCATAAGTTTATGAAACTTGCAAGCATCATCTAAATTTGCAATATTTCTAAGCAATTATGATAAAAGATCATTTAAATATAACACCCAATAAAGATCCCCATAATGAAATGTTAGGAGTAGTAGATAGAAGATAGCCCCAACACATCCAATATAATTTGCTTACACTCCTAGTAAATATTTAAAATCAGAATGGTGGTAGATGTCTACAACAATGTTATGCAGGATAAGAATTTAGAATTGTGGCAGTCTCTTGTTCCTTCTATTTGAAACTAAACAACCACCACATTCCCACCAATTTTATAACTAACAAAAACAATGATCTTATGAAAATGATATCAAATGATTTGTCATGGAAATAATAAGACGTGTAGGAAATAATAATTAAATGATCAGTATAGTCACAACAGTTATAATATGTGCAATGAATCAAAGCAAGCTTACCATCTTCACCAACTGTCATATTCCCGAGATCACTAGCATGGCGGGGCTCATCTTCCGGAGCACCATGCTCTTTATTAGCAGGGTTAAAATGGGGTCATGCAGATTAGTATGATCAAGAAAAGTAAATTAAAAACCATAGTTGAAAAGGAACTTGTTTTCGTCCTTTCATCCTTTTCGATTCCCATGATATCGATGGATAGTGGTACAATGAAATCAAATCCAAGGGTGAAAAGTTTTCCAGTAATTGTAGTTGGACCTGAGTCACCATTGTTATATGTGATCTAAAGCAAACAACATTTGAACAATATCTTAGTCAAATAAACTTATGATAATCGGTAATCCTCCAACACTAAAATAAATAAAGTCTTGCAACAGAAGATCCCCAATGATTTTAATAAAACTATCTTTATCAAGGCTTCTTAAAACAAACAAATAACACAATGTCTCTACAATAGAGAATTTCGGAACCAACAACTCATCAAAAAATGTTCTTACTTCAAGCCACTCAAAATTTCAAACACTACCATTATCATAAATTTTCAAACTTATAGTACCTCTCATAAGCATTTCATTAAACATATATGATGCAACATATCACAAATGTAAAGCATACATATAACACTTGAGACCAAATATATTGAACATTATATTGCTGGAAATAACTAAACATATAAAATAAATTAAATTCATGGAGAATAGTATACAAACATAAAATACCTTGTTCATCTCAACTTGGGACAACTCTATTGTGGATGCTTCTGTTTTGTAATTTTCTGACAACCAAAAAAAAAGAAGTCAGTCAATAATATATGAAGATTTTTTGTAATTTTGGGAGTAACTTTTGGCTTCTATGAAAATTTTGCACCGACACCAAATTACGATAAGTAGTAAAATTCTGCATTAACACTAAATTAAAATAAGAAGTAGTGACATAAAAGATTTACGTAAATTAGTACCAAATGAAAGAAAATATCACAAAACAAATAAAAGTAAACATAAGAAATAAATTAAGGTAGCACCACATTTGGTTTGAATGCTCAAAAAGATAAACGCATTTGGTTTCAAATATTTTCTTCATCCATAGCATTGATAACAATGAGAGGCCACTGCTTGAATTTAAGACCAAAAAATTTTTCAAATAAATAACTATGTAGGTACTCTGTGTCATTCCAACAAATAGGAAATGTGCAAATATAATCAAGACCTTGAGATTCATCATCTAATTGGCAGTCCACTCCCTCCAATTAAAAAAGTACTAAATGCTCCTTCGTTTTATAATGAGGGTTCCCATTTAAAAAAACATACACACACAATATACACAAATCAATAAGCATAAGGTAGAGATGAAAAATAACTACAAATCTAAATTAAAAATTTACCTGAAATTGATGGATACACAAATCAAAATCCATATTTCTTGTGCTCCTCACGTGATTTATATGACACAAAATGAAAGACTCACCATAGTTAGGAGAGAAAGAAAGAAAAGTGATGTGGTGGTATATAAGGAAAACATTAATGTCAGTACAAAACATGAGTTCTCACTAATTTACTTCTGAGGAGCTACGGATAGTTTCACTATCTCTCTCCAGTAGACTTACAAACGGGTTCACTACATATAAAAATCAACCAAATTATTAATCCCCCATTGGATTAATTCTACTAAAAAGTTGAGAATTTATTTGGAATCAAATATTAACACGGTAAATAGAATAGAAGAAAAGGGTCATGCGAATAGCGTGAATTCCAGTTCTTTCGCAAAGAACGCAAAGCTAAAAGCGTGGATCTGAAGTAGGCTGCCATTTCTAGAAAAACTCCGCAAGGTTTTAAAATGGGAATTGAAAGTGGAGAGAGAAAACAAAGGGATATCGAGAAACCAAGTGCGAGAAAGAGATAGAAATTGACAGTTTTCGAGGCTTTTATTGTAATTTGGGAAAACCTGGGCGGGATTAAAGTAGCACAGCTAGCGCTGCGCGCGACTGCTGCTGCCAGCAGCAGCAGCTATGTGCTTACCAAACGCCCCACTTTGCGTATTTTTATTTTTCCAACCACACATCCGATTGGAACGAAATTTTAGTATGTCATAGTTGGTATATCAACTTATTTTAAAAAAATACCAACTACCGAATTCAGAACCTTTAAGTGGGTTATATAGCGAGCCAAAACTGCTCCGCCGAAACAGCCACAACAGCGCAACGCGATGCAGCGTAGCTGCTGCTGCTGCTGCTGTCTCATGATCAAACTGCCCACTTTGCTCATTTTTAACTTTTAAACCGTAACTCCGATTAAAATGACATTTAAATATGTTGTAGATGGTATGGTAGGGTATTTTTAAAAAATATAATCCACTCATTTTGGACATTCTAAGCTGCCCAAAACAGACCTCAAAAATGCCATGTCACACTAATTTTTAAGTTTTCATTTTGTTTGGAATTGGCTTTCTTTATTTATTCGATTTACCCAAACTCTTTAATTATCATCACATATGATATATATATCTAGCCCAAGCCTTGATTCCATCTAATATTCAATTTTTAATCAAAACAGTCCATTTAGGACTTTCATCGGACAAGTGGTGAACATTGTTTTAACACACCATTTTCATAGCCATTTGCTTACCCTTCAATTCCATTTTAGCCTACTTATAACACCACACAACCAACCTATCTCCATGGCTCTATACCAGATCATAACCAACCAATTCTCATAATAAATCATATACAAACATATATAATTCAACATGTTAGTTTATACTTGTTTTATAATATCACATCTTGATTCCAAAGTATGCAATACAAATTGATATGATTCTCATACACAACTCAGTTAACCATGCTCTCATGTATCCAATTTCAGTTGATAAAAATCACTTATATTACCGAACTAATTATCCCCAAACAAATTGTAAATTATCTTTACTATTAACTTACTCCATAAACATAAATCATAAAACATGTAAATTGAATTACCTTATGATTGCTTGATACTTATTTGTATCTTTTAAGTTTAATCCCAACTGCCTCCTTAAATCATGAAGTTACAAATTGTTTTCTTGTGCCAGCCGAAGGAATGGACTGGGATTTGTTATAGAACAACTCGATTGTGCTTGGGCAGAAAGGAGTCCGGGTATTGGGCTTAACAAGGAGAAAAATTTGGGTGTAGAAAAGGAAAAGCAAGGAAGTTTTATAGAGCTCTGAATTTATAAAATATTATTTCATGCTTTCTACGTTATAGCCCAACCCAAGTATTGACATCACAGAGTTCATATATCTGAACTCATATGTATTAAGAAAGTTTTGACATGCACCGAAGGGAAAAGAAGAGAAAGTCTAAACTCGATTTTATAGAAGATTTTTTCTTGCTCCCTATGTTTGTCAACTTGCTGAGTTATCCATTCTATTTATCAATAGGTTTGCCAGCTCCTAATTGTTTCCTAGCTAACTCACCTTATAATTGATTGGAGGTTACTTTGATTGCCAACTCTTGGTAACTTTCCTATGACTTAGCTTTCACATTTCTGGAGGTTACTTCCACTAAAAAGAACCCAGCACACGTTTTCCTATTTGCTTGTTATTTTGCCAATACATATTTAGTACAGTACACGTATTCATGTATTATATACTTAAATTATATCAACAATATACATAATATAATAAACACACTATATATAATATATTCAAAAATCCTTTTTTCATATAAATATATTTAACGTAATAAGTTCTCTATATTAAAATAATTTATTTCTATAAATTATTTTAATATACCTTATTTAATGCATACAATAAATTTTGTATACATACTAATTTATTTATTTTTTGTATTATAAATCGTTTTCAAAACTTAAAATGAACCCTTATTCAGACATTAAATCATATATCTTGTAAACATGCTTTTAAAGCTTCAGGTTTCAAAACTAATTCCATATAACCAAGTCCAGATTTCAAATAGAAATCAATCGACATTAATATTTCACATAATAAAATTATTATTATTTTTATTCATTTACATAAAAATTTCGTATTATCACATCCTTCCCCCTTATAAAGATTTCGTCCCCGGAATCGTAAAATAAACTACGCCAGCGTATGCGAATATTTAGCGTACTTCTTTTGAACTGCTACGAGTCTTGATCGATTCTTGCAAACTGCTTGCATCCATTCTGATTTCAATATCGCGACACTTAGTCGTTTCCATCGTGCGAAATCTTATAAAAATACATGTCTATATTCGTGTAATAATCAATATTATACATGCATTCTTATTGCAATAAGTGATCGATCCATCTTTGATGTGTTGTCATTCACTTCTGCATGATCTTCCATAAATTGTCGTAAAACGTGAATCCCAATTTGATACATTCGAATTTATTATTTCCTATTAAACAAATATCCTTCATTCTAATTATGTTAGAAACTCAAAAAAAAAATCTGTTTACTAGTGGTCTTTCTCGATCTCGTCCCTTTGGCGGCATTTTTCTAATTAATAATAAAGTAATTCATTATCATTAAATCATTATTTATTCTAAAATAATCTCATTTTATTCTAATAATTTCATTCATTGCAAAACATATTCAATAATATTCTATATTAATATGCTTCTAATTACATCAACCCTTTTACATAATATCTCATATCTATTTGCTATTTTCATATCATAGCACTTGCTAATGCTTGCTTCCATATTTTCAATTACATACAAAAGATATGACCTATATAGTCTAGTTCTTAACTTATATTAGAGTTACAAAAGATATCCCGCTATTAATACCAAAAACTAGGATTCATAGTCACACATATACAAACATATATTTACATACATATACTAACACATCACTTCTGGTCCTATGCCAATCCAGTATCCAAGGTGTTCACACGCTCAATCTCGGTGATAGCAATTACACGAGCTCGCGAAATGGAGTTGCGAAATTGTCCTAACTCATTTGGATAAGTCCAGACTTTGTCTTGAACACGCTCCATAGATGTTATATAGGAGTGGTTCATCAAGTCCACTTTCCTTTTAATTCCGCACAATTCCTTCCAAAGATTTTGAGCATACTCCTTAGTCCTTTGATGTTCCAAGTTCTCCACATCCCTAACATTGTTTAACTCATGTAATTCTACTCGCATATCTCGCACCTTTACCTCGTAATATTGAGCTTTGTTTTCAGCTTCCTAAAGTTGAATGCTCATCCCAGTGTCTCTGTCTAACAGATAATGAACCAATGCTCCTAGATTCACTAAAGCCTCCTCCATTTCGGGATTGTTTTGTGCAATCCCTAGCACTTTCTCAATCGGTGAATTTGCAACTGGAACAGTTGTGGCTGGTATAGCTTCAGTCGTAGCACCCCTTCCTAACATCCCTGCAGCTGCCAAACCCCCAGCCTGTTAGTTACTCCAGATGGCAATCCCACACCATCCTCAGATTCTTCCCTAAAGGGTTCCTCATCAGAATCATCTTCAGAATCAGACTCACTTTCTACTTTCTAACACAACAACCGGTACTGTTTCTGGTACTGGCTGAGATACTAGCGAAGGTGGAATTATCAACTCCTCGTGCACAATAGGAATGTCCTGGACTTCTCCCTCAGTTGACATCTACAAACACATAATTAACTTAATTAGTACACAATAACAAATTATATACACATAGCAAACAATAGTTTTATTTAAGTTATTTTTATTTTATTTTATGAAGATTTTTCTCAATTCATCTCCTTTAAACTCTATTTGAGTTATTTATTTTTCAATGCTTCTATCTAGCCTAAGGTTATAGCCTAAGGTATTCTCACCTAAGGTTTCTAACCTATAGCTCTGATACCAACCTGTGACGCCCCCAAATTCAGGTACTTGCAATCCGTACTTCGTGTTTCAAGATACCATTCATTCAACCTGCTTAATATATAAAATACTTAGAAATATTACATCAGAGTTTGTTACCCAGGTACGAGAACCTTTAAATACTTTATTACATGATAGATAAAGTAATATCTCATACAAAAGTCTATTTATTACAGAACGTCTAATTATTCCGAATAGCAGTTACTCATCCACTATCTTCTTTCCCTTGTCTTTGTCAGATCCTTCTATGCGTTCAGATTTCACTGAAAACATTTAATTTCAAAGCAAGAATAAGCATTCAATTTTCCAACAAGTAATAACATGCAATAAATAGTATATAAAAGAGTTAAATGTTTTCTTTGAGAATACTTCTACGACGGATCGATAGTTGTGAAGCTATGGAGACAATTTCTAGAATAACATATCAAGTCGCTTATATTTTTGAAACGACGTAGTGACTATAGATGCTGAGCGGTCAGTTGACCTTGAACATTGTTTTTCTTGCTATAAATTGGTATAACAATAATTCAACTATTTAACCGACGAACTCTTGGGCACGATGGGTGATCAGCCCTTTATGCCCTACGTTGATCAACACTACATGCTTGTTTTCGTTGCCTTTTCGGCACAATAAAAGTTTTCCCAAACAAGGGATGTTCGTTCTCAGCCTTGAATTCTAAACCAAAATAATTTGGATGGAACGCTCTACCTAAATCAATAATACTCCCAGATTTGCAATACAATATAATTATTAAGACAATGGAAGGAATTTGAATAATCAATAGAATTACACAAGTTAGGAAACCTGTATAAACATACCACTGTAGATAACTCGCACAATATAGAATTTGTGTAAGTTAGGATACTTGTTAAAAGTAAGCAAAAAAAAATACTTGCTCGTATTGAATTTAAAAAGTTATAGACGAGATACTTGCATTGACTGTTGATTATTGTAATAAAATTCAGCTTAACTTTCCTTTCACAGATCCTATACAATTATATTCACATATATAATTGTATTAGTCACATATTCATAACATATAACTTGCACATTCATAGATTAAATATTCACATTAGCTACTTTATTCGCTTATATTTCTACCTTTTGAGAAACTTTTATATATTTTTCAAATACCTCATCTTTTTCCTTACAATACCCATTTTCTCTTTAATAAACTTTGATATGCTTGTACTATGCGAACATATTTCAATTGTAATTTGTAATCTACTAGGAACTTAATCCATGAGCATTCCATGCATCATTTTTATAACTTTTAGTACATAAAATGATCTCGTAGCTCATTTCATGCTTTGAAGATATTTTCCACTTGTATGGATAATTTCTAGCTTTTCCAATAATTTATAGCTTCATTTCGACACACTAATGCATTAGATATTTTTGTTTTTTCTCATGATGTCAAAACAGCCCTTTGAGGCTTTAATAGTCTCAACTTGGCTTAATAGTCTCAATATCAGATGCCCATCCATGCTAACCTTTATTTTAGAGTTTACTAACTCATTTAATGATTTACTATATTTTCAACAAGTTCACGCTCAAAATGCTTCAAAACAGTCTTAGTATTATACTTATAGTTTTTATAATGCATTTTCAATCATTCCATACTCATTACGTACCCATCTCATGCATTTTCACTTAATTCCGAACTATATATCGTATTCTTTAATTTATAACATGTATTAAGTGTATTTATAATTTATTATAACTAATGTATTATTTTATATATATGTATTAATTTAATTCCATTTTTTTATCACAATACAAAAAAATGGTGTGCAAAATTTCGTTGCCAAAGGTCATTTGCAACGATTTTTCGGTCGTTGGACCATTCGTTACGCAATGAGCGTTACTAATTGTCTAGCAACAACAAAAAAATTCATTACAGAAATTGAAATATTTCGCAACGAAAGTTTATTTTTGTGTAAAATCATAGATCATTTATCAACGAAATATTTTGTAGTAAACTTATTAAGAAATTGTTACCAAAAAACAACTTTCATTACAAAATCCGCCTAATTGACAACGAAAAGAGTCTTTTTTTTTCAACGAAAATGAGATTCGTTGCGTTTGATATACATTTGCCAACGATATTTTTCGTTATTGAACAATTTGAAAATTGTTACCTTAAATAGTTTTCGTTGCTGATTGTATACTTTTTGGCAACGATGTTTGTTACTAAATGTGCATAATAAACCGATCATATTTTAATTTGCAAATAAATTTTTCATTGTCGTTGATTTTGTTATGAATAATTATGTTCAATTAACAACGATACTGTTCGATGCTAATTATTTTTCGAGAGCAACCAAAGTTATTGTCGATTAGCAACGACACTATATGTTGTTTGATACAATAGATTTTGCTGCCAAATCCATTATTGACAATCCTGTTATGTAACGAATATCAAAATTATTTTACAAACAAAATAAATTGTGGCTCAATGACCTCATAACAAATTATGGTCGAAATACAAAAAAAATTATAATATTATTAATTAACTAAAATCATCTAGTACATGATCATTCATCAGTTTTACAATCAAATATGCCATAGTTCTTCAGTAACGTAAGGCATGAAAGGATGTAACATTTTCAATATGTTCTCAAAAGCATATAAAATAACAGTCTGTGCTACCGAAGAAACTAGATGAAGACCTTCAAACTTGTGCTATTTGAGATTAAAACAGCAGAATCAATCAACAACAAAGAAAATATGAGGACAAAAAGTAAACATTAATGAAAATGCATTAGTATGAGAGAATAGTTCATTGATGTTCATTGATGTTGGCCATCCCAAGTAGCAAGACTTCAGGGATAATACCTTAAGAATGTCAAGACATAACCATGCATGATTTGCATGTCCTGGTTGAAACATGTGAATACTCACGACATCAACATATGCATGCAATGAAACATCTATTTAGACTACTAGTTCAGCACATAATCTATTTATGTGCCATGTGAAACCGTGAAGAATTCAATGCTCTTCAACCATATTAATCAAACATCTATCAGAACTTGCCCATCCCTTTTAATTAACATTGATTAAAGAGTATACAAGAACATTCATACCTCTATATTTAAACCAAGAGAAGTGGTGGTTGGATCCGTTGCCACCAGTGCTTCTTTACAAAAGTTTTATGGCATTGTGCAGCTCCTTTAGGTGACCCCACTTAGATTGTCTAAGATGTCCTGCAACACACAAGGAAAATGTTGAACCCTATTACATATGTGAGGCACTATTTTATATCATATATCAGAATCAAGGAAATATAACTAATTACTGATAATAGCATAAAATTGGACAGAACTACTCACAATATTTCCAAACATGTCTAAAAATCGTCTGTATGAATCATACTCAAAACGTTATCCACTTTTTGAAGCCAAACCATCCACCACTTCATCATTGAGTCCAAGATTTAAGGCAGTGTCCATCATACCAGGCATTGAAATCTGCATATAAGAAGAATTTTAGGTGACTATAAGAAAATGAAAAGTATCTATGAAGTGTGTATTAGCTAGCTACCATCCATCCCTTCAATAAATAACTACAGCACTCTGGCACCTGCCAAATAAGTGTTCATTGTTGCCTCTATAACCTCAAGTAAAGCCATTCCCAGAAACATGACAACAAACATTCATACTTCAGCTATGGACCATAATGATATAGAACCATCATTGGATATAGAAAACACTGTTTTGTTTTGTTTCATTTCTTCTTCATTTTAAACTTCTTCAATTTTATAGACTGACAAATTAAGAAGGAAGAACATTGACAAAATGAACAGATAATACAAGAATTTATACATAATAACCACCACCATAACCACTTGAGTTAAACCAATATAACCAACACTAGTCCCAATTACTATTATTTTTTTAAAAAAGATTCAAAACCTCTTTTTTAACCATAACAGTGTCACTAATATGCTCTTACCGCATCACCAGACCAAACAGATAAGAGAAGAGGCTTAGACGGGTCACCAAGTAACGCTCCCATGTCATCCTGCATGCATTCCAAGCCTTCCAATATTTCTTCCCACAATCCTTGTGGCAGAGTTTTGCCATTCTTCTGATATTCCTGGCATGCTTCTGTTGATATTGTGAACCCAGGGGGAACTGATAAACCAATAATTGCCATTTCAGCCAAGTTTGATCCTTTGCCTCCAAGCTACATGCAATATATACACACACAAAAAAGCACATGTCCATCTACATGTTAAAGCAAAACTCATATATATATATATAAGCTACCTGGAATATGGATTATTCTAAACATAGATGGATCAACTAACAAAACCAAAACTATAATACTAAAATAATGATTTGCAAATTATTATATATGTAGTCTTTTCTATTGATATTCAAGTGCACCCTCGTAAAAAAACAAATAAGACAAAAAAGTTTTAGATGGAAAATTAAAGGCTAAGCAAAAAATGAAGATCAACTAACAAAACAGAAAGTGTAGAAAAGAAAAGATACATATAATTCATGTATATATAGGTGTATACGCATAATAAGATTTTGAAGTAAAATTACTTATAAGGGACTTCATGCCCTTGTTGACATCACTCTTTCCTTTTCCAAATGTGAGTACCCTCTAAACCATAACAGAAATAATAGTTATTTAAAGTAAAAAAGATCAAATAGTTTCATGAATATGCATTTTTTTTCATGTAAAACATAATTTCAAATAAAATTACGTACAATGATACAATCAACAATCATAAGGTATTAACATTATCAACTCAAATATATATAGAAAACAATAGGATTTCACCATTTAAAGTTAAATATACAATGCAATCCAACATCAAACATTTAAAGTTAAATATACAAAACCAGAAAATCAAGTAACATATCGTGGGAGTTCAATGAACTTCAACACGAAGCGATCCAAGAATTTCACCTTCCTTAACCAACCCATTAAACAATGACTGAAAAAATGAACCATCCTTGAAACTTCCATCCTTGAGCAAACATCCACAAGACAGTGCCCACAAAAGTGCCGAAGCATTCAGGAGTCCATCCCAGAGTGAATGTCCATTCTTCTAATGGCCTTTGGCGTCGGTCCAAAAATCATAAAAATATGACATCCATTTTGGGAAGTAGGTATACTACTTTTAGTAAACATGTTCTTGCAGTAAATTGCTGATTACAATTGCACAATGCCCTTCATATCATAATAAAAGCAACATCAACCAGGTTATGGTTCTAAACGTTATTCCCATAATGCAAAATAGTATTAACCAAAGCAGATCATCTAATGTGGCCAAAAATGGACAACAAATTTTACGAGAGCCAACATATATTTAAGTTAAATTTATAGATTGAAAAATGAATTCAAGACTAAATTTGTCATTTCTGCAAACTACACTTGTATACTCCACTCTTTTGATCATTAATCACAAAGGATTAAACTCCTTCCTCTTCTTTCCATGTCTTAACAACAGTTGACAGATTTAGCTGTTGCTATCATCACAGTAGAAACCAATACTAAGAATAGAATGAAAATAAAATAAAATACAAACTAAAGATCAAGGTACACTATAGTCAAAGGTACACAACTTGATCAAGGCAGCATTGTTAATTGTATAGCATTATCTGTGGTGAATAGCAAGAAGAGCTTCAACACAATTAAAGTACTACATCTGTGCTGCAGCTGCTCTATCTGTGCTTGTCTATGTTGCTGCTGCTATTTCTGTTGTGCTGATGTGCAGCTGGCTTCTGTTGCTAGGTGTGTTGTTGCTGCTGTCTTTTGCCTTGTTTGGGGTTGTTTTGGTTGTTTCCTTGTGTTAGAATTTTTGGGGAGGTTAGCGTAGCTTATCATGGAAAACTAGCACCAGTTAATGGCCAAAAGTACATATTAGGAATAATATTGCTTTGTTAGTTAATTAGTAGCTTTTGAATAGTTTGTAAATATTATCATAACTATATTGCCAAAAACAAAAAATGATTTCATAACAAATTTTAAATTTAAAAATATGTTAATTATATTTAACTTTAAATATGACTTACAGTTAATCTTTTAGTGGTTTACACCATTTAGTGTATTCTAACATGTAAGGTAGACAATTTAGGAGAAAATTAGGGAATTCAAAGATGGTACAATTAAGTAAAAAAATTCTTACTATGGTAAATTATAATTTGACAATATTTTACAACAATTCAAATCTCTTGATTTTTTTTCTAAATTTACGTAACATTGGTATTTTTTAAAAAAAGTAGTAAACAGTAAACCTAACATATTGGTATTGATACTATTGAACGATGTAAAATACTATTTCTACAAGTCATGTTTGTATAATTTATTCTATCAAGTATAATTGATTTATTTTAAAATTTCCAGTTGTGGCAATATCAACTACGGGTATATAGTACACCTACTTGTACGCACCCAACGATACACTGAGATTTTTCATTAGGCTTGTACCTAAAAGTATATATGATCAGGTAATTTGCTTCTGAGAAGATTATTATGCTCAATCTCAACAATTATAAACTAAACCAATCAAAAGACATTCTAATTGAAAGATGGAACACCATGATATGAATTTATATTACTACCGATGACTCTTTTTATGGACAAGACATGACAAATATTGAGACTTATTTACTGTTGTTTTATAGAGTGAATTAAAAAATTCACCAAATTCCTCCCTAGATGGCCAGAGTTAACTTGTTCAGACTTTCTGCTATCAAAATTTATACAATGCTAGCTAGTAACTTTCACGATAATAAACAAAAAACAATAATAATCCACGAGCTGAATCTTAGATCCCAGGCAGTTCACTGATTCCCTCCACCAAAATAACCTTAATTATGCATATACCTTAAATCCCAAGCAGTTCTAAATTTCAGAATTAACATACTCACAAAATAGAGAGATGCGCACGGGTAACAAACATAACTATAGATTAATCAATTTACTGAATGGGTTACTTTTAAAAGAAAATAAATTCACCAAATCAAACCACCAACACCCAATTACAATGAAAATAAGACATGTATTAGGTATGTACACATAAAAATTTCAATATATACAGAAAGTAGAATACCTTGTGTACAACAACTGATGGTTCTACACCGATTTAAGGATTTAGGGGGGATTTTTGCTAAAGATCGTTATTTCTCGTTGTGCTTCGTATTCTCCATGATTCTAGGTTTCCATCGCTTTCTTAGTTTCTCCACCACTATTCGATTAGTTTCTCGGTCGGTTTCCTTCGCTATTAATCCCTTTCAGGGTTTCCAGCACAGAGATCAGATTGATTTGGGAGAGATTTATGGTCTACTGACTCGCGAGTTTTTCATTGATTTTTTTGCGTAGTTTTTTTTTGCTTGTTTTTCTTTTATTTATATTTTAATAGTGTCTCTCTCTTTTTGAATGACTAATTGATTTTCAAAATATTTTAAATTTATTTAATTTAATTAATAATGTAATTGATATTTCTAAATACTTAGAAAAAATTAAAATTAAAATTGTTATTTAGATAAACATATAAATTTGAATTTATAATTTAAGATGTCATAAATTAACAAAAATCAAACTCAATAAAACTCACTTCGTAAAATGATGTGTAATATTTTAATATTTGTAAAGGAAATATTTTTCACAATTAATTTTAAAAAATTTATTTTTTGTAATCTCTAGCAAAAAAATAAAATAATACTATATAGCGAGTAATAATTACTTTGTAAATATTATTTTTCATTGTACTATTTCGTAAAATGGCAGCGACAACTATTTTTCTACCACCTCAATTTTAAAAAATCAAAAAATAAATGGTGAATGTAGAAAATATAAACAATAATTATTGATATATTTTATTAAAGCTTGTTATTTTTGAACTAAAACAAGAAAATACATCTGTGTGATTAGCAAATAATTAATATATACATATATATATATATATATATATATACACACACACACATTACGACTTTCTCAAATTAATCTTTTAAAAATTGAGTTTATCTCTTCATTATCTTCATCATTTATCTAAGGTTATAGCATAAGGTTTCTCACCTAAGATTTATAATGTACAACTTTGACATCAAGTGTAATGCCCCCTTAAACTCAAGGTATACCTTCAAATTTGGGTCCGGTGCTCCACAGTACAACCCATTCGCACATAATCTTAACGACATGAATGTAATTGCTATATTATTACAACATATCTCATTCTAGTCCTATGTTCTAAGACCTTTACATCTTCAAATCATAATATTAATTAATAATGCATCATTACAAATATTACAATTTAACATAATAACATATCATAACATGTACTTGTGATAACCCGAGTTTCAGAAAAATATTAAAATAAAAATTTATTTTATTAAGAATATATATTATATGATTATATTATAATTAAATATAATTATAAATATGATATGTGATAATTTTGATGCTATGAATTATTTGAGATTTAGAAATGAGAATAAATGAAAATCAAAATATTTACTTGATGAAGAGAATGATTTATATGTAATTGTTATTAATAAATTACATATATGAAGTAAATAACATATATTAATAAATTAAATAAATGAAAATCAAAATATTTATTTGATGAAGTGAATGATTTAAGTAAATAAAATATTATTATTAAATAAATTGAGCAAGAGTGATTTATTAAAAAAAATGGGAAAGAGTAAATATAAATTACTCAATTGAAAGTATTAAATAATGTAATGTTATATAATTAATAAATAATTTATATTACATATTTTAAATAATTAATTTATTTTAAATATAATATATGTAATAATAATAATGCATATATTAATATCAATGTATTGAAATTAGTATATATTGATGTGTTAGGTAGTATTGTATTTATATTTGTGCAATCAAGAGTTTGTGCTGGAGTTAAATAATAGAACCTAGTGCTGCTGATACATGTTAACCAAGCAAAGGAGAGTAATCAAGCCACTAAGGTAATATGAAGCATGAGCTGGCAATGCTTGAGGCTAAAAACTCTGTTCCGTTCATTCCATTTATTTTCCTCTGAACTTGCCCAGCATAAGTGTTCTCCTTCCATCCCAAATCTACTTCCTTTACCTCTTGATTACCGAATCTATGCAGCCCAAAATTTTATCAAAATTCCCGTTCTAAACATTAAAAATCTTGTTTGTTTCGGCTAAACTAAGAAAGTGATCAAGGAAGTTAAAGTGTGAGCTGGGCTGGGGTCTTTTTCGGATAACAAGAACAACAAAAGGGTGGATTACAGCTGAACCGTAAGAATTAAACTCAGTCCATTGAGCCATTATTATAAGGTAAGTTCTAATTTTGATTTTAGTATCAACAATTGAAAGATATATATTAAATTGTTATGATTGAGCTGTGATAAGTGAGTTGTGAATTAGAAGGAGCTTAGTTGTTGTTGTGCGAAGTAATAAGGAAGGTGAATATGGTTTAAAGCATGTGCAAATGTTTGTGAAACCTGTCCATATAAATAATGCCCATATCGTGCTTGATAAATTGCTTCTTAGAGAGTTTTAAGCTCAAAAAGAGCAATTTAGGTGAGGTAATGAACAAGAACTCTTTATACTTGTTTTATGAAGTAATTCAAGTGAATTAGGTAAGATAAATTGAGTCTAAAAACTGTTTTGAAGCAAATGTGAGAATTAGGCTTGGTTGGAATTGTTAGATGACCATTATATGTTTGTTCATTGTTGCCTTGGCCATTTGTGCTGATTAGTGGAGGTTATAAACGAAACTAAAAAATAGAACAGAAATTATGTTTCTGATTAGATTCATAGTTGAGATAAGTCTGGCTAAAAGATATTGCATAATTTGAAATATTGAGTCAACCTTTTTCAGAGGTAAAAAGAAAAAGGTTGAGAAACTTTCAAATTTTAACGATGTGAATCTACACTATAGGTAATAAGTTAGTTGCTGTTTTTTTTAATTCTTCTTTGATATTTTAAGCTAAAAAGACTGGAATTTGTACATTTTATTCCATAATTTGAGGCAGTGATTCAAGTGTTCGAGATCAATTTCGATTTGGTGAGAAGGTGGTGGTCAGTCTCTTAACTTAAAGTCGTACACACACAATATCAGTTTATATTGTCTAAAGAGACGGCCATAGTTTGTATATACTACTTCAAACTTATTCATAGATTCTACTTGTATCATTGTTTCAAAATATAGGATACTTAAAAAGGGGGTCCATTCAAGTGTTTTTTTTTATAAATAATTTTTAAATCTTCTACAGAAATTTCAATGCTTTTCATTATCATATTGAACTAAGTCAAAATCAAATTTGAGACATCTAAAACTAGACGGAAGGATTATATTATATGTTGTTTCATGACTCATGATGTACGTTGCTTGATAATTTAGAGAGGAAATACATCTAGGAGGGGAAGTTAGATTTTAGAAACTAATTAACTCTGATGTACTTATCATGCTTGTCTTGTATACTGAATAGAATGATAATATTCTTGCTGTAAATTTCTTCATTGTGACAGTTCATGTCATGGTTGTTGACAGTTCGGATAGCTTTAGTAGCACTAATTGCATTTATGCCCACCAACCCAAATGGTGCATTTTGGTTAAATTTGTTTCAATTTGGTTAAATTTATTGAAATTTGGTTAAATTAACTGTTTCATAGTCAATAGACTCAATAAGTTTCAATTTGGTTAAATTTGTTGAGGACTGTGATCTTTGTAATAAGTTCTCTTTTTCTCATCAAATTCAACAAATTTTGCGACTAACATTGCTAAGAGTTTTGACAAGTACGTACACTACCTACATATAAAAGCTACATAACCAAACAACGAAAACTATAATTCTCAAATAGATTCTTTAAACCTTCTTGAAGAATGATAAAATATTACCCTGTTTAGGATCTTTGTTCCCCCTTTTTTGTTTCCTGCTTTACCTGGTGGGTTTGATGGAGCAACAACTCTAACTGTTAATAGGACCATATTTTTTAGATTATTTAGTATCAGAAGGTTTATAAGTGTATGAACCGTATTGCAAGTTTTGATTTTGAGGAACAGTTCTTTTCAACTTATGCTTTTCATTGGTGGTCGATTATCAAGGATTTGCCGACAAGTGAGTTACAGGCAATTCCTTTAGAAGGTAATTTAATTCCATTTGAAACTGTCAAAAGAATCAAAATGAAATTCGTGTAAATTTAGCATACCCGTGCTTCAATGCTATTATCTAAAAGAATATTTGATGACTTAATATCTCTGTGAATAATGCGAGGATGGCCTGTAATACAAATCAAAAGAAATTAAAGACTAAACAAACATATATAAACGAACATGTCATCAACAATTGTTAAAGACTGCAGTAATGGATAAGTTGGTGATTGAGTAACTGTCAGATGGCTAGTTAGATATAACTTTGGTACTTTAACACTAGTCATTCAATTTTTTTTAAGATAAATGTTCATTAAACAATCAAGCTAACAATATGCATTATAACCATATGCTTTCAGCACACGAGAAGAGAATCTTAAATCAGAAGCAGCTCTAAAAATAAATCTTAAAACTCCTAGTAATGATACTTAAAGTGAAACAGCAATACTAGAATCCTTCAATCCTTCGACTGTTGCAAAATAGATATTTTCTATAGTTAGCATGATGGGCAGAATTTCATTAATTTTTAATCCTCGTTTAAATTTTATGATAAGTGTTGTTTCCCACATTAATAAGATAGTTTTGTCATTTTGTATTATGTAAAGGAATGACAATGTGTGCCCAAAAGTTGATGGCTGATACCCTATATGAAAGACCTGAAGTGGTACATATTACTGAGAAATAAGATAATAACCAGAAAAGTTCCCTGATCACTTTTCAAAAGATGCTTATGCAAACAATCTTCATGGAGATAGGCTATTCCACGAGCTGCACCAACAGCAACCTTAACACGGGTTTCCCATTCCATTACCGGCCTATCTTCCCCTACAAAGGAAACCACATTAGTCACCCAATACCGCATTTATTCTTATATGACTAATCTTAACTCATCCCTCAATAATGCTTTCATTATTAATTATTCTAATTTGATTTTCAGGGAGATCCAATTGAGGGTTACAAAAGCACATGGCAAAAAAAAGCGAACAAACAAGTGGGTACAACTTGAAAATGAATCTGCATACGTAAGTTAGACAAACCTTACCTTATTTTTGATAATAGAGGTAGTCAGACATGATTTAGGCATTAGTCTTGATTTACATTGTAATCTTTTAACAAAGTTAAAGAAGCTATATTTGAATTATTTGCATTTGTTGTTAATTTCACAGAATGAAATGAAATCACTTGAGACTGAATGCATCTCTGAGATGGAAGCTTAATCTGGAAATGTTGACCGTAATGACAAAAGAGAGATTATAACTTGAGTGTTGGGAAGAAGGCAGGCTGTGTTACTCGGACTCGTGTGCGGGTGTTGGGTGCGGATACGAATCTAGGTGTCGGACACGTGAAGTCAAAAAATAGAGGATACGCGGATATGGATCCGAATTTGGACACGGGTGCGGGGATACGGTATGTTATGATTTTTTAACAATAATATTTTTAATTATATCACCAAATTTTTTTGCTCTAGGGACTGAAGTGCAAAAATATAAAGAAACAGGGGCAGAAATAGAAAAAAAACAAAACTACAGAGACTGATATGTAATTTTTCAGGGGCTATTTTGAATTTTCAGAAAACCTAAAGGACTAAATTAAAAAACTTTAAAAATTATGGGGTACCTAGTTGTAATTTTCCATGAGATATTTTATACACCCAGATCTGATTAAATATCATGCCTCTCTTCTTCTTTCACGCCTCTCTTCTTCTTCCCTTCGACAGACTTCTCTTACGCCTCTCTTCTTCTTCCTCTCGCGTCTCTTCTTCTTCTTCCCAAACAGCCGTTCTTTTTCTTCCCCTCGACAGACTGCTCTTCTTCTTCCTCTTCTTCCTCCTCGACAGTCGACAGACGGCTCTTCTTCTTCCTCTTTCACGCGTCTCTTCTTCTTCTTCCCAAACAGCCGTATCCGGATTACTGTAGCCGAATCCCGCACCCGTACCCGTGTTGTGTCGTGTCGACACGGATACTCCACCAAAAATGGCGAGTCCGAGTAACACAGAAGGCAGGAAAATTATTTAGTTTTGGATTTGGTCCTCGAGCTGAGAAGTCTTCATCAAGTGAGAAAGAAAAAGCATTGATACGAGAGTTGGAAGCGTCTCGCTCTAAGAATGAAAAGCTTCAATCAACCATTCGGGCACAAGATAAACGGATTGACAATCTTGAGAATAAAATGAACAAGTTGGCTGACAATCCAGAATTCCTACGCTTGATTCAAAGCAGCACCAGCTCTAGGACAGAAAGAGTTGAAAACAACTCCTAATCATTATTTATGGACATTCAAAATTGTTGAACTTTTGTTGTGGACACTACAAAAATTTGGACATTTTGTTAAACATGTTAGACTTGGTAAATCATTAATGTAAAGTACAATGGATGATATTTGGATTTTGATTTTCTTATTTTGGTTAAATATGATGGAAATTTGAAATTTAGTTAATATATTGTTGCAGTTGGTGTTTTGCTATTGTTACAATGCTCAACTTGTTTTAGGCTAAATATTAGTTGGGCAAATAACTTTTTTAATATAATGTTTGAAAATGAATTAGATATGTTGAAAATATTGAAGAAGCTTTTTCAGCTTTATTTCAAATAGTAATATAGTTTTCTCAGTTTAAAAAATTCTCGTGTAATATAAAATAGGAGCTATTGAAAAGACTCACTCTTATCTCAGTACTATTAATTATTCCCGCAACAAACCGTCAAAGAACCCATCGAGTTGCAGTAGCAGAAAGCAAAAATCCAGCAGAAAAAAACAATTAAAAATAATAAATAAATCAGCAGGCCAGTAGCACCAAAACGCAGCCAAGCAGGAGAGAAACTGCAGCAGCATACGACCACCACCAAAGCAACATGCAGTAGCACAACAAGAAAATACAACACAAGCAGCAACAGAGGCACAAGAAGCAGGCAGTAGCAAGAGGAGCCAACAAACAGCAGAAGCAGACATGAGCAACAGTAAAGGAATAACAGCACAACAAGCCAAGGCAAATCAGCAGTAGGACACGCACCAACGACACAACAAAAACAGCATCCAAGGCACAAGCCAGACATCAAAAACAAGGGGCTAGCGGCAGCAGCCACCCGCACGAACCAAAGCCCATTACAGCCCACCAGAAAAGCCCAAACCAAAATACAAAAGCCCAAACAAGACAGGAAAAGCAGCACAAACACAGAAGCCACCAATAGCAGCATAGAGGCCAACAACCCAGAAACCCAAAATCAGCTGTAATAGCAAGAAAAGTAAAGGCCAGAGAACAAACAACACAAGCAGCTGCAGAATGGCCAAAACCAGGCCCAGTTGCAGCAGCAACAGATCAACAATTGCAGCAGCAGTACCAAGGCAAACCAAAAGAAGACCAAACCAGCCCCAGACCACACCACAGAACTAAAAGGGACAACAAAAACAGCCCAAAAGAGTTCCAGCAGCCCAACACCAAGCCAGATCAAAATATTTCAAACCCACGAGTAACAAAACATTTGGGATATAACCCCAAGCAAACCAGCCGAAACGGCAGCAACAATCAGCTCAGATAAACAAGCAGGCCACAACAGCATGAGCAGACAGAAAGGCAGCAACACAGCAGAACCAACAACCCAAACAGAAAGGCATGCCCAAGCAGAAAACCGAGGGATAGCAGAAAACAGAAACATAAATGGGCGGAGCACCCAACCCAAAGCCATAAGCAGCCCAAAAGATCAACCAAGAGCCCAACACAACCATAGGGAAGAAAACAATAGCCCCACAATAGACAACCCTAAGAGAACCAATAACAATTACAATAACAAATAAATAAAATTGCGTCCAAATAAATAAAATACGCAACGAAAAAAATTGTTGAAAATGAATGCGTCCCATATTAGGCAACGATATATAGCAACAAAAAACTTTTCGTTGCCCACGATGAAAAAAAATCACATCGGAAACAAAAAAGTAAATAAGCAGGGTTTTTTTCCCGACAACTAATTGGCAACGAAAATTTGCAACGAACTATGAATTTCGTTACGAAAAATGAAAGCCTTTCACAAACTGTAACAAATGACAAATTTCGTTGCTAAACATGTATTTTTGGCAACGAATTTATAAGTCGTTGCCCGAACAATCTATGCCGAATGTCCATTTTTTTGTAGTTTATGTATTTTTGTAGTTTTTGCGCGTTAGTCAAAAGGGCTGTTCTACACTATCTGGCTACTGCAGAGCAGCACAGCCAGCAGTGCGCTGTGCGCGACTGCTGCTGCCTGCAACAGTTATGTGCATACCAAACACCCCACTTTGCGTATTTTTATTTTCTCAACCACACATCTGATTGAAACGAAATTTTAGTATGTTATAGTTGGTATATCAACCTATTTTAAAAAAATACCAACTACCAAATTCAGACCCTCTAAGTGGGTTAAATAGCGAGCCAAAACTGCTCCGCCGAAACAGCCACAACAGCGCAGCGCGGTGCAGCGCAGCTACTGCTGTCTCATGATCAAACTGCCCACTTTGCTCATTTTTAACTTTTAAACCGTAACTCCGATTGAAATGACATTTAAATATGTTGTAGATGGTATGATAGGGTATTTTTAAAAAATATAAGCCACTCATTTTGGATATTTTAAGCTGCCCAAAACAGACCTCAAAAATGCCATGTCGCACTAATTTTTGAGTTTTCGTTTTTTTTGGAATTGGCTTTCTTTATTTATTTGATTTACCCAAACTCTTTAATTATCATCACATATGATCTATATATATCTAGCCCAAGCCTTGATTCCATGTAATAATCAATATTTAATCAAAACAGTCCATTTAGGACTTTCAGCGAACAAGTGGTGAGCATTGTTTTAACACACCATTTTCATAGCCATTTGCTTACTCTTCAATTCCATTTTAGCCTCCTTATAACACCACACAACCAACCTATCTCCATGGCTCTATACCAAATCATAACCAATAAATTCTCATAATAAATCATATATAAACATATATAATTCAACATGTTAGTTTATACTTGTTTTATAATATCACATCTTGATTCCATAGTATGCAATACAAATTGATATGATTCTCATACACAACTCAGTTAACCATGCTCTCATGTATCCAATCCAATTTCAGTTGATAAAAATCACTTATATTACTGAACTAATTATCCCCAAACAAATTGCAAATTATCTTTACTATTAACTTACTCCATAAACATAAATCATAAAACATGAAAATTGAATTACCTTATAATTGCTTGATACTTATTTGTATCTTTTAAGCTTAATCCCAACTGACTCCTTAAATCATGAAGTTTCAAATTGTTTTCTTGTGCCAGCCGAATGAATGGACTGGGATTTGTTATAGAACAACTCGGTTGTGCTTGGGCAGAGAAGAGTCCGGGTAATAGGCTTAACAAGGAGAAAAATTCAAGGAAGTTTTATAGAGCTCTGAATTTATAAAATATTATTTCATACTTTCCACTCAGATAAATATGATGCGTTAAAGCTAAATTATTCAATATCTGCATAACCAAAACTTAAACCAGAACATAGATCCAAAAGAAAAAAGAAACTTAGGAGCTGAAAATTAAAATAATACGTAAATAATAAAAATCTCCTAAACTAGTAGTCCCCATAACCATAATAGTCCTCAGCTGATGGCGCACGTCCTTCATAACCGTAGTAATCAAACTGCGGCGGAGAAGCGTAGTGGCGACGCGGTGGTGGTGGTCCAAAGTGGCGCTGCGGTGGCGGACCATAACGGCGCTGCGGTGGTGGTGGCTGATCATAGTAGGGTAGCGGTGGTGGTGAACCATAGTGGGAGTACTGTGGCGGCGGCAGGCAATAGTGGGGTTGCGGCGGCGGTGGCAGTGACCTTGCTGACATGGACCTCGTTAGCGGCGGCGGCGGAGCTTTCCCATAATATTGGTCATCATTGTAGTGATCAGTGTCCTCATCCCAATAATTCAGCCGATAGATCTTGGCTCGAATTAAGTCAATGCTTTTGATGCGGTGAATATGCGAAAATTGATGGAGATTACGTTCGTGTCCGCAGCAGTTGCACGGTGGTGGAGCACCTCCACCAGCCAATGGTGGTCCTGGTGCCACCGCTGGCGGAGCCGGCGTTGGTGTGGGTTTGGCTTCCGTTGGTGTGGGATTGGCTAATTCCTTCTTTTTGCCACACTGCATAAATATATACTTTGAGATGTATGAGCAGGTTTAATTTTCATTCAAAAAACCATAAATCAAAATAATCACAATTAATAATGCAAAACACATATACATCTACGTAAATATCATACCTTTTTAAGCAAACAAAAACCCATTGGAGCAGATAACCATATATATATATATACCCACAAAACAAAAGTGAGAATTATCGCAGGGGCAAAAGAGAATGCCCTCTGCTAGGGTTATGGTTTTTCTCCGACTGAAACTATTTAGCATTTATATACACTTCAATAAGTTGCTTGAAGTAGAATCAAATCTTTACGAGTTGTCAATCAAATCTTTAGGGCCTCATTCCACTCCTTTATTATGAAGGTACAGTAATTTACTACTGTAATTTTTAAATAAATAACTAACTATAAATTTACAGCTAGTAATTATTATTTTTATTTTTTATTTTTACTGATTTACAGTCGGTTATTAATTCGAAAAAAGGAAACTAAATAATTCTTTAATGGGTTGGTTGATTCGATTCCTTACGGAATATACAATTTTATTATTAAGTTTTTTAAGAGAATACTAAACCTTTATTTTTCTTTAGATAACGTAGAAAAATTTATAAACAGACCCTCTTTTTTGGAGAGAAAGGAAGGTGCAGAAGCAGAAGAGTGTAATACCAAGTAGACTAATTTCATGTTAGCTTGATTAAACAAAATTACAAAGAAAATACTTTCTCCATTTTAATTTTTAAATATGTAAATAATATTGATATTTTGAAGTTAATTTAAGAGTTTTTGATTTAAGAGTTTTTGACTTGCCGTGGTTACATACCAGCTCTTTCGTCCAGAAATCTAACGTTGGCAGGCATCCCCAAGTCCTAGCTCAAGTATCCAAACCTCTGCCAGGTGATTTATGCTTTCTCCAATTCACATCAGGTTCGACTGGTGATGCTAAAGGAGTTATGATCACACATGGTGGCCTCGTCCATAATGTGAAATTAATGCGAAAGAAGTACAAGAGCACGTCAAGGACGGTACTTGTAAGCTGGCTGCCTCAGTATCATGATATGGGACTGATTGGGGGGCTTTTCACTAGCCTGGTGAGTGGTGGATCCGCAGTTTTTTTTTCAAGAACCCACTTTTGTGGTTACAAGCAATGAGCAAATTCCGTGCCACTCATAGCACTGGCCCAAACTTCGCGTTTGAGCTCATTGTGCGAAGATTGGACTGTAAAAATGAGAATAAGGAACAAAATTTGGACCTCTCCTCAATGGTATTCCTAATGGTTGCGGCTGAACCGGTAAGGCAGAGAACTCTCAAGAGATTCATCGAGATAACTCAACCTTTCGGCCTCTCTCAAGAGGCGATGGCTCCTGGTTATGGCCTTGCAGAGAACTGCGTGTATGTAAGTAGCGCATTTGGAGAGAAAAAACCCATTGTAGTGGATTGGCAAGGAAGGGTTTGCTGTGGATATGTTGATCCAAATGATCCTGATATCGCGTTTAGAATTGTGGATCCCGAGACAGGCAAAGAGCACGAGGAGTCTGAAAAGGAAGGTGAAGTTTGGATTAGTAGTCCAAGTGCAGGAATTGGATACTGGGGAATGGAGGAGTTGAGCCATAAAACATTCAGAAATGAGCTCGAAAACCAGCAGGGAAAAAGGTATACACGAACGGGAGACTTGGGAAGAATTGTCGAGGGGAATTTACTTATCACGGGGAGAATAAAAGATCTCATCATTGTTGGTGGAAGAAACATATATTCATCAGATGTTGAGAAAACAGTTGAGAGCTCATCTCAAGTTTTACGCCCGGGCTGCTGTGCTGTGGTTGGTGTTCCTGAAGATGTTCTTTCGGCGAAAGGGATATCTCTTCCCGAAAGCTCTGATGATCAAGTACTTGGATTAGTTGTAATTGCTGAGGTTCGAGAAGATCATAAGCCTGTCTCGGAGAATGTTATCGAGCATATGCAAGACCGCGTCGCAGAAGAACATGGCATTACTATTGCTTCAGTTGTGTTGATTAAAGCAAGAAGCATTCCTAAAACAACATCCGGAAAAATCAAAAGATTTCAGTGTCTCAAGCAATTTACTGACGGCACATTGAATGTTGTTCAACACCTGCAGCCTGAGGAGAAGAAGAGAAAAGAATCACAAACTCCAGCCACAAAAGATTTGCTTTCGAGAAATACTGATATGATCCAAAAGAAAGACATTATTGATTTCTTGAAGGGGCTGCTCTCGGATCAGACGGGGATTTCTATTGCAAAAATCTCCATCACCGAGAGCCTGATGTCTTACGGAGTTGATTCAATTGGCGTGGTTCGAGCAGCTCAGAAACTATCCATTTTTCTTGGGGAACCAGTAGGGGCAATCGACGTTTTCACAGCCACATGCATCGAAGATTTGGCAGATTTTGCCGAGACTCTTTTAATGAAATCCCGGCCTCAACTAACAAACAGTCAGTCTTACTTGCATGAAACCAAAACAAATTCTGCCCAACCAGTTGAAGTTTCACCCTCTCATAAGCTGGGTATATGGTTATACCAGCTTCTTGCTCTTACCTACATTTCCTTCTTACTGATAATGCCTGCATACCTATCGGTATCTGCTTTTACAACTCTTTTCCGAGTAAGCAACTTACAAGAAGGAACACCCACACCCTGGCATGGTTACTTGATTTCCTTAGATTGTGCTCCTCTTGCTTGGTTACTTTGCATATTTTCCACCTGCATCAGCATTTCGTTCTTCGGGAATTCGTTTCTGCAACCAAACTACGCACTCAGCCCAGAAATTTCAACTTGGACGATTGATTTTATCAAGTGGTGGGCACTTTACAAGGTCCAACAGGCTTCTTCGAATGTTTTAGCAGTGCAACTGAAAGGAACAATATTTGCCAAATACTGGTTTGAGATGCTTGGAGCTAGGATTGGATCCTCTGTTGTGCTTGATACAGTTGATATTACAGACCCTTATCTGGTTTCAATTGGAGATGAAGCTTTGATTGCAGAAGGAGCATTGATTCAAAGCCATGAGGTGAAAAATGGTATCTTGAGTTTGAGCCCAATTAGAACTGGCCAAAATTCTTCAGTTGGTCCTTATGCTGTGATTCAAAAAGGCAGCATAGTGGGAGATGGAGCTGAGGTAGGAGCCTTGCAGACGCGTGAAGGAAGCAAGGCTGTGAAGATTGGAAAGGTTAGTGATATATGTTAGGATCAGATCACGCACACGACAGTAAAGAATTAACACAAATATTTACGTGGTTCCCCAAATTGGGTACGTCCACGGAAACAGCGAGATGTTTTATTTATTATCTGAGTACATAAGGTTTTACAATAGAGAGTATATATAACTGCTACTTCTATCCTAATCCTAATTTGCATTATAACTTAAATACCTATAATGCCCTTGTAACATCCATACCGTCACACCCCCCAAACTTGGGTCCAGACCCGATGGGCCAATGCCTCGCGAAACTCTGCTCTGCTCCGTTCAGTCGCTTCTCTCGGCACTAACCTTTTTCAGGAACTTCTTAATTATGAGCCACAAGTTCCAACAATATAAAATCTCCCTTGATTGCCATGAAGTCTGCTAATCCTACCTGTGTTTTCTTCTATAATGTGAAAGAAACAGTGGTACTAATACAAAAATTTTAGAAGAATTAGCACATAAAAACTTTTTCTCCTTAATTTTATATAATCCAGACATCCTAAAAACTGATCCTCTTAATGTTGAAATTTCATTATTGCAGGGAAAAATGGCACAGGACAACTCAAACTCAAAAAGCAACGCTATTTACCATTTCATGGGGATATACATGGTAGGTTTCCTCAACAGTCTATCAGCAGCTGTTGCATACATTTTTTACATATGGCTATTCAAAAAGACTCCTTCTGTGCAACACTTTGGATTCCTCTGCATATGTGGAGCATTCCACTGGATCCCGTTTGCCGTTGTTGCATATGCTACAATGCTCGACAATATCCCTTCAAGTCCAATCAGTTTTACTCTATTATTTTCCATGGGGTACTTAGCTCATGGCCTTGTCCTCTGCTTTGCCACTTCCATTTCGGCTCATGTTCTTTCCCGAGTGCAAGTAACACACAAGCAACACGTGCTAACTTGGCTTCGCCATCGAATTATCATTTCCTGCCATTTGAGATTCGCCAAGTTTCTCTCAGGAACAGAAGCTTTCTGCATATATTTCCGTCTTTTGGGTGCAAAAATTGGGCAGCATTGTTCTATCAGAGCCATTTACCCCGTCTCAGATCCCGAGTTAATTTCAATTGGCCATGGTGTCCATTTAGGCGACTTCAGTCGAATTGTCCCCGGATTCTATACCTCAGCAGGGTTTGTTCATGGAAAAATCAAGGTGCCAGAGAACTCAGTTGTCGGAAGCCAAGGCCTAATCCTCCCGGGTTCTGTTATTCAAAAGGATGTTCTTGGTGCCCTCTCAGTTGCTCCAATGAATTCAGTTCTGCGACAGGGCGGTGTTTTTGTAGGATCTCAAACTCCGGTTATGATTAAGAACACAACGCATGTTTTGGACGATCGGATCGAGGAAATGGATATAAAATATAAAAAGGTACTTGGGAACCTTGCTGCAAATTTAGCAGCCACAACCCTCAAAGTGAACTCTAGATATTTCCATCGAATTGGCGCTGCCGGGAAGGGAACTCTAAGGCTCTATAATGACATACCAGGCTTCCCAAATCACAAGATCTTCTGCCCCGGGAAGAATTATCCCATCACTATCCGACATAGTAATTGCTTGAGTTCTGATGACGATGCAAGACTCGATCCACGCGGTGCTGCAATAAGGATCCTTTCAGACGAGAGTCATACTGAAACTCCGCTGCTTGATCTGACACTCAAGACTTGCAAGGCGTTTCAGGCTCGTTCTATAGGAGACTTTGCGACGTGGTTAGTGTGTGGAGCTGCAGCTCGGGAGGAGCATGTGAAACAGGCTCCACATATACGAGAAGCTATGTGGGACTCCCTTCGACAAGCTGACTCCTATGCTGAGCTGCATTACTATTCAAATATCACCAGGCTATTTAGATTCCAAGACGGAGAGGAAATGTATGTCAAGTTCAAATTGAGGCCGTTGGATAAAAAGATTGGGGAGGAGTCTGGGAAAGTGGAGCCTAGGGGTGTACTTCCACCTGAAACAGGTGCAATTCCGAGAGATGAGAATGACACAAGGCCTGAGCTTTTCCTAGAGGAAGATTTCCAACACCGTGTGAATTCCCCTGACAGGGTTCGATACATTCTTCAACTGCAAATCCGGCCAGTTCCAAAAGATGAAAACACATACGAGACTGCACCAAGCCATGGGATGATACTGAATTCCCCTATATTGAGGTAGGAGAGATGGTTATTGATCAGGTTCTCACCAAAGAAGAATCAGAAGGGCTCGAGTTTAATCCATTCCTACAATGCCATGAAGTTGATGTCATTCGGGCTAAATCATGCTCTCAGAGTGCATCAATGGATCACGGCCGTTCAGTAGTTTACTCAATTTGCCAGCATTTGAGAAAGAAAAAACCACTTCCTGAGGCATAGAAAGTCTTCCTAGACCAATCTGATGTAAAACTGGACCTTTCTGGGTGTCCAATGGCAGGAGTACTGGCGAAAAAGGATGTCAAAAAAGTGACTTTGGCAAGACCATGGTATCAGAATTTGTGGATGATGACTGCTCAACCATTTCTACAAACATTTCTGCCTTATTTTCTCGCGGGGCTAGTGATCTTTGCGCCCATGAACGCCGTTCTTCATGCAAAGGAGGCAAGAAAGGTCTCATTGTATTGGTTGATATCGTTGTTTTGGGTCTATTCGGGCATTCTTGCTGGGCTAATATGTGCTGCGGTAAAATGGGTTTTGGCGGGAAAAAAGAGGCGAGGTGAAACTGCGATGATTTGGAGCAAAGGGATCTTCATGGACACCATATGGCAGGCTATAAGGACACTGGTTGAGGATTACTTTATGCAAATATTAAGTGGTTCTGTTCTATATTCCATTTGGATGAATCTTATGGGTTCACAAATTGACTGGGAAAAAGGGGTTTATGTGGACAGTAGGGGGGCTGTTTTGAATCCTGAAATGGTGAAGATCGAGGCGGATGGTTCCGTCGAGAGAGAAGCATTGCTGTTTGGACACATTTATGAAGGTGAAGGTGGTAAAGAGAAGTTTGGGAGTATTAGGATTGGGGAAGGTGGGTTTATGGGGAGCAGGGTTGTTGCCATGCCTGGGGTGACTGTGGAGGCTAGGGGTTGTCTTGGTGCTCTTTCCCTTGCCATGAAGGAAGAAATTATCAAGTAAAAGTGACCAGGATGATGAAGGTTATGGATAATCTAACTATATCAGTTGTTCTGTTGATTACCTTCTTTGTTCAAGATGAAGGTTATGGTTGTGTTAATAATATAATATCCACGTTAAAGTAAATATGACTCCCTCCATTCTTAAATAAGTGACGTTTTAGAGTGTTCCACACTTATTAAGAAAGTCATTTATTGCTCCAATTCTGTCATTAAGTTTGATATAAATTGTCATAATTATTCTTGCATGAATTAAAGAAATACTCCTTCCGTTCCTTAATATAAGACGTTTTAGATAAGTTTTTTTGTCCCTTAATATATGACTTTTTAGAATTCCAAGTAAGCATTAATTGCTTAGTTTCTAATATTACCCCAAGTATTAAATATAACTTTGGTTCTCTCACTATTTTTTGCCCAATAAATAACAATCTCTTTTTCCAATACAAGGATAATATAGACATTTGATATTATATTTAATGGTATACAATTATTTTCTTAATGCTTGTGCACAACTCTAAAAAGTCTTATATTAAAGGACGGAGGGAGTATGTATAAAGTTGTCTAGATAAATGAGATAGAGAAATTATGAAAGAATATACTTGAGAGCAATAAAGGAAAAATAGTAATTAATGCTTCCTAAAAATTTGTAAACGTCAAATATATTAGAAAATTTTGAACTCCCTAAAACGTCACTATTTAGGAATGGAGGGAGTATGATGCAATTTAGAAATGGTAATGGACTGGACTGGGCTGGGTTTGGGGAGAAGAACACATGTAACACTATATGAATTAGGATCCTCTCCATTTCAAATGAAATGAAGAGTCTCCATTTCATGGTCCAGATAATGGGGCTAAGTACAATTCTGTTACATGATGTACCATCAAATTCATAATTCGGCATCCAAAATATTTGGGCTTACAATTTAGTACATCAAGTGCCTAATTTGATACAATTTAGCCCCCTATTTTCGAATCTGACCAAAATTGGCCGGAAAATCCGACCTGCCCAAGAATTCGATCGGATTTTGTGTATTTAATACCAGTTGACCGTATAAATATACATTTTAACTTAATTTAAAAAATGGCTATTTACAGTTCCGTTATATCAAGTACCACGATATCCATGATTCAGCCCTCAAAGTGAAAAATTAAAATTATAAAAAATTATAAATATAATAATTTTTAGCCCTTTAAAAAAAAGTAACTAATACCATAGAAATATGGTATAAAATTATAAATACAATTTAAAATTATAAATATTTATAAATAAAATTATAAATATAATTTGTAAAATTTAAGTTGTGATATAATTTATAAAATTTAAGACGTAAAATTTATAATTTATGATATAATTTATAACTTACAAGATTTAAGTTGTAAAATTTATACATACAATTTGTTAAATTATAGATACAATTTTAAAATTAATTTTTTTTATAAATACAATATATGTATTAACTTCTCTATGTTTGAAAGAAAACGGACGGAAAGAAAGTGTTGTTGGATAAACTAATTAACTACTATTTGTTTAAAGAATATTTTAACTAAATAAAAATAACTCTCTTTCCAAATCTAAAATACATTACCTATGTCGTCTTATGTACCTTCTCTCTTTGCAACTCACTTCTTGCACATCATCTCCTCTCTTCTCCTCCTTCAATGGCGATAATCAGTCTTTTTTCGTCAGAAAAGTATTTGAATCAACATTAAATTTCAGGTTATTTTCTGCTTAAGTCGATCACAGCTACTGGACAGAATCCAAGGCGCTGAAATTTTTAAATTTGAAGGATTAGGGAAGAGGGAGAAGGGAGAGAGCAAATGGGTCATTTTTTTTCTTTTTTAATTTTTTCCTCCTTTTGTATGCTCTTCCAATATAAAAAGGATATTATTTGATTAATTAAATTTTGGGCACTTTTGTCAATTGTTTAAAAGTTTAATGTTATTCGTGTTAAAAATATAATTTGTGTGACGCCCCCCAGAATAGGTTCAGTCAACCCAACCCATTCTGATTCGCCAAATACATGGCACAGAATTTAAATACAAACTTTATATCATACGGTCGTGCAAAAGACGACCACACAACTGTGAGTGTCAATACAAATATGTAGAAAATATTAATATTCAAACTAAGTTCTCATTATAATTATTATCACACTATTTATCAGAAATAGTGAGGACTACTACTGCTCTAACTCGGACCATCACTCTGTCCCCCGACTAGTCCCTGCGACATTCTCATTTCCTGAAGAGGACAATAGATGAAAAGGGTGAGCTCAACTAGCCCAGTAAAAAATATTATGACTAAGATAATGAAAAATAAATTATCGTTAGTCTTCAACAAATCAGATAAAATATAATGGACAACCAACTTTAGATCAATATTCGCAGCGAAAATAACAATTCATTAGAAGAGTTAAATAGAGAATGAAGTCTACTATCTTCTATGATTTAAAAGTCCATCATCAATATTTTATCCCTGTAACATCAATCAATATATATCTCAAATCAAATATTCATCTTTGCACTACAGGCCAAAGATATTCATTTATATCATCAGTGATCATGTTCATCTCAACACCTGTCATCTTTGCACTACGGCCAAAGATATTCATCAGGTAATCATTCATCTTTGCTCTACAGGCCAAAGATATTCAGTTATATCACCACTTAGGACTGAGAATAATGAAAAACCATATAAATAATGAATCAAGTGAAATAAAGGATAAGATTAAGGATTCGCATTTTAGTTTATCCAAGTTCAAAAATACTCTATAATAATACTTTGTGGAGCAAAATTCAAGAATATAGCTCAAAACTTGGATACAATTAAGGATAAAAATCTTAACAAGCAATTTGGACATATTGAAGAAAATTTAATTTTTTTTCGTGAATAGTGTCGTATACGTGAATAGTAACCCCGACGGAAAAATAAGAATTTCATAATAAAATCCATGCCAATATTTTGGTATAATGATATTGAAAAGAATAACATCATTTACGAAAGAAAATAACATCCTTTATCTCAAAAGAATAGTACATCTCACTGGAATATCGGATATAATACCGAAAGAAACTTGTACTGAATACTAACACTCAAAGTATCAAAATGCTCACAAAAATACGCTCGATATTATAGAGAGACAAAACTTCTGATTCTGGTGTGATTTTCAATTCTAACCTAAGCACCCTATTTATAGGAAAAGTTTAGGATGCCAAAGGAGACTAAAATAATAAAATATATTATTTTAAAAAAAAATCCCGCCGCCTAGCGGCTTTCCAAAAAATTCAGATTTTCAACAAAAGTGGGGCCCACCCATTAAAAAAATATTTATTTTCCGAAACTTCGATAATTCATAATAAATAGCCTCTTTGTCAGAAAAATACAAATTCTATATCTTTTCATAGGAAATTTAATTCTCTATAACTTTGTAGAAGGAAGTTTTTTCAAATTCCAAACATAAATTATCCAAAATCCATAAACGAATGATTTTTCACACCAAAATACTGATAAAAAACACATCAGCACTAATTCCTTCTTTTATATTCACAAAATAAATATTTTCTTATCATATAAATCAATAATTAATTATTCACAAATAATATTATAGAATTACAATATTGACAACCAGGTCGTTCTAAGAAAAGAGGGGGGCTTCCGATAAGGACTTCTCCTTACTGGCGCGCAATTAAATAACTCCTCCTAGATAGAACTTCCTTAGACATTGTCAATAATGCTATCTAATAATATTATTCAAATAATATGAATTATTGAGTTGATAATGTGAAATACTGTGTAGTGACAATTATTGAATCAATAATACATACTATCAACTGTAGCCATTATTGAATCAATCATATAAAATAGCAACGTAGCAATTATTGAGTCAATAAAATATCAATGTAACAATTATTGAGTCAATAATATAAAATATCAACGTAGCAATTATTGAGTCAATAATATAAAATATTGAACAGTAATTATTGTAACAATAATTGAGTAAGTGCCTTCTCACGTAAGACTCAATAATTCAAAATACTGTGCAATACCGTGTGCTACTGTGCAACACCGCGTATCACTGTATTTTAACCACCGGATATTTCAACAGTACTAACGGTAACAACTACGCCGTTATTTTATAAAAAGGTTATTTTTGTCGCTTTCTATATCAAACAGTTATTCCGTTGTGGGGCCCACAAATAGCTGCGCCGTCGTACGAATATTTTTCGACAACAAGAATATTCCACGACCAAACGAATATTCCCCAACAACCAGAATATTTTATAACCACTTGCTCATTTTAAAAATATTTGCACATTTCACCCATAACTTTCATATTTATCAAATCAACACTTTACTATTTCGAAATAATATATAAAGAAAATTAAATCTTTATTCATAAAAGTTGGGGTCTTACAACTTGTATGTTTAAAAGTTTATTAATTTTTTTGATAATTAAGTCTTTTTTTAAATTTTTAAATAAAAAAATTATATTTGGTAAATTTTAATGTTACTCGATATTTTTACATCGTCATCCTTAATTTTCTCTCAAAATACGGAGTTGGCAGATTCCAATTGGACGGTGTAAAATCACCAGTTTGTAGGCAGTCCTTATAGAATTTATTCTGGCAGTACAATCCAATTGAGCAGTCCTGCCAATTTTCTTCGGACAGGTTCGAAGAGAGAAAATTAGTGAAAGAATGAAGTTCCTCCAAGATCTTGTTCCGGGCTGCAATAAGGTGCTTAAAGATTCAACTTTTCCATCCCTTTGTGAAAGAAAAAAATGTAAGAAAACTTACAAATTGTGCTTGAATTTTCTGTGGCAGGTGACTGGAAAAGCTGTTATGCTAGATGAGATTATAAATTATGTGCAGTCATTACAGCAACAAGTTGAGGTAAATTCAAATGATCCTAACTCCATAATTTGGGAGTGGTTAACATGAAGTTAACTTTGGTACAGTGTCGACACGCAGGCCGGGAGGTGATCCCTCCTTCTGCGTTTCTGTATTGGTCAACTTCATGGTAACCGAATTCCCATAATTTATGACTGCAACTCAAACTCTGAGTAATTTAGCCAAATTTTGAATTGGTTTGTTCTTTTTTCCAGTTCCTTTCAATGAAATTATCAACTGTTAATCCCATAATGGACTTGAACATGGAAGCTCTTCTTTTAAAAGATGTAAGTTAATCACACATTTTTACTGCTCTATCTTGTGCTAATTCCATTAATATTACTTCATAATTAATCATTTTTATGCTGACTTTCAAATTTTCCAGTCGCGCGTTTCTTTGCCGCAAAACATTTTCCCAGCTGCAGATTCATCAGCACAGGCTTTCCCTTACGCATATCAATCTCAACAAGGGCCTAATCTGCACACCAACATGCCTAATGGAACAAAAAGTCCATTTTCCATGAACCCTTTGTCTGCTGCAATTCGCCGAAATACAGGAATGCAAATGCCTTCAGTTGATGGTTTCCATGAAGCTGTTGCCTCCTCAGGTAATTAAAACTGTAAATTCATTAGCAATAAGAAGTTTGAAAAGTTGGGTTTTTTTTTGGCCTTGATATTGTCAGAAGCATAAATAACGCTGTCAGAGCGTAAATAACAATGTCAGAGCAAATATGTATTTAGCAACATTAAGCGACTTAATCGCCTTTAAGCCATTAGAGGTTAAAGGCAGAACCACGTAAAAATCATTGTGTTTGTGGTTTATTATTTCTTGTGGTTTGATCATTTAATTCTCACGTTGCATCTAAACTCATTCACATAACAGTTTACTGCTGGTAGGGAAAGTATACTAATCCAGACACTATATGTTGTTGCTTTCTTCTGTCTGCATTATAAGAAAAGTAAAATCTACTCTAAAGCAGATACTATAAATTATTAGTTCCTATAAATTATTAGTTCCTACTGTCTGGTTTAGTACTGTTACAGAAAATTAAAAGTTGGCCATTGTTAATCACGTTTTAGTTTAGACACCTATTCACTCCCCTCTAGGTGTGCACATATACGAAATTACAATTATTTGTTTGTATGATTCTGCGCTAATTAAACACAAGTCTTTTGTACATACAGATCCATTATCGGAATCAAGGAGCAGCACTGTTTATGTGCCAAGAGATGAAACTTTCTCAGAGGTGAAGGGGCTAACATTCTCAGCGAAGACGGTATACTCGGTGATTTATGCAGTGTTACCTTCGCTAGAGAATGCCGTGATCGACAAAGAACTTGGCTTTCCATACTTTACAGCCATAGACTCACTGTACAATGAAGGGGTGGATCTGCCTCACCTTCCCAAAGAGACTCTTTTCAATCTTATTCCTAGGACTAAATGTTCTTGTTATTGCTGAAGAAGTATTGTCATCCAGAGAAACAATGTAGTTAAGTTGTAGAGGAATTTAGTTTGAAAGGGACAACATGAAAATGTATTCATACATGTATGTATGATCCATGCAACTTTTCCATATATAAAAGATCAATAAGTATGTTCTTCGCTATTGAAATTGTTTTCATAATATTTGCTAAATAGTTATAAGAATTTTGCAGCAGCAAGTGGATTTACAAAGGCTTTATGGAAAAAAGAGGGAGAGATGAATTCTGCTTTGGGAGGGAGTAAGTTTTAATTTAGGTATATTTGGTCAACAAAAGAGTTTAATTTGGGTAATTTAATGGGTGACTGTTTTTAATAATATTTGTATTTCTCTAGTTATTTAAAAAAAGAGAGACTACAAATGCATAATTTCTTGAGCAAACTTGAGAGTTATTTTATTGGTGAATGTTTAATTAATATTTATAATTCTTTGATTATTAAAAACACGAGACTATCTAAGAATGTACGATTTCATTCGAGTTTTTTTCTCTTATCATTATTTTGAGACTACTTAGTAATTTAAAAATATTGAGTACCAATGTGTGAATTTTTTCATTTCGTTTTTTATATATTGTCTTCAATATTAATTTTAGTTGTGAATGGTTTTGATAATTTTTTTAATTCTTAATTTATTTAAAAAAATTGGACAATCTAAACATGCACAATTTCGTTCGAAGCAAATATGAGAGTTTTATTTTCTTTAGCGATTATTTTTTTGAATATTTAGTAATTTAAAAATATTGAGTTCTGACATAAAAACTGTTTTATTTCAATATTTATATATAATTATATAGATATTCATAAAATAATGACACACTAAAAATTTATAGCACTTTATAATTTGAAATAAAAAATATATTTTTAATTTTGTAACCATAATTATAACTTTTAAGATTTTCTATTTTCCAAAGGGAACCTAAGAAGAAAGACTGGATATGGGTAACGGGTCAAGTATCAATAACGGATCCATAGATTTGTAACTCCGACACTGCTGGAGATGGGTAAGGGTTTAGTTCGCAGAAGCACTTCTTTCTCTCTCTTCCCCTTCTCTCTACCCTGATAGACTCCCTCAAAGCCTCCACGCGGGCCCTGACAAGAGCTCGTTCCATTCAATAAAGGTTTAGAATCGTCACTTTCGTGTACCCATCGGACGGCAGCCCTTTCGGGGTTTCCTTAGGGACCGATATCACTGAATCTGCGTAGATTGACTGAGCTCCCTCCTCCGTTTCTCTCAACTTCTGCTTCAATCCTCTGAAGTGAATTCCGGCGGTTGATTATGGCGACGCCGTCAGAAGCTCAGGTCGTCAAGTCGCTCAACAATTCCTCCGGTCGCCGGCGCTTTGTGGTACAACTTCCTTATACATATTTTTATATATAACAATTATGTAATTGTGTATACGTTTTTAAACAATTACATGAGTTTTTTTATTCCTTCTCTGGATTTGCTCACTGTTTGTCTAGAATTGAAAAAGATTCGAAATTACTATTTTATTAGGTTATATTTATTGTTATAAGTATTTTTGTCCTGTTAAAGTGTCTGCAAGTGAATTTATGTCAGGCTTTCAAGACTTCTAAAGTGTCTGCAATTGAATTTATGCCAGGCTCTTAAGACTACTGCGAACTATTTCTTATATATTGTTAGAACCCGAACTATTGTCATAAGTATTTTTGTTGTGTTAAAGTGTCTGCACTTGAATTTAAGCGCAGTTCAAGACATTTTCTCAACGAGTTGAAGATATTGATATAGATGTTTTTCGAAGTCTCCATCCTCTCAAGTCTGAACCTTCAGAAGGCTCCTCATTTTTCCGTGACTGCCTTGTTGAATGGAGGGTATGTCATGCTTTAGTATTTTAATTAGTTAATTTGTAATAGTGCATATATATTTATATAGTATTTACATCATTGGAAAATTGTGTGCAATACACTCATTCAACTACTGTGGGAAACCTATTATAGAATTGATGGGTTGGTTTTCATTTTTTGTTTGTGCAACTTCTATTAATGTTTTCAATGTCACTTGTATGCAGGAACTTAATACCGCAGAGGAGTTTATATCATTTTATGAGGAAATGCTTCCCCTTGTACAGACATTGCCTCAGATAATATTGCAGAAGGAATTGATAATCTCGAAACTTCTGTCTAGATTGCAAATGAAAGCAAGACTGTCACTTGAGCCCATACTCAGGTATTTCAGTATATTAAGATTAGCCCCGAGTAATGTGCACGAGGATGAAGGAAAATCTTAAGTATTCTTTGTTTTCTTTTACCAGTTTCTGCACCCTAGTATCTTTAACTCACTTAACTTACCAAGTTTCTTAATTATGCTGCAGTAGTATCCCCTATAGCTTAATGTTGGCCAATACATTTATAGAACGAACATGGTGCAAATGTTAAAAGTCAAATCAATTTTGTGGGTATGTCTATGTCATAATTCCTATGAGTATTTGAAGAAAGATGAAAGCCAGGATTGTCAGACCTATCTCTTACTTTTTTGTTGAGAATAGACGGACGATTTTACCCTGAGCCTCGTTGATGGGTGCTTAAAAAAGGGTCGACTTATGAACTTCAAAAAAATCGGAAAGGGTGCTCTTTTTGATCTTTTGTCTTTCTTTCTGTTATATTTCTATTATGCAATAGAAGAAACCTTATCCTCTCATTTGCACGTATTCCTTTTCTAAGTAGCTGCTCTTCTTTTTACTAAAGCCAACCATTCTGGGTTCATTGGAACTTTATCTCTTTTGTTTTGTTGTGGGAAAAGAATATCAAGGGAAGACTATTGCTCTCTTTGGAAATATAATATCAAGAAATAAAGGAAAAAAAGTACAAGTTAATTTTTTGTTTGATTGGTTCTTTTGGAAAAGTGTTTGGAATAAGCAAGAAGAAACGCAAAGCCTTTAGGATTTTAAATACGCGTGTTTGCACAAAATAGAGACCAAAATTTTTCTTAGCTGTTTCCATATCGCTTAGTTCTTTTGTTTTCATTTCCGTTTCCTTTACTTTGTCCTGTTATACTAAGAAGTAAGAAGCCAGGATTCAGATTCAAGAATTCGGGTTTACCGCAAATCTCATAAAATGGAAATTCGTGGATTCGGTATATATTTAAATATTAATTAAATTTCTTTGTGTCATATAAATATAAATGCATATAACCACACATACATTAAAATTTCAACACTAACAAATAACAATTCATGATAAAATGTAACACATTCAAGAAAAACAAAGTTTTTATATACTAATCTTAGGGTTTTGGAAAATGTATAGTTTTAGTATATGAAACATGATATTAATTAGTAATATATGATATTAGTAATATATTCAGTTCTTATCTTTTAGGATTTTAAAAAAGAAACTGCAGAAGAATCCCCTAGAAGAATCATACAGAATCTAGAAGAATCCAAGAATCCCAGAATCAAGATTCACGACAATACAATCGTTGTTTATTAGCTGTTATATTTGAACATATTCTAAGAGAAGAGTAAACCGATATTATAGTTCATATTATTGTTCACCAATGATAGAGTTTTGTTTTATTTAAACATGTATTCAAAGATGCAGATGACTAGGTTTTCATCTTTCAATCTTTATTTAGGAATCCAAGTTAGGTATTAACGTTGGCTTATGATTTAATGAAGTTTATTTGATATTTTTTTACTCACATTTTTTATGAACCCTTTAATTCCTGCAACAGCATGAACATGATCGCCTCCTTAGTCTGTATCCACTAGCCAGGTCCAATCAAATTTTGACTTTGATGTAAATGATTTTCTATTCTTTTGTTTTGGATTGAAACCGTGGGTGTGAAAATGCTTAATTAAGCTTTTAAATGTAACCAAAAACTGAATCATTGGGGCTTAGTTTTTGGTCATGTAGCGGCGTAATCATTCCGGTAATTTTTCATTTTTAAAAATGAATATTTGTAACTCACTATGAACTTATAGTTTACAAAGGCCCACTAAACAATGATAGATTACAACACGTGGGTTTTGATGAAGATCATAAGCTAAATTCAAGTATGATTTTCTAAATTCCTATTTCCAAGTATATATCATGAAGAAGAATGATAACTTTGAGAATTACAACTACGAACTTTGACGAACTCGAACCGAACTTAAACACTATTAGCTGAACTTGAACATGTTCGTATAACATCATCAAACCAACACACATGTGCGAGTTCGGATTGTTAACTCGCGAATAGTTCGCGAACATATTCGAGTTTGCGAACATAGTCAAACATTATCATGTTCGCGAACATCTAAACATTCACGGATACAAACTCGTTCGCGAACAACTCATGAACATATTTGAACTTGATAAAGTTCACGAACATTTGAATTAACTCATTACATCCACTGAAGCAAAAATTAGTCCAAATATTGTAATCATCATTTATCCAAAACCAAAAATGATTACTTAGAAGAAGTTAGAAGTTAACAAGTTTGCACTTTTAATTATATAGTTGATAGTTGATGTAATATATAATAGTAATTGTACAATGACTTTTAGTGAAGTCTCGATACATTGATTATTTCAGTTTTCTATTCTCTATCTCGATTTGGCAATTTCAATAACTCGTGTAAATGTAAGCAATTGTATTGTATCATTCTTTAATTAATGTCAAATTGTCATTGCATGATGATTAATGACTTTATTTATGTGATTTATGACATGGGTTATAATTTATTAAATTATTGGTGATGTAAATTGTAATAATCCAAAAATCATTGTTAAAATTTTAATGAATACTACAAATTTAATAATTATTGATAAGACAAACTTTAGAATTTAATATGAAACAACCAACTATTTGTATTTAGAATTTAAAAACATTAAAAAAAGTAATAAATACATTTCGAACTCGAGCATCTCACGAATTACTCGCTAACCAATCGAACCGAATCAAAGTGTTCGCGAACCAATCGAACCGAACCAAACTGTTCGCGAACATTGTCGAACCAAACCACATGGTTTGTGAATGTGTTCGATCGAGCAATCAAACGTGATATCATTTGTGAACTCGACAAGTTAATCGAACCGAACTCGAACTCGAACCGAACATGTTCGCGAACGGTTTGGTTCGTTTGCAAGCCTAACAACCATCAACAGATCAACATTCTAGAAGTTTCTATAATATTTAAAATTTTCTAATTTCTTTAAAAGCAGATATGTAATAGCAGACAAACAGCGTTTTACAAATTTTAGAAAATTTTGGCCTGTGGATTTTTTTTTACCGAAATATATGAAATACACTTTGATGGAGTAGTAGGTTTAGTCATGAAGTTGTATCGTGTAAATGGAAAAGTCCTCTTTAAGCTTCTTAGGATTTCTAATATCACGTGTCTGAAGGTAATTTCGCCACAAACATAATTTTACCTTCTACTTGCGATCTTGATAGATTTGTCTCATTAGAACATCAATTTATACAGATTTTGGCAGATTTACTTTCTATGTTTACATTTGTTTTTCCCATCATGTTGTTAACTGTGGAACCATGGTTTTGTATCAGGATGATTGCATCATTATCTAGGGATCTCTTGGAGGACTTTTTACCGTGAGTTACTTATCGTCTCTTTTCTATCTAGAAGCTATTGCCATTTAGTTTTCCTCACTTTCAGTTGTCTTTATATTACTGATTGCTTATTTTCTGACTTCTGAAGCTTTTTTTATATTTTATGTGATTGTTTAATTAACAAGTTACAGTTAAGATGTAGACAATTGGTCCCAGCATATGCGCTGGTAATCAGTTCATTTTCATCCACTTGTAGGTTTGATGCCATTTATCTTTATTAGCCCCATGAACGATTATCAGCAGTTCAGGTAGAATTAGGCACCAAGAAGATTGGAGAAGACAAGACTCTTAGTTATTGCACTCTATCTATTTTTTATGCTTAGGGGCTAGATAGGTGGTCATTTCTTTCTTTTCTTGATGCCTTGTGAAGTTTCACTTTATGCTGCAAGTAGCGTGTGGTGATTTAACTTTTCCCTTGCTGCACCAGTCTCTCTTGATTCTGGTCTAATCTTGCCTTGACAAAGACAGCTCTTACTTTACCCTCAGTCCGTTTGAAAGGCTCCCTCCTCCCTTGATTGGTCCTACCTTCCTAGATGCTTGGTTTGATAGAGGATCCATACCAGGTTCAGATCTACCACCCCTTGCTTCTGAATAAAGGTGGAAACTTTTTAAATGGGTTGCCCAACCTATTGAAGGATCTTTAGTGGTAGGTAGGGTAGATAGATAATTTCCTATACTCAAATAAGTAGCACCTAGCTTTATTTGTTTCCAACTGCCTTACTGAATTTGTTGGTACCGCTCTCTATATTCTTCCTGAACTGTTTCCAGAACTCTTCTTTTCTCATAGTCTCTCTTGATCAGCATGCTTAGTATTCAGTTGTTCATCAAGTTTTAAAATTTACCTCGAGAATTTTTGAGAATAAGAAAAGAATTTTGGGCACAAAAAAAAAGAAAATTCCCACCGACACCATGGGATAACATCTGATTGCTAGTGATGACTTGGTATATGAATCCAAGAAAAAAGTTGTCGAATCGGTTCTGACAAAATAAACTGCAGAGCCAAGGAGTTCAGCCATTACAAGGCAATTAGGAGGAAAGCAAGATAGAGCTAGCTTATCTTGGTCAGGAACTGACGTGAGAAAAGATAATCAACATGGGTTCTGCCAATTCGGGTTAAGTGAAAGTATGAATGATTCGGAGCAAGCCAAGAAGAGATTATTATTAATATATATTTTTATTTCTATTTAGGGATGAATTGTATTTAATTATTAATTATCTTTTATTATATTGAGCGGAATATTCTAGAATTCTAATTATAGTAGTAGATACTCATTAGGGATTTTGTTTCCATATTTAATTAGGTTTCAATTGGTGGTTAAGTCTAGGTTTTTTATTTAGTCATTTTCAAAGAGATGTAACCTATCATTGTTATTCAGATATTGAATTGAATGATATTATTGAATTTTAAGCCTTGTGTTTGTGGCTTTTTAGCCTTTTTATTTTCTTTAAACCCTTTTTATTCCTTCCATTCATCTTGTCCTGCACCAATGGAACCTTCTAGAGGGGGAGTCTTTCTTGAAATTAGAGTAAAGAAAGTGTTTGGGCTGAATGGATAAGAACTTGCCATTTGACACCATGAGATAAGAACTGATGCTGGCGAAGAAAAGAAAAAAATGGGAAAAAGAAAAAAACCTTCTCAAAATCTAATAGGAGAGTTCCAAGACTTTCTTTCCATGCCGTAAACATCCCACCGCTCTAGCTCTGCTTAAAAAACTGTGTCTAAAATTTGCCAGGATCTAATAAACAAAATAGTTTCTTGCACGCTTCTTGAAGCATGACTGCTGCTTGCTTATAACTGATTATTCAAGCTTTGGAACACATTCATATTTTATATCTTCATGTTTCTTTCTAGTAATAAACCAATAAAAGTAAATTCCATTCGCTCTCTAGTGGTAATCCTGCCTATTTACATGTTAAATATGATTTTTTTTGGTTGCTTTCAACCCGTTCCTGTATTCCTCTTTTCCAGCTTTCTCCAAAGGATTGCTGATTGTTTAGTAATTCTTCTCAAAAGTGGTGCGGATAGGGATCCAGAAATTATTGAGCAGGTGTAAATCTGTAGGAATGATTTATTGAATAAGTTTACTTTGATATTGACATTGAGAATTAAGTGAGCTTAAAAGTGTGTCTTTATTGTGCAGATTTTCACTTCTTGGTCATATATTATGATGTATCTGCAGAAATATCTTATAAGAGATGTTGTTCATGTTTTCAAGTAAGTAAAGAGCAATTTAATTCTCTCATTTTTAATTTATTTTTATGAATGCTGCACGTGTGAAGCTTCTTATGAAATTTGTAAGAATCATAAAGGAATTCCTTAAAGGAAGTCTTTTAAGGATTGCATGACGATCATTGCTGACCAATAATCATTTTGTATTTTTAGTGATTGAGATGAGGATAGAGCATAGTGGGAACATTATTTATTGATTGTTTCAAAATTGTGTGATAGCACCTGAATTTTAAGATTTAAATACTTTAGATGGTGGAGCCTAGGAGGAATAACTGCTTAAGCTGCCTCAATATGTATGTGCATGTGTATGAGAAAGAGAGGGAGTACATCTAGTGAGCAGGAGAACATTCAGTCAATTTCGAAAATTAGTGTATTAATTATTTTGGCCAAGTTTTCATTTTTTAGTTGAGCTGAAGATACTTTGAAAGCTAAATAATATGGCTGAGCTTAATGATATCCTCTGAAAACATTCAGAAGAAAGGAACAATTTTTTAGATTTCTTTAGCGTATTTATGTGGGCCCCCCAAGTCCTTAGAACACACTTCTATTAAGTGGGAAGCCCCCTTGTGCATGTCAATTATTGAGGACCTGACACTTTTGTGTGCGAAATTGACTTTTACATCTTAAATTTGGTGAAATCTAATGCTCTCTCTCTCTCTCTCTCAGAGTTACAGTTAAACTAAGATATTACCCGAAGGATTACATCCAAGAATTTATGGCAGAATCCGTGTCATTCTTGTTGAGGAATGCTCCAGTTGACCAACTGATAAAAGGTATTACAATCCTGTTGTGATTGAAAATTGTTTTCCTCATGAGAACTATCCTTTTGTGTAATATGAAGTTGCGATGCTCTAGCATTTATGTATAAATTTACTTTAACTGTGTTGACTTTTCTGTGAAATATTACTTGGATATCAAGATTTGTACAAGTTTATATGTATCTGTATTAGCTTGCATCTTCTCACTTGCATCTGGTCAAGTGGTTAGATGGAGTTTTCTCTCAGATTAGAATATTTACTCATTTATTTCGAAATTGCACTGAAGACCTGTAATTTTTTCAAGGAATATAAAATTGGTTCCTATTAACTCCTAGTGAGTGAATAGGAAAAAAAAAGAGGGGAGGGCCCACCGTGTGTGTGTGTGTGGGGGGGGGGATTTGGTTGCAGATCATGCATGCTCTGTGGGTTTTTTTCTTCCTTCATTATGGGAAATTATTCTACGTTTCTGTGCAAGAGGAAACTAGATTCATTAAACTATTACGCTAAAGTAACATAGCTTGTTCTAGGCGTATTCTTGAGGAATCTTTCTACATTGGAAATGTTTCAGCAAATTTGTGATAGGTCTTATGGAATGCATAGTTGTTAAGGCGTCGGTGTCCAGTCAGGCTGATGCAAGCAAGGCTTTGGGGCGACTCGCTTGATGATCGAAAGTCGGGCGACTTAGAAAATTAGACGTCGCCATGGACGACTTGGACAATGCAGCAGACAAGCTGGCGAGCGACTTGATTTGTTGGGCCTTCTGGGTTTAAAAAAGCATCAAAACAACATCGTTTTTCCATCACTGTGCCCTAGCCCTAAATCGCGAACGATTTTCAGCCCTAACATCAAAACGCGAACGATTTTCAGCCCTTAATCTAACTACAGAAGAAGAAGAAATACTGACCGGCGACCGGCGACCGGCGAGGCTTCTTCAGGTACCTTTTTCCTTTTTCCTCTTTCTTCTCTTCTTCTCTTTCTTCTCTGCGACAATCACACTACCAGTATTTGCAGACTTCGACTCGCAACATTTCCTTCAGGCTGCTCAAGACTTCATCGCAGGCTGCTCTCGACTTCATCGCAAGTCGCGACCCATCAATTCGGCAGCTTGAGTGCTCGACTTCTTGTTACTCTGTTTCTCAATTTCTCTCCTTCACTTTTTTTTCAAAAGGTTTGAATAAATAAATGACTTCATATGGAACAAATAAAGAGTCAACGACTCAGTTTCTCTTTCTTATGGAACAAATAAAGAGTCAGACAACTTTAATTTAATATAGCTATACAGATAAGGTCACCTCTCTATTTCACTTCTCTGTTTCACTACATGCATACCAAGTATATGGGAAATTTAATTTAATATTATAATATTATACAGCCATATGGGCAGTGTGTGCCATCTGCCAAGTGCCAACTTTACATAAATTTATTATTAGAGGCAGAGGCAGTGTCATGTTTAATATAGGCAGTGTGTGCCAACTTTAATTACACTTTATTATTTATGACAAGTTGATGTATTTATTGCAATGAATGTGTAGAACAGTATTGAACATTAGAACATAATTTTTTTAAACTAGTAATATACTAATAAATTAACAAGTAAAAATAAAAATATGTCAATGCGTTTTGTTTTTGGATTGTTATTGCTAAGTATTTATATAATTATGCCTTTAATGTTATTACATAGTGTTATGTTTTGAGTTTTAATGTATATGAAATTTTATTGCCAATATACTTGTTAAAACTTAAGTAAAATAAATAATATATAAATTTCACATTGTAAATAACTTGTCGTCATACATACGCCATGACGGTCGCCTTATCGCCTAGGCGTTCTGGCAGTCGGCTACCGCCATGACTCGCAGTGGCGCCGTAACAACTATGATGGAATGTCAGACTGAGCTAAATTTTCTGGAATAGTGCTTGTACACTTATTAAAATGCTTAGGAAGATTCATTGCTTCATTGTGGGTGTCGGCAATGGGACCTTTTTGTGGTCTTTCTATTTCAGATTTGGTGAGATATTTGCTAGCTTGTATCTTATTTTCTTACGTTTATCTTTGGTTACTGTCCATTCTCATAAAATCTTCTCTATGCTGTACTATCTTGTATTTGTTGTACCTACTGTTCCAAGCTTAATCAAGGCATGTAAGAACTAGTATCATTATCTTTGTTGGTGCAATTACATGTTTGTATAGCACATACACAGTTACTTTGCGTTTACCTTATACCTCTTCGGACAGTTAATTTACTGCTTATAGATATACTTTCATAGGCTTATTATGCAATGTGTTCTGTTAGTTTGTTTGATCATAGGCTTATTATGTAATGTTTTATGTTTGTTTGATATTTGAGCCATCCACTATGACTAATCTATGAATTTGTTTTGTTGAGTTTCTTTTTGTATGATTAATTTTATTTTTTATAAATCTATAATTGGGCAGGTATCAGAAAAATCATGTTTGAAGTCGTGAAGAAACCATTAGAGATGAGAACATCTGGAGCCAGCGCGTTGCTCTTCTATATTATGAGGGGAACTTCATTAAATTTGCATTCAAAAGCAGAGCAAGTGTTTGGGGTATTGATGGACAAGTCAATATTTTCTATTGGTGATAAATTAACTGAAGGCAAGCTCTTTATCCGTTTATACCCTTTTCTTATGCATGTATCTCATTACTCACTTCCTTAGTGTTGTATTATCTATTTATCTATGCATATATCCTTACTATAATACTATTGATTACTTATCTATATAAAAATGCCTATGTACATCCTTGATAACCTTTTTAAGCAGGTGCCATGGGCCTGTTTGGATGGACTTTTTGAATGAGAAAACAAAATTTGGATTTTGGGATTTAGCTTATTTGGCCAAATAATAGATTTTTTTAGTGTAGAACAAGTTAATATTTTGTATTGGTGATTAATTAGTTGAAGGCAAGCTGTTTTTCCATTTATACCCGTTTCTTATGCATGCATCTCGTTATATATCCTTATTGTTGATTATTTATCAATAAAAAATGTCTATGTACATTGTTGATAACCTTTTTAAGCAGGTGTCAGCGGTCCTGAAAACAAAATTTGGATTTGGGATATTAGCTTATTTGGCAAAATAATAGATTTGAGCAATATCTTAATAAACAAGAGGGGAGGGGAGGGGAGGGGAGGGGAGGGGAGGGGAGGGGTGGGGGGGAATAAATTTTTAGATTTTAAGATTCCGGATATTGAATTTAGTGTATGCAAATATTTCTTTGTTTTCTGTCTTAAAATATCAGTATTCTAACGTAGTGTTGGATGTTCGAACACCACTCAAATCCTACGGAGGGTGGTTTCATTCTTCTTAGGCCTAATTACAATGAAAGAACTTCACTAACTTGAACACCAACCTAAAAAATTTGAAGCAATTGTTTCTAGAACGAACAACTTGTTAATGTAACTAAAAATATTTTATTAAATTTAGTTATATTGCATTTAGATTGTAAGAGAATTCCTAACTATAACCATCCATATAAAGCTACCCCTAGTGTAACATGTTTTAGCCTATGGAGGGTTTACCACGTTTCGTGTTGGTTCCATGAACTAAACGATCAATGTTCTAGGTTGAGTGAATATAAAAAGTATCTCAGCTTACTTGTCTTCTTTTAATTTTAAATAATTTGGGCCAAAAACTCATCATATTATTTCAAGTCACTATAATTAGATTATTTCATTAATCTAAATGAGCAATGTTCAGAAGCAATCCAGACAATATTGCTCATCTTTTGGATTACCTTTTTTCTTATGCAAAGCAGATATTTTTAATTAAAATATTCAGTAATTTAATAAGTTCTCTAATTATGTCTATTTACCAAATTGAACAAAATAAAAATCTACAAACAAACAATATTCTTTTTATTTCCCTACACTTTGTGCCTCCAGTGATCCCTACGAGGGTACTTTTCTCAAAAATTAAAGTTACTACAGAAAGTGCCAAACGAGAAGAGAGGGGTGTCTGAAAGCCCTTGTATACACATTATACAATATGCATCTGTTTATAATAAGAGGGGGCATATTATATATCACCTGCTGCTTACACGTCAACAAGAAATAGTTTACCTTGCTATGATAAATGAATCAACTTCTTACTTGAGAACTACTGAAATAGTTAACGTTGCTATTTCTGGCTTAATGAAGTTTATCCGAATCTATTGTTTCATTCATGGAGTTTTATGGAAGAATTCTTTTAAGGAGTCTTAAGTGAATTTTTTTGGGAGCCCCGAGGTTTTTCTGTATGGTCTTTCAGAGTTGGGTTTGAGGCTTTTATGTTCTCTTTTACCTTATTGAATAAGCAGTGTCTCCGTGGGTTTCACCAGTTTGTTGACTTTTGTTACACATTTTAGCTCTTATCAAGATATATAAATAAATAAAATAATAACAGTATTATCAGTAAATCTTGTCTGCATTGATTATTGTTCGACTTAAGGGTCTCAAGTGTCATTTGCAAATTGGACTTGTGAAGGCATAAGATCATGATAGCAAGGATTTGAATATGTACATTATAGATATATTTGGTTTTACAAATCATTGAAGGTGGATACTTTCTTGTGGGTCCTTGCATGGTTATCGGTTAATATATATTAATGCAGCTTTTAACGAATTCTCTATGAGCTTCCTAAATCTGAGACAAGGGGAAATAGAGGCATGCGTGAAGATTTTCACTGAGGGCATTATAGGAGTTCTTTGATTTGTAGTCTAAATTTTTGCCAAAAAACACCTTTATATTTTCCCATCTGTACCAATTGAGGAGTCTGAGAGCTGTCCTTTGTTTCTAGTCAATGTAGAGTTTGTGGACAAATCTCAGCAGAAGAATATCGATAGTTTTGGCGAATTGATGTCTAGTTGTGCTTTTTTCCTTCCAATTTTGGTGATTCATTGTATCCTGACTGTTGTGTTTAGATAAATAATAATACAAATTTAAGAAAGAAGAGAGGGTGCTCTGTGATTTTCCACATGCACCTACAAGGTTGAAGGCAACATGGGATCCTGTAGTTGAGAGATATGAAAGGGTAGCTTGCTGGATAGAGTGGGCAGTACACTTACAAAGACAGAAAATTGAAGTTGATCAAGAGTTCTTTCTCGAATTTGGATGCTTATCATTGTTTTAAGTCTAAATGGTGTCGAGGATAGTGGTCAATGCATCTATTCCTTGCATGGTGTAGAAGTTGCTTGGTGTAATTCTTTTCTAGAGTATTTGGGAGGAGAAGTGTAGAAGAATTTTGTGTGTGGAATGAGATGGCTCATAGGTAAGAAAAATGGATCTCAAATTCTAAGGCAAAAGGCTTGAGTAGCTAGTCTAGCTATTTGTTACCAAATCGTTGAATGGTGAAGGAGCTTTTATGTTTTTGATGAAGCAATTATTTGTATCTGCTGACTGAAGTGTAGACATTGTGAGGAAAAAGAGCAAGTAGCTTAATTTGATAAAGGTTAGAACTCTCGGAACTAAGACGTGGCTATGCCTATCATTTTTTTTTGCCATGATGCTCCATATGGGATCTATTGTTTTTCCACTTTTGACCATGGGAAATGACATTATTAATTATAATTTTGAATTATTTTAAGGCTAACAGTTTTGTATTTATCATGTCAAATGGTTTAGAAATTCTATCAATACGTTTTATCTTTATTTTATTTTGCTCTGATTGTTACTCTTTACCTCTATGTGTTTGTAGGCTCCGACATTGTTGTTCACGTTGTGATTGCGACGTTTCAGAGGTTATGTGAGGAGCTAGAGCCTACTGAATTGAGTTTGATGTGGGATTCTTTGAATGATGAAGTAAGTGCAGCTGTAACAAGTGGGTACTCGTTGCACCTCAGCCGTCTCTTGTCCCTTCTTGTTTCTACACTTCAAAGAAATTACTTGCGCAAACTTTCAGGTGGGCTATAAAATAATTTTTTTTGTTGCACAATATAAATTATATATTTTTAATTTATAGGTTCTTTTGTTGCTCTGTATAATTGTTTTATATAGATTGTGTTCACGTTGCTCTTATCTGAATCTATTTTGTATTGTGCAGACTACCAACCAGTGCTTGAGCTAGTTGCTTTACTCGTTCAAACTTGTATTAGGGATTACGAAATGGTTAAGGCTGAGAACCAATCATGTGAAATCCTTAGTAAAGTTATGCAGTTAATGCTATGCATACTTGATGGTTTCCACAGTACTGATAACAAGGCAGCTCTTGCCAGAGTGTCGTTGGAATGGGCTCCAGTATTTGAATTAAGGAATTTAAGGTATTATTAGTCTTTCCCAGCCAGTACTCTTTGATTCGCTGCAGTTCTGTTTTCTGCCAGTGGCTCTTTTTTATCTCCCCCTCCCCCTCTCTCTATATGTATATATCTGATTTAAAGTATATAATCCCTGGTTCAGTTTGTTGACTTTCATGAAAGAGCTTTTGTTAAAGGATCCGTACATACTATGCATCTTCAGAAACAATATTCTCAGGTAGGAAAAATGTCAATTTGATGTTATCATATCTAGAATAATTATTAGTTATGCATTTAATTGTCCCTATTGGATGTCAGGGCATTGAATGATTTAATTGAAGCTTTCGAGGAAGAAGTTGTATATCTACTGCTTAATTTCTCCGAGAGACTGCAAGAGCATGGCTCCAACTTATTAGATGGGGCATCAAATGAAGGGCTCTCAAAAATTCAAAAATTTTTCCAGGAAGTTATTAGTTATTGGATTGGAGAAATCAATGATGTAATACATGGAAATCCATCATGTATTCAATTTCAGAAAACTAAGATGGCCTTGCTGTATGGAATTGTTAGCAGCTACCCTTATATGGTAGATGTCCAATCAAATCCCTCCTTACTAATGGACTTGGTGGATGCATTAGACCGGCTTCTTCTGACTGGCTTTGGTAAGGCATTTTATCATTTGTCAAGATGTTCAAATGTTGAACTTTTGCAAAATTTAATGACATTAAGCATGATGCCTTAAAACGAGATATCTGATACAACTTTAATGACATTAATCACTATGTAATATGTTGTATAGGTAAATCCTGGGGTGATATAATGTTTTTAGTTATTTTAGCTAAAAAGTTGAAAGGAAAAACCATATTTTTTTTGTTTTTTTTTGCTAATTTGACACACACCCTCGTTGGCCACTGCCAAGGATTGAACCCCCAACCTCGTGGTTAGCATGAGTTGGGTCATACCACTCGGGCCAAAGGCCTTCGCTATTTTTTTGACTTCTTCAATCTTGATTAAAAACGTTTACAGGGTTGCAACCAAAGAGGAAGAAACTCGCAGTTTTGTTTCTATGTTGTTTCTAAACTTCCAAAATACTTGTATGAGAAAATTACCAAAGAACATGTATTTAATGTTGTTTTGGTGGTGTTGTTGCTGGAGAGAACACTAATCGCAAAAATATTTTCTTTTTTCATTCTTCTAGAGACAGGTCTTAAGTATACACCAATTCCCTCTTAAGTCACTGTCATATAATTGGTCATCTCAAAGGAGTTGATAATATTGGATAGTTATAGCCAGTTACTTACATTTACTTTGTTCAGATATGCATAATTTTTGGGTTGTTATGGTCACTCGAGATGTAATATCTTCTCTTGATCCATAGTAGGTGATTTATGTGGAGGTTCTGCAGGGAACACTGTAGGATGTACTAAAAACACTTGGGAAAGCCTGATTGGTTGCTGTTTGAGTTCGTATTATAAATTGCATTGTGGTCGTCAAATTTGTTACGAAAAATCTACGGTCAGCAAACTCTTAGATCTTGCAAAAAGATACAAATCTTGTTCACAGATTTTGTCTACAGTAGCCGACTTCTTGGATTCAATGGACGAGTAAGTTGATCTTTTGACTTAATTAACTCATACTCATATTTTAATAACTTCTACGTTGCTTAACGTTGAGGCCATACAAAAATTTTATTCTTAATTTCTGTGTTCTTTTATTAACTATTGAATATCATGCAATGAAGGTCTACCAGTCAAGTACGTAACATCCGTAACAAATTTCACCCAGAGCTTGAAGCAGGGAAGGTTGTGGATGCATTGGCCATATTTGCCGAAAATTTGTGCCATGCAGACAAGCGAATCCGCCTTTCTACTTTGAGAATATTGTGCCACTATGAATCACTGACTTTTGAAGATTTCACAAAGAATCATCCTGCAGAGAAGAAAAGGAGAACGGAAGTTTCTCAGACTATCCATGAAGATGACCGTGGCAGTAATGTATGCAACTATCTTTTTTCTGCTCTTTTCCTATAATTTTCTGGGTAGTTAATGTTAAGTACAATTCTTTTTTCAGGTTCTCCAGCTTATACTCTCGATTGAAGAAACTCCTCTTTCAATTGCCTACAGCAGGAAAATTATTCTACTTATATCTAGAGTACAAATGGATCTGTCTGCTGCAAGGATATCTGAACCATACATACCAATTCTATTGAATGGAATTGTTGGCATCTTCCACAACCGATTCAGCTATTTATGGAATCCAGCTGTAGAGTGTCTCTCCGTCATAATTGGTCATTATTCTGGAATTGTATGGGAAAGATATGTTCAATATCTTGAAGAATGTCAGTCTATTTTCTTAACATCTCAAGATCAATTGGAGAGAAGCATTACTGAATCATGTAGTGAGTCACATGGTGGTATGTGATGTTGACTTTTTGTGGATTGTTTTTTAATCTTGAAATCAATAGGTTCTAAGTCTTATCTTGATTCATGTGCTATGCCATGCATGTGTTCAACCAAATGTTTGTTCTGTTCAATTTTATTTAAGGAGAGATAATCCTACAAACTGTGGAAAATCAACTGAAAACAAAACGATGAAAATTGGTGTACACATATCAAATAAGTCATGTATGGGTTTATAATACTATAATGTTTTATTGGGTTGATATTTACTCTGTCTGGTGTTGTTTTCCAGATGTGGTTAGATGCTTCAACTTATTTGTATCTCCACCATCTGATGGCACGCCATGCGCAACAGTATTGTCCTTGTTGATTCAGTCTTTACAAAAAGTTTCAACCATCTCTGAATCTCGGTCTCGCCAAATTATACCCTTGTTCTTGAGATTTTTAGGCTACAATAGTGATGATCTTGCGAGGTATCCCTTGTATGTATAATAATGAATGCACTTTCCTTTTATTTTCATGTTGAACTTAAATTATACTCATATTTTTTTTGGATTACAGTGTGAAATCATACAACTCACAGGCTTCTAATGGGAAAGAATGGAAGGGTGTCCTAAGAGACTGGTTAAACTTGTTAAAATCAATGCGAAATCCGAAGTCCTTTTATCAGAGTCGATTTCTGAAGGAAGTTCTTGAATACAGGTTGGTAAAGTTTGATGTTAATAATCTCTCTGGTCAGACGCTTTTTGACGTTTTATTTATAGAATTTCCAACCTATATTTTGTTAGTTAGGAATGTTTCAAAAATTTATTTTGTTATCTTCCATTATTTTCTAGGCTTTTGGATGCAAATGATGCTGAATTACAAATGAAGGCTCTGGATTGCCTTTTAAATTGGAAAGATGATTTCTTACACCCATATGAGCAGCATCTAAAAAATCTGATCAGTGTTAAAAATTTGAGGGAGGAACTTACAACTTGGAGTTTATCCCGAGAATCTAATCTTATTGATGAACAACACAGACCTCATCTTGTACCTATAGTGTTACGAGTCCTTATACCAAAAGTCAGAAAATTAAAAACACTTGCATCGCGGAAGGTATATTTAGTCTGTCTACAACCCCATATTTTGTCTAATATTCTGCATTAATTTTCTTTGCATGTACCATTGTTTTTACCACTCAGCTTGATGAATTTATTCTGTAGCATACAAGTATACATCAGAGAAAGGCAGTTCTTGGATTCTTAGCTGAGCTAGACGTTGGCGAGCTTCCACTTTTCTATTCCCTGTTAATAAACCCTCTACAAACGATTTCACAAGGTGTTGATGCCATTGGTAATTGCCTTTGGAGTTCACCTGAATGTTCCAAAGATGAGTTCGATGCGTGCAGTATATTGAGGCAATTTACAGTGGACAACATAACTGCCCTCTCTTGGAAGAAAATATATGGTTTTTTGCATGTTGTCGAAGATATTCTTGGAGTTTTTGATGAGTTACATATTAAACCTTTTCTTGATTTGTTAATGGGATGTGTTGTTCGTATATTGGCAAGCTGTTCATCAAGTCTTGTGTGCACAAAGAGCAGTGGCACATATCTAGTGGAAAATAAGTCTACCCTCCTGCATGTTAGTGGGAAAGATAGTAGAACAGAGAATCAGATCATGGTAAGATGCAGATTAGTTGCTCATTCTCTTGTAATTTTGGAACATGTATAACACTGGTAAGCAATTATTGTCACGTGGTTCCTGAGGCTGTTGCTTTTTAGCCTGTCACATTTGTTCCCACGACAGGAAGAGATACAAACAAAACACCAACACTATATTGGATGTGAGGATAGATATTACACTGGGATCTTAACATATTTTTGATAAAAATAGAAAAAGAGTAGTATCCATTCATTAAATTGTTATTATAGAATTCCTTAATTATGCAAAGATGCAAATAGTAAACCACAAGTTCCTAACAATTTATTTGGTTGGTGTGCAGACTACCAGGGATGTAGAGCAGTTCAAAAATCTGAGATCTTTATGCTTGAAGATTCTATCTTTTGTTCTCACTAAATATGATGATCATGATTTTGGTGGTGAATTCTGGGATCTATTCTTTACATCTGTGAAACCTTTAATTGATGGTTTCAAGCAAGAAGCCTCCAGCAGCGAGAAGCCAAGTTCACTTTTTTCTTGCTTTATTGCAATGAGTAGAAGTGAAAAACTTGTATCATTGTTGAACAGGGAGAAGAATCTTGTGCCTGATATTTTTTCAATTCTAACCGTCTCAACAGCATCCGAAGCCATTATATCTTGTGTTCTTAAATTTATCGAGAACCTATTGAATCTGGATAGCGAGCAGGAAATTGATGATAATGCTGTCAAAAGAATACTACTTCCCAACCTTGGCACACTTGTCTGCAGCTTGCACTGTCTCTTCACATGCACAAAAGCAGCAAAGAGGTATCAAATCCTATAAGTTGCTTCTGTTCTACCTTCCTAACTTAAATCGTCCATGGTGAAATTCTGAAATACTTTGTGCTTATATGTGCCTCAGTTGCAATATGATTGTAGGTTTCCAACTAAGTTTTACATCCTCAGATGTAAGTCACCCATTATGTATGTTGATGAGATTTGAATACTACTACCAGAAATGTGCTATCTATGCTAGATAAAGTAGCTAGAATAAATATGTCTACTTGCCTTACCTTTGCAACTACTGGCAGTTATAATTATATTGCATCTGTAGAATCGTAGAGTGGAGAGAAGAATTCATGTGAAAACTAAAAGACAATATAAGACTATTATTCCATATCATAATGTACAATGAGAGCCTTTATATAGGCTAAGCCTCTAAGTCTCTAAGCTATACATGGAAAGGAAATCGATTAGTGATTACCACTGATCCCTCCTATAATTACGCTACTACTGATCACTCCTATAATCATGCTATCACTAATCACTCCTATAATCATGATTCTAGAATAATTCTCTAATTCTCCCCCTTAAGTTGGATGTCTTATACTACGACTTACAACTTGTTACATAACCTAATCCTCAAAATAAAATATTCAAACCAACCACAACACGAAACTAATTTTTCAAAACTCCCCCTCAAATTGAAGCCCTCGTCAATTTGCACAGGAAAAAATTGATTTTTTATGTTCAAAGTTAGATTTCTCACCCTCAATATATAAATTCACACATCCATTTTCCGAGAATATCATATGCTAGCAATAACGGAGAACACTCAGTCTCATAATAAATGTGAAGGACTCTCTATACTTCAAAAATAACTATGAGACACTTCTTGCCCTCCTCAACAATGGAGGACTCTCTAGCCTCCAAAAAAAACTGAAGGACACACCTTCCTAAAATCTCGACCCTATGAAATTCTTACTTTCCAATCAACCATCCATTTACATATTCAACCATAAGGAGAAACCACCTTTTTTCACCATAAAAATAAACCACCACCATGGACTTCTTATTTTGTTTTGTCTAAAAACATAAAATCAGAAAAAGAACTGTAAGAAGAAAAGATACTTGTCGCCGGCTGTGTTGCCAGCGGCGGAAGCAATACTTTTAGTTGGCCTCCCAAGATCAAACTAGCTCTGATACCATGTAGAATTTTTAATTTAAGATAATTATTGAATTATTAGATCAAACTAACTATGTGCTGCCGGCTATAGTGTATATTTAAGATAATTATTGAATTATTTGATTTTTATTGGGGAAAATTAATTGAATTTTATAGTTAGGGTTTCTTCAGTCAATTATTAGGGTAAGCAATTGGATGCCTTGATATTTACTCGGTTAAGACCCTAAGAAGGTAATTATTATATTATTAAATTTTTATTTCAGTAATGAGAATATATATTAGGGTTTATATTGTTTTGGCTATCTAAATAAGGAATTTTCTTAGAATACTAATCCAAATAGAACTTTGGAATTCAAACTTTAAAGAATTTTAATTTAGTTATGACACTAGTTAGGAATCCAGTATTATTAGGTTAACTAATTTAATGGTTAATATTAATACAATCAATCTGTGCTATGATATGATTTCAAGTTAATTTCGCAAGTCCTATATTTTATTATTTTTGTTCAAGTTGCTTGTAACATGGAATGCAGTGCTTGTAAGTTGGATAGTTTATTATCTGCTTGATATTTTTCTTTTGTTTATGTTGCCTTTAAGTGTTTCATTTTGTTGGAAGAAACAACATTATTTCTTAATTTTGCCCATGTTTCTTAATTTAGGTTCTTCTGCCTGTTTGTTTTTTTCCTTCCCATAAAATCCTGCTAGAAAGCGGAGAACCCCAATCGGCATAGATCATATGTTATATATTACGGATTTTTGCTACATAGTACGGAATAGTTCAGTTACCCTTTATGAGATGATCTAGATGATTCCTCTGTGTTATCTGTAATGTTTACCATCAATATTCATATATATTGTTCCTACTATTCTACTGCTCTTACTAATGGAGTAAAATTCTGAAATTCTCAACAGCAACGGGCAAGCTAACCTGATATTCCACTAAAAGCTTTCTACAATCGATTCCTCCCTTTATCAGCTTCACAAATGTTTCCTCCGTTTGTCTTTTGGCTGAACAATCTTTTCTTTGTCGTTTGTTCATTTGTTCTCCTTGGTGTGCGGCAAATTGTAGCCAGTAACCTAAGTGTCTCCAAATAATAGAGTTTTTAACTATATTGAGTTTTTAATTAGATAGGAAGGACCGACTTAGTTGATAAAAAAGTACCATGTAGTTTCTCTGTATAATTATGTTGAGTTCTTAATTATATGGGAAGGACCAACCTAGTTGAAAAGACAAAATAATATAGTTTTTTCTTTATGTTATTTATATATAGTTTTTAATTATATGGGAAGGACCAACCAGGTTTTGGGAGGAAAATCAACAAAGTTTGTCTCTTTAATTAAATATTTGATAGTTGATTTGATCAACTATGTTGAAGATGAATTGTTGGCATTTCCTTCAACTGGACCAAATCTTTGCAATCTACAATGGTGAACTCCTCCCATTGCACAACTTTAACTGTCAGAAGGATTCGATTACTAAGTTCTGATTGATAATCGAAATATGGATTATAACTTGGTGTTGTAATATGATTAATTTAAAAGGACTTTCCTGCTTTATTCCCTTCATAACATTGGTCATACTTTCAGGTTGAAGCACTGAACAGGTGAAAAACTCAGGGTTAACTTATTATTTCTAAACATAGGCGAACTTTAATCCTCTATACTCACCAACAAGAGAACAACAGCAGAAATGGCCAAAGTATATGTTACTGGAATGAACTTGAGTGCCACATTAAGTATAAAAAATTTCTAGTTAAGTAGACCAAAGAAAATATTTATGACAGACTGGCTATTAAGAAAAACTAAATATCTAGAATAGTCCTATAAATGGTGTTTAAACAAAATGAAAAAAAAAACATGGTAAGGGTAAGTGAAAGAGGGGACTATGTAGGAAGAAGGGAAAAGAATAGCTTTGAAGGGCTTAATGTTATGATTAGAATATTAGATATAAATAGATGGTCTCAATTTGATGGTATCCAGAAAAATTGACGGGCCAAGATATGTGCAAAAGATGTATCATGAAGTGTAGTGAATAAAGATGTAAGTGTAGAAAGAGAACATCCACTGTAGGTTTGGGTTGACGATCTTTGCAAAGGTACAAAAGAAGACGAATGAAGGAGTCCTAAGAGCTTGACGTTTAAGATTTTAGTGTGGCTTCTACACTAAACCGCTTGCAATCTAAGATAGAAAATCTTCTCATAGGGAATTGTGCATAAGCTTCTTAGCTTCTTTTACGTTGCTTGTCTTGATACTGTCAGTTTTCTTCTTTTATGAAGATGTGTAAGAAAAATAACGATGCATGATATTTTTCTTTTATGTACACACTATAAGAGGGATGAGCACCTCTGTGTCCTTTACTTTCTCTTATATTCTTTTTTGTTGGGGTTGTTTGTTTTTCCTTTGGAGGAGAGGTTGTTTTGGGGTTGAGGAATGGCTTTTGGGCCTTCAATGTGTGTGTACTCCCCCCCCCCATCCTCTTTCTCTCTGCCATAATGTGCTAAGTTACATTTGAGTAATGATGCTATGCAGAACTGATTTTGAAAATGCTATATGCACATATGTAGCCTATTTTGGGTTAGTTGAAGTTACAGCAGGATGTCACAATTTATTAATTAATGATATTTGATGTATAGGCGGACCTTAATTTTTTTTTAATGAGCTTTGACGGTTTAAGTTTTGCTGCCATGAATAAGAAGCAGTTGTGCCAAAAGTCATTATTGGCATTCAAGTTATTTTTGTCGGATTTTCGTGCAGTTATGTAGGATTTCTCTCTTCTAGTATGTGGGTATGTGAATGTGTGAGGGTGAGAAGTGGGTACATACGGGCTGAAGGTTTTGTTTGGAAATGTGAGGCATTTGGGTATGAGTCCTACTATGTATTACGATAGTTTTCTATCGAATTACGATTGCGACGTGTATTGGATTGGGTAGGATTATAAGATTGACCCACAATATCAAATACATCGTTAAAATATTACTAATTATAGTTATTCACGTAATTCGCAATAAAAAACTGGACATATGAAGTCTCAAGATATAACATTTTCCTTTGGCTATATTTAGTGGACTTAGCAAGTAGCAAGTACTCAAAGTCTCTGATAAGGAACTCAGGATTGTATAATCTTTGAGAATCTTAGACACCTTATAGCCATAAATAGGTTGCAATACTTTTATTTTATGATATCGTATAACCTAGATAGTGAGTTTCATTTCATATGGACATGGACTTGCAAGCGGAGAGAATCTATATATTATGATAATTGTTTTTATTTTTGATAAAAAAGGTTTTTTATTGATTAGAGGAGAAAATTACTATGCATGACGAAATCAAAATAAGAATAACTTGATATTAGCACTGCCCGCCAATCTCTTTGAAGATCGGATAAAGAAATTCCTCCAAAAGCTCCTATTGCTCCCATAGCAACTCAAGATTTGTAGTCCAATGACAATTTTTTTTTAGCATTCCTCTCAATCCAAATTCTCCACAAAATAGCGAAACAAGTACGTCTCCAAAGAATCCTTCTATTAGATCGGATAAAGAAATTCCTCCAAAAGCTCCCGTTGCTCCCAAAGCAACTTGAGATTTGTAGTCTGATAGCAATTTTTTATAGCATTCCTCTCAATCCAAATTCCCCTCAAAATAGCAAAACAAGTACATCTCCAAAGAATCCTTCTATCACTTGTAAGACGAATTTACATAGTAAAAGATCTTCCACTGAAGAGGTACATATCCAACTTTCACCCATCACACAAAACAAACAACACCACAACCGCCAAACCATCGAATAATAAAGAAATAAATGAGAATGAGACTCATTATCCTTCAAACACATTACACACACATCTGTGGATGAAGATTTGTAAAGCCTACGCCTTCAATGCGTATCATTAGTGTTAAGGCGACCAAGATTTAAGGACCAAATAAAAGTCTTACTTTTTGAGGGAGCCTTTGCTTTCCAAATATAAGATACTAGAGGAAAATGATGAACTGGACTATAACCTAATAAGTAAGTAAAAAAAGAACGACATGAGAAGATTTCGAAGAATCAAACCACTAAACACGCCTTTCGAAGGACTGAGAAAAGGAAGTTGAATAAATAAAGAGAATTCACCCGTCTTCCTATCATTTAAATTACAGAAAAATGAAAATCCCTAGAAATTGAATTTCCCTCCCAAGTATAGAAATTAGAATGGGAGAATTATGCTCAGACGAGAGGTAAAAAAGACAATGAAAAACTTAAAAAAGGAACATTTTCTATCCAAATATCCTCTCAAAACCGAATACTCAATGTCATTACCAACTTGGGTCTTGGGGACGAACAAGAAAATGAAAGGAAGTGTAACTTTGGGAGATAAATTTCTAAGGACTAGAAAAAGTAACACAAGAAGGACAAGGATTTGTATCCCACTCATTTTACTGAATTCCATTTGCTTCTAATCACTTGATGCCAAAAAGAGTCGGGTTCCAAAGGAAAGTGCGATAGCCATTTGCCCACCAGTTCTTAGACACCAAGTTCCCAGGACCTAAACCCCCTTCCACACAGAATCTCAATCAATCAAATGGTACTTCCTATCATCACTATACCCAACCCATAAAAACTTGCACATAATACGTTAAAGTGATTTGGCTACCCTTACCAGAACCTTAAATAACAAGAGATAATAAAGATGAATACTCGCTAAACACGCCTGAATAGGAGTAATCCTCCCACCCAAAAAGAAGTAAGCATCTTTCCAACAATCAAGTCTCCTGCAGGTGAAATTCTGTGGGGGGTTGGATATGGTTTTGTACATATTTAAATATGATTCAAGCTCGTACACAATTACCAGTGTATTGGTTAAAATCTAGGTAAAAATGTGGCACCTATTGGCAATCATAATACACGTCTTAGTTTGTTCCTAAGATTTGAATATGATTTATGTTTTTGTTTCCTCCCTCTATATATCTTTATTTTACGATAACCACTTTCAAGGTCTCATATTGTTTTTTTTCTCGAAAGAGATTTCATTAATTATGGCTATTACTAGGATTGGACTTTAATTACAGTCATTTTATTGGGGAATGCACTACTGTTTTTGTCTTCTGTTACTTTTACTGTTTCCATTCTTGTTTCTATATGAATGCTAATCTGACAAATAATATATATTTATACCAAATTGTTAAGTTTTAGTTTAATTTATCCACTATATGACTAACCATTTTGCTATGCTAGGAAATTGGTTAAATGTCCTGGGGAGAGAGAACTCAGTGTATTTAAGTTATTATCAAAGTATATAACGGATCCTAAAACAGCAGGGAAATTTGTTGATATATTGCTCCCACTTCTAACCAAGCGACCTCAGAACTCAGGTTAGAAGCATCTCATGATTTTTTATTTTGATAAAGTTTATGTGATTATCGTACCATTAACTTATTCGATCATTGTTAAAACTCATTAACATTTTTCTTGAAGATGCACATGTGGAGACTTTGCAGGTCATTCAACATATAATACAAGTATTAGGCAGCGAAACAACTGCAAAGATTCTGAGTACAGTTTCTCCCCTTCTTATATCTGCTGGTCCAGATGTTCGACTGTCTATATGTGATCTTCTTAACACGCACTCCCAAAATGACTCTTCTGTGCTCTCTGTGGTAATACCAGCATGTCAATATTTCTTCTGATTGTTCTTCTTGAAATGTCTTTGATTTCTCATTTCAAGGGGTGTTGATTTTTTTATTTTTCTTGGGTAAATTGCAGGCAAACCTTCTTCGTGAATTGAATGCACCATCGACTTCAGAGATGGGTGACCTTGATTATGACACCATACTCGTTGCATATGATAAGATCAAAATAGACTTCTTCTACAATGTCCGAGAGGAGCATGCACTAGTCATTTTGTCTCATTTTGTACATGACATGTCCTCTGAAGAACTGATTTTGAGGCAAAGTGCATATAGAGTAATGCTTTTGTTTGTTGAGTTCTCTGGCCAGATTCTTGATCAAGATGTTAAGAATGAGAAAGGATGTTGGTCCGCAGCATGCATTCAATGCATTATAAACAAATTCCTTTTGAAATATATGGGTGATGCAATGAACAAAGAAGCTTCTGTTCAGAAGGTATCCACCTTGCTTCAATCTTTTATCCTCAAACCCCCTCTTTCCCTCTTGAAACTTTCAACTAGTTGTTTGATTTTTGTTATTATTATTCTATTAGGGTGAGCGGGTTTTTTTTTACGAGGGAGTGGGTGGGTTAATAAATGGTTTGAGGGGAGTTTACAAATGCCTTTTCCCCTTTTTTAATTTCAAATGAACTTCTTTCTTTACAATGATTAGAATCTCTATGTACATGGTTTCAGGTATGGATTGACCTACTGCGAGAAATGGTGTTGAAGCTCTCAAAGGTTCCAAACTTAAAATCATTTCAGGTTCTATGCAGCACAGATGCTGAACAAGATTTTTTTAGCAATATCATTCACTTACAGGTGCGTTCTTTGTATGAATCTTCTGATGACATACATAGATCTAACTGTCCATTGACTTGGGTGGTGTTTTGGCATAATATGTTAGAACTTTTTGATTGTTGGTCTGTACTGTGTCATTTTCATCCATTATTTCAGCAGAACTGTTATTATTAATAAAAAACATACATGACATATATCATTGTCTTTGCAAACATGAACAGAGGCTTTGGATTTCCTCGTTTTGATTATTTTTAATTTATCAAAACTCAGGCTATGTTTGTTTGCAAAAATGATGGATGGGATATAATTATATGTACTAATTTAATACCATTAGGGACTATCTTATCCCATTATTACTCCGTTATTTAATCCCATGGACTATTTGTTATCATTTCTATGGTAATTTGATAGCTTAAAAGGGGGAGTATATAATTTCACCTCTCAACTTGGGATTATACCATCATCAAATGAACTTAGAAATGCCAATACATAGTCCATGAGATTAAATAAAGGACTAATCATTGGATAAATAGTCCCTAATAATATTAAATTAGTACAAATAAATGAATAATCCTTTCCCAGCCATGATTTTGCAAACAAACGTAGCCATATTTTTATTTTCTCTTTTCTTCAAAGTCTAATAGATTTACTTCCACCATATTGCCTTTTTAAATAAGTAGAGTTCAATGACTTTGTATGTAATTTGTATCATGTGTTCATTTTGTACTTGCAGAAGCACAGGATAGCAAGAGCATTGTCTCGCTTTAGGAGTGTTGTCAGTTCTGGCAGTTTGTCAGAGGTAGTTCTTTAATCATCTACTTAGCTTAACTAAGAAAGCTTTCTTTGTTCCTACTAAGTTGCATCGGTGCTGTGAATATTCAGGTTGTTACGGCTAAAGTGTTTGTCCCGCTCCTTTTCAACATGTTATTTGGTGTACAAGATGGGAAAGGAGAACATCTCAGAAGTGCGTCCTTGGAGGCTCTTGCAGCTATTTCTGGCTGTATGGACTGGAAAGCATATTATGAATTACTCAACAGATGTTTCCGGGAAATGACGCTTAAACCAGACAAGCAAAAACTGTTGTTGCGGTTAATCTGTTCCATCCTAGATCACTTCCATTTTACGGGAACTATTTCCAGTATTGAAGCCAAAGATTCGGTAGGGGATGTTTCAAATCCCAAAACCTTGGGAAAGACTTCTTCGATGGTGTTACAGAAATGTAAGGGTTCTACTGAACTTTCTGACACACAAACATGGCTTTATAAAAAATTACTCCCAAAGATACAAAAGTTGTTGAAAGCTGATTCTGATAATGTAAATGTGAACATCAATTTGGTTACATTGAAGCTGTTAAAATTGCTGCCTGGAGACATCATGGAGATGCAGCTTCCCAATATTGTTCATCGCATTTCTAACTTCCTAAAGAGTCGTATGGAGAGCATTCGTGATGAAGCTAGGAATGCTTTAGCGGCTTGCTTAAAGGAGTTGGGGCTGGAGTACTTGCAGTTCATTGTCAAAGTGTTGAGAGCCACCTTGAAAAGAGGATTTGAAATGCATGTACTCGGATACACTCTCAATTTCATATTATCGAAGTGCCTTTTAAATCCTGTTTGTGGAAAGTTGGATTATTGTTTAGAAGAACTTCTCTCTGTTCCAGAGAATGATATTCTTGGAGTTGTTTCAGAGGAAAAAGAAGTGGAAAAGATTGCTTCAAAAATGAAAGAGACTAGGAAGAACAAGTCTTTTGAAACACTGAAGTTGATTGCCCAAAACATCACATTCAAAACTCATGCCTTGAAATTGCTTTCACCCGTCACAGCTCATCTTAAGAAACATCTGACACCAAAAGCAAAACTGAATCTGGAAAATATGTTAAATCACATAGCATCTGGCATTGAATCCAATCCATCTGTAGATCAGACTGATCTTTTTATCTTTATATATAGTCTCCTTGAAGATGGAATTACCAACGTGATTCGTAAAGTTGAAGTTTCCTCTGTAAAAAAAGGAAGGAAACAAAATATAGAGATAGGGAGTGAAACAACTACCTCTCAGATGTTGGTCCATGCTGACTCACAATGTTCACATCTTATTACAGTCTTTGCTCTTGGAATACTGCACAATCACATGAAAAATATGAAACTTCACAAGAATGAAGAAAAACTTTTATCAATGTTAGATCCTTTTGTACGGTTGTTAGGTGACTGCTTGAGCTCCAAGTATGAAGATATTATATCTGCTGCCCTTAGGTGTCTTTCTCAGCTGGTGCGCTTGCCTTTGCCATCTCTTGAATCCGAAGCCGATAAGATAAAAACTTCATTGTTGGTTATTGCTCAGGGATCAGTAAATGCTAACAGTCCTATAATGCAGTCTTGTATAAGGTTGTTGACAGTACTTCTGCGAAGCACTAGTATTACTCTTTCCTCAGACCATTTGCATATGTTGATCCAGTTTCCACTATTTGTTGATCTCGAAAGGAATCCATCAGTTCTTGCCCTTTCACTCTTAAAGGCAATAATCAGCAGAAAGCTCGTAGTTCATGAGATATATGATTTAGTTACTCGGGTTGCAGAATTGATGGTAACAAGCCAAGTGGAACCAATTCGCAAGAAAAGTAGTCGAATTTTACTGCAATTCTTACTTGATTATCGTCTCTCGCAGAAACGCCTGCAACAGCATCTTGATTTCTTGCTTGCAAATTTGAGGCAAGGATATACCACCAACCAAGAAATAAATTTACTTGTGTAATTCTTAACCTATCTTAAATATTTAATTTTTTTTTCAGGTATGAACATTCCACTGGAAGGGAAGCGGTGCTTGAAATGATTCATGCTATTATAATCAAGTTTCCTAAAAGTGTTCTGGATGAGCAGGCGCAGTCTGTTTTTCTCCGTTTAGTGGTGTCTTTGGCTAATGATCATGACCAAAACATCCGTTCCATGACTGGTGCTGCAATAAAGCTTCTGATTGGGAGTGTGAGCCCACATTGTCTTCATTCAGTTCTTGAATACAGTCTCTCTTGGTATGTGGGTGGTAAGCAGCATTTGTGGAGTGCTGCAGCACAGGTAAAGTCGTGATTAATTTTTTTATTACAAATCATAGTTATTGAAATATTGGGTTGAGTGAAGATGCAACGTGGTTTTGTTATGACTAGGATTCCCATATAACCCTTATAAACCTAGCGAACTGAGTGGTACTGGCGTTCCCAAGCACAAAACTATTTTGTTTCGAAGCTCTAAATTTAGTGTATACTCGTACGTTCATTTTACCTTAAATTTCACAAATATGGATGCACAAACATCACATTAATATTAAATTATCTATATTAGTATCAATTGTTGATACAACTAAAATCTTAATTTAGCTATATTGCATTTAGATTTTAAGTAAACGCCTAACTAGAACTGTCCATTTAAAGCTATCCCTAAAATACCATGTTTTTACCTATGTAGCCTACCGCTGCGTTCCTTTGTTCTGGTATCAGTTATAGAACCGCAACGATCCGTATTCCAAGTAACATTGGTCATGACCCTCTTACTTTTTTTTTCCTTTCTGGAATCTGGATTAGTTTAGCCATAGACATTATGTACATCAACTGGAATCATAATTTCAACTTATAAGATGGTTAATTTGTGAACACGTGTTGCAGAAACATTGGGATTTGATCATATGCTTTATGAAATTTGTTACATTAGTATTATAAAGGGACTAGAGGATGAAACATTGATTAACTGATGCGGTCTACCTAACTGACTTTACCTGAAATTTCAAGAGTGAGACTTGACCCATTAATTCTCTCATAGTGCAGGAAGAGGAGAGTGGAAGATCTTTGTGAAAATAGCATTTTCTTTTATTCATTGTGAGGGTTTCGGGCATTAAGTTTCAAATGTTTTTCAGACATCTTGTAGTTTGTCATTTCAAATTCAACACTAGCGAGCTAATATGCATCGTACTAAATAATTTACAGCTCACCTGCAGGATATTAGAACGAGCATGTCATTTTATCTTGTTAGTTTATTTAGTTTTCTGGGAATGGGGAATTGTTGTAGTGAGGCCAAACAAGTTCGGATAGGATTAGAAACAATATTTAAAAGAAGATTGGGGTGGCACTTGAAGAGAAGATGAGGTAACATCGGTTTAGATGGTTTGGTAATATCCAATGTCAAGCTATAGATGCACCGGTGAGAAGAGGATAAGCAGAGGGTGGGGTAGGGCTGAAAATTACTGGGTGTTGAAAGTTGTACGATGAGACAGTGAATCGGATATAACTGAGGACATCGCCTGGGGTAAGAGTGAGTGGAGGAATGCAATCGAATATTGTAGGCCGAGTGCAGTATGCTACCATTTTTTTTGTTTTATGTTTCTCTATTTATTCATTTCTTTTTTCCCCATTTTTTTCTTAAAAACATTTATATTTATATATGTAGGGATATTTCTAAATGTGAATGTGTTTCTATTGTACTTATCTCCAATAATTTCTGTTATTTTATTTTAAATTATTCTTTTTATTCTTTTCTTTTCTTATTTGGTTTTTCTTTTTTAATTTAGTTATTTACTTTTTACATATGAATGTAGTGAGATTCATTTTGAGCCTACCTCAACTAGTTTGGAATAAAAGTCTGACTTAAGTTGGTAGTTGGTACCCTTGATTATTATTATGTTCTTGCAATGAGTACGTGAAATTGTATTATCATCTAAATCTGCTGTTACCCAATAGGTATTAGACAATTGATTTACAAATTACAAGCAAATATATGAATATGAGGAGGATATTATCATGTGAAATTCTTGATTATTAAATTCTTAAGTTTTTCGTTCTTCACAAGTCAGTGGCATTGCAAAGGGCTTCTAGATTCTTTTCTTTGTTCAAGAGCAGTACAAAAGTATGTTTGATTGAATTTGATGTAAATTGAAGAAGTCTGTTGCATTCTTCTTTTTTTCTTTTTTTCTTTTTTTCTTTTTTTTTGGTGCTATCAACTTTTTCAAATACATGCTGATATATATATATATATACTTGGTGGTTCCAACACATTTTTTACAGGTTCTGGGACTACTGGTGGAAGTCATGATGAAAGGCTTTCAAAGGCATTTAAATAGTGTTTGGCCTGTTATGAGAAGCATTTTGCTGTCTGCTGTTGATGTTAAAAATAAGCAGCTAGAGCTTTCGGATGAAGTAACAGTCCCCTTTTGGAAAGAGGCATACTATTCACTAGTTATGTTAGAGAAGATACTACGTGAATTCCCCGAATTGCTCTTAGAAAAGGATCTTGAGGTACAACCCTAATCCTTTGTGTAAATATGTGCATATTTATTTTTACGTTACTCTCGTCTCTTGTGCATATTTAGTTCTCAGGGGCATTCTTTCCTGATTAGTGATCAAAATTTACAAAAATTTCAAGTTCTAACTGAAGATGAAGTTCTGAATACCTGAATTAGTGACTTCTAATATCAATGCAAACTGTTGTTATTGGTTGTGACAAGGGTGAGCTGGAGTATCTTTAGTTCCAATATGTAATCTGTTAAGTTAAATGTTATTAATGTCAACATTGGGCCCATGGCATTGTCAGAGTGAATAGTTGAATGCCGGGGAAATTTTCCAAGTTCAGTTTTCTGGAATATTTAGCAGACAATTATTGTGGAATTGAACACAAATGCAACTCAGAAATCATAGAACAAAATAAAAGGACGTAGTCCCGCTAGCATGCGTGCACATCACAGATATATGGAAACATTTTTAATACAAATCATTAGTGTTGTGCCTATTCAGCAAAATTGACCAAACAAAAGCGCTAATATTAGCATATAAAGCTTGGAGCTTTTTACCTTCTCCATGTAATAACTAGAGGGAAATTAGAGAATGTGCCACTAATTGGAATGGAAAAGAAATATCTGCAAGACCAAAAACTGTTGAGTCAAAAGTACTAGAGAAGCGATAGTGCATAAGCTTGTAGTCAGAAGAAGTTTGGGCGAGAGACAAATCTTCATCACCCTCTCTCTATCGGTAAAGTTATGGTAAAAGTGAAAATTCCAAAACATCATCATCCCAAAAAAAAACGTGAAATTTTAGACAGATGTTTCTTAAAATTTAGCAATGAGGGGATACATCAAAACATGTGAAATCCACAAGGACGAGAGCATCGCCTAAACATGTATCCTCCCAAAAGCGACATTACTGCCATCCCCAACTTTATGGTGAACCAAAAGGAGAATAACTCATTCGCTAAGGAAAGGTCAAGCTTTCAGTCTTGTACAAGCCCTTATTGAGGCAATCTGGGTCCAATCTCTAGTAGCTCAATATTTATATTTCCTTTAGACTTTTAGGTGGTTATATATGCCAAGCATTAGTGGATCTTGTCATAATAACGAGTTCAAATTTGATATCAAGTGTAACACCTCAGTCTTCAATGTGGGATACTTTGATATATATATATATATATATATATATATATATACGGAATCCTTCAGAAGCGAACTGGAGGGAGCGAACTAAGAGCGAACCGGTTATAGTGACGGTTTTTTCCGTTACTATAGCATAAAAAACCGGCTTTTTATGCTATAGCAACGGAAAAAACCGTCGCTATAGCCGGTTCGCTCTTAGTCCGCTCCTTCCAGTTCGCTGGAGAAACAGAATGTATATATATATATATATATATATATATATATATATATATATATAAGGATTCAAGCTATTATTAATAATACCTTTTGTCATGACATTATGGGTGAGCCTGTGAAGGTGGCTAGTATTATTCCACAATAGATAGAGGACCGAAGGTGGGTATGCGAAGGGTTGTTGGTATTATCCCACAATGGCTAGAGAGACAAAGTTTATGGGGCATGTGGTTATTTGTTTGATTTTTTTCCCCTTATTTTTTGGTGGATGTCTTTTCCTCACTATATTTATCTTTTCACGTAAAATTTCGATTTTTTTCCCTGAAAACGAAAGATTCTGTTTCTTACTGAATTTATTTTATTTCAGTCCCTCCTTCCCTCCCTCTCTCCCCCCTCGCTCGATCTTTTATTTTTTAATTGTCACAATTGGCTCCCACTGGAATGCACTAAACATTTCATAGTATTGTAGTATTGTTATTAAAAAGGACCAAAAAAAATATATGTTTCAAGGTTGCTTATAGGTGCTGGTATCTTTATCTTTTGTCCCCTTTGTTCTTTTCTTTGTTTTGGGGCTTATGTTTTCTCCATTCTATGATTGACAGGATATATGGGAAATGATCTGTGAGTTCCTACTGCATCCACACATGTGGCTACGCAACATATCGAACCGCCTCATTGCAGTGTACTACTCCGCAGCAACTGAGGCCTACAGAGAAAATCATGAGAAATCCGTACACTTTTTCTTGATGAGACCGAGTAGACTTTTTCTTGTAGCTGTTTCTCTTTGCATCCAGCTTAAAACCCCACTTACTGATAGCACGGCCAACATCAAGATTGGACAAAATCTTGTTTTTGCAATTTGTAGTTTGCATACCTTGTTAGGACAAAGTGAATGCGCCCATTCTAAGTTCTGGTCTACCCTTGAGCATAATGAGCAAGGTCTTTTTCTCAGAAGTTTTCACATGCTTGATTCAAGAAAAGGAAGGAGCATGTTTGTGTCTTTGACATCTGGTGTTAATGGAGAAAATGACCAAGCAAACAGTGAGCAGCATAGTTCATTGCTCGTCTCTTATTTGCTTAAGAGATTGGGGAAAATTGTGCTTCAAATGGAGGCTATTCAGGTGGGTTGGCTGGAACAGGGCATCTCACTGTTATCAATATGTTTAGCTTATTAGATAGTGCAATCACTTCTAAACGTATGGAATCATTGTATGAGTACTATATGCCTAATCTTGAAGAACTATCAGAAATCTTTTCAAATAATATTATTTTTCCTTTGATTTTTCCATCTTCTGAAGTAATATTGCTGACTGTATAACAATAAAAACTTTATGCAGATGGAGATTGTCTTCAATACTTTTAGGTCAATTTCGCCTAAGATTTTTGACCAATTTGACGTTTCATCGAAAATTGGGGAGGATGACTGCCAGAATTATGCATATCAGATGCTCCTTCCTTTATACAAAGTTTGTGAGGGGTTTGCTGGAAAAGTCATCCCAGGTAGGTTCTACGTTTTTTTTACCTTGAGTTTTTTTGTTTGCTTGGATGTTTGTGATATTTGGTGATAGTGTGATATTTTTGTATTTTCCTATTTCAAGGAGATGAAGAAATTATATGCTCAACACAGTTTTGCAGTTTTTCTTTGATATATTTTGTCTCTGTTCTTCAATTTTGAGTTGCCTTAAACTGTACTTAGGTTCCAATTGAGTGACGAGTTGTGGTGGTCTGACTTGGTAAACAAGAAAAAGGATTTCATACTAAAACTGATATCCTCATTATCTTGGATTATACTTGTTAACTGTTCCATTTTATTATGTCATGAAGATGAAGCTGCTGCATAGGATTTGACAACATCTCACAAAAGATAATGGTGATAAAATGTAACAATGATCTGTATAATTAATTTTGACCCAAGGGAATTAGTATGTGTAGTATAATTTTAATAAATTTGAAGTCCGATGAATTAGTCGTGTCATGATAGTGAGAGTATAGAGGTCCTTCATGCATGCATGTGGGTGGATTATATTTTTAAATATTAATTTTACTACTGATTGTTTTGGTTTGAAAATATAAAGAATAATGCATTATCATATTCAAAACTAGAATTGCCTCACCAATATATCAACTAGCAAATGGTTTCTCTTTCATACAGAACTGAGCTTCTCGTTTGAAGTAAGACTTTGACTATTATTAGCTTCCACTTTGTAGAAATTTTTCCCTTTTTGAGATTGTCATTCCACTTTGTATGTACGAGGACTATGGTCATGATATCTAAAAATGTTGTATGAACTGGCGACATAGGGATATTAGATTCTTTTAGATACTGTGAAAATTAAATTTGCATGGTTAAAGGACTCAAAATACTTGATACACACCTTTGACCTCGGATGAATATATTGAACAGAACTATCATTCTAGAAGGAAATAGACGGGTAGAGTACAGTTTTCTAGGAACGTTTTTTGTTTTGTTTGTGTGTATTTGGGGTGGTGGGGTGGGGGTGGGGTGGGGGAATAACATCATGGTGTTCTAGATCATATCACTTTGAGATTGAAGGTTTCTTTTGATTCAGAATAGAAAAAAGAAATCTGTTCTTTGGGTGTACCAACATTGAAAGTCAAATCTGGAAATGTACTTCTGATTTTGTTCCGACTCCTTTAGATTTACTTGAAATGTCCTTTGAATATTATTTACTTTTTTTCTTGTATACTTTTTTTCTTGGACAAGTATATCCTGTGATATTATTAAGTCAACAGTGATGAATTTGTATGACTAATTTGTATCCTTCATCAGATGATGTGAAGCAGCTTGCTCAAGAGGTTTGTGAGAATATAAAAGACACTATAGGAACACAGAATTTTGTTCAAATTTATAGCCAGATCAGGAAACATCTCAAGGCAAAGAGGGATAAAAGGAAACAAGAAGAGAAGCTCATGGCAGTTGTTAACCCCGTACGGAATGCTAAGAGGAAGCTGAGAATTGCAGCCAAACACCGAGTCAACAAGAAAAGAAAAATAATGACTATGAAGATGGGAAGGTGGATTAAATAGAAACGCAAAATGTATATAGTTCCGGATACGTAGCCATTATAGCTGTGTGATTGATTTAAGGCTCTCCATGTTGGTGCTCCATCAAAATGCACATGTTTTACCTCTTCAAAAGTGCGCATGACAGATGTCATAGGAATTAGAAACACGGGCACATACTCGAAAGAGTACAAAGAGTTCAATTTTGTCAAATTTCAGCTCAAACTCCCGAGAATCTGCAAAAGATGTATGTGGAGTGATGTATTCGTGAAAAATTTCAGGCATCTGAAGAGGCTTTCTGCAAGTTTTGTTAGCTGAAATGCGTAAAGCCTCTATTGTGAACACAACACGAAAGTCAAGTTACTGTATTTGCCGATGAATGTTATATTCATGTGAATCATTTTTTTTGTTGGAATGCCTGATGTTAGGTGATGTTTTCTGCATTTTCTAAATATGTTTTACTACAACCCTGCTGCCCATGTTGCCAACTATCATTAGAGGAAAATTCTCTCCTGATCAAATCTGGGCTTTAAAGGAGATTGGTTTTGTTTAATTTATTTAGGGAAGTGATACTGTTGCATGAAAAAAGTGATATTTGTACATGATCTCTCGTGAATAGTGAGCAAGTTTCACATCTGTGAGAAAGACTTGTTTGAAAGTATCATTTTTTTATGCGAAAATATCAGTTTCCTTTACGTTGTTTTTTTATGGACTTAGAAAGCCATATAATCTTGACACTATTCAGTAACAATACTTTTAAATATGAGTTAAATATTTTAGGCTATGTTTTGATTTTTAAACTCGAATGGTGATGTGTGAAAACATCTAAATCTACAATTTTTGTAAGAAATAAGAATAGTCAAAATGTAAATGGTGAAAGCTAGGAATGGCTTTGGCTTTGGCATTGTATTATTCCCCGAAAGTTCAAAATCTATCTATGGCTTGCTTCTAAAAATAAGTTGTTTGCTAATCTGGAAAGATTTACATGCTCCAAGAGACTTCCCAAAAGCCAAAAGTGTTTGGTCTAAATTCCTTTCTCATCAACACTATAAATGGTTCTTTTCCTTGCATGTTATATAATTAGTTATGTAACCCATGTTTCCGGCACTTTCAAGAGTTAGATTTATAAATCCGAAAATTTGGACGGTCCGGATGATTTAGTAGGTTAAGCGGGGATTTTTTTTTTATAAAAAAAATCATTTGTGTTTTGTATAGATAGATAGGTAAACAATAATACTGCATCGTCTTCTAATTCCCCATCGTGGCCTTCTTGTAAGTGGGTCAGCCATCTGAGGTTGAATCTGAATTTGCTACCTTCCCTCAAAAAGTTTCTGTGTCCAAAAGTTTAGTTGTATAAAGCCCGTTTGGGAAAAGACCCCAACTGGGTATGCTAAAATTAAACACGGATGCTAGTGTGAAATTAAATATTATGTCAGTTTTGATGGGTGGTTTAATCAAGGTTCTCAGATTTGGACCGGTCATCGAACCGAAAAATATATTGGGTGGATGGAGGTTTAACCGGTGGTCGAATCGTTATTGACCCAGTGACGTCATTAATATATAAAAATATATATTATTCATAATTAATAAAATTTCAAAAAATCTCGTTTTTTATAAACTAAAACATAATAAAGTTGAGTTACATTGTTACTAAAAGTGGTTAATTTTAATATTAAAAACCTGTTTATTGGGTCAATTAACCGATTGAACCACCGGTTCAATAAAACCTTACTGTACTAGACCGGAGAGCTGATCGATTCCAGTTTAATAACACTGGGTTTAATTAGAAATGATGCAGGAGATTGGGAAATTGACTTTATCGGGAAAATTGGGTCGTGTAACATTGTTGTAGCTGAACTTTGGGCTTTAAGAGAAGGTTTGCAGCAGCTGGGTTGGAGTAAACGAATTTCTCGGGTGTGCGTTGAAACTAGAGACAATTACATATAATAGTACATTTTATTAAAATATTACAAAAAAAGGGCACAAACAAAATGATTACAAAAAGAGTGCATATGCAATATTTAATTACAGAAAGAGTGCAATCTTATCCATTTTATTTAGTTGACTGATTTAATGAGTTATTGATAATGACCCATGATTGTAAGTATTTAAATCTTCTCTCTCTCTTATCAACCTCTATATTCTTATCAGTAACCACCTTCTTCTTCCTTTTTGGTCGTCGCCTTCTTCCGCCGTCGCAACCTTCTTCCTCACCTTCGCCCCCCGCCACTGCTCCACCGGCAGCCGCCCCACCCCCGCCACCGCCACTACTCCTCCTGCCCCCGCCCCCGCCCCCGCCCCCGCCCCACACCCTCTTTTTCCCCTTCCTCCGCTTCCCTTCTCCTCCCCCCGCCCACGCCCCACCCCATCCCTCCGCCTCCCACCGCCATCCCCTCCTCCCCCCCTTTTCTCCTCCTCCCGCCCCCTCCCCCGCCTCCTCTCGCCCCCCTTTCTCCTCCTCCCCCAAATCGATCCAAGATGGCCGTCGGTGGAGGCTTCGCCACTAGCCGCGGTAGAGGCCCCTCCACCACCCGTTGCTTCCCCTCCACCACCGGTCCATTCTCCAACTCCATCGATAACCAAACCTCATACGTTGGTAACCAAACAAAATTACTAAGGTAACCAGGTATGACTGTGTTGGTTACCTTGGTATGAAGGTAACCAATTCAGTTTTATTAGGTTACCAATTTTATTTTGAATGTGATGCAATTAGTAACCAAACTTCATGCAGTTGGTTACCAATTATTCATACCAAGGTAACCAACCCTTCATTCCAAGGTAATCGAATCTTAATTTTGAATGTAATGCAGTTGGTAGCCAAACCTTCATGCAGTTGGTTGCCAAACTTTCATACCAAGATAACCAATTCATATTGCAGGTATGGAGGTAGATTGATTACCTTGATATAAAGGTTTGGTTACCTTGGTATAAACGTTTGGTTACCTTGATACGAAGGTTTGGTTATCAACATTACATTACACATCACTCTCTTATCTCTCTCTTTTTTCTATGCAGTGTTCTTATTTTATTTTTTTTTAACATGAAATTGGGTCTCACAGGCGAAGGGGAGGAGGAAGATGACGTTGCCAAATTTTGAATATTTGAATTTGAATTTATTTTTGAATTTAAATTTATTTTTGTTGTTAGATCCAAGATATTTGAATTTAAATTATTAATTATGGCAGTTATTTCTCCTTGATTTTAGATTTCCTTAATTGAATCCTATACTAATTCCCTAAATTAAGGAATCCTAATTGCACTAATATTGTAAATAAATATGAAAAGTGTATTAATTGTGTAAATATTTTATGAGTGCACTATTGTTGTAATTAATTTCTAAATGTTGTATATTATTGTAAAGGACCCAAACTAGAGACAATTACATATAATAGCTCTCAAGTTATTGTTAAGCTGATTGGCTGACTAATGATTGTAATGACTTTGGTTAATTTATTCTAGCCTTCGGGCATCATTTGCACCCAAAAAAAAACCAGAAAAAGAAAAAAAAGGAAGTGAATTTACTGTTAAAGAAAATTTGATAAATAAACTACATTAAAATTTAGATTCAATTTACCACTATGTTTCCTAGTCCCTCCGTCGCTTAATATATATTATTTTATTTTTTTTTAATTATTTATCGTTTTATATAATTTAAGAGAATTAACTACAATCATTCCAAAATTACTCCTTATGAAAAAATGTTTCAAATGAAATAATTATGAGAATTTAAAGGTATTATAGACAATTGATATTACATTTAATACTATACAATTATTTTCTTTATTCTTGTGCACAACTCTAAAATGTCATTTATTATTGGACGGATGGAGTAATTCTAAAATAAGCAGAAAAGAAATGAATGTGTCTTGTTCTTTTGTTATTGAGTTTTTTAATAAACAAAAAAGAAAGAAACTAAAAAGACAGAAAATTTGTTACTTTTTTTGCCAAAAATTTATGTCCATAAGATGGATGAATTTGAACGGAAAACTAAAATAATTAAGCAATTTTTTATAATCTTTACTGTAACATTTACATTACAAACATAACAAAATTAATATAACAGTAAATAATAATTTAAATATAAACTCAAATTTTCTTTTTTGGTCATTCCCTTATAAATTTAATAACAATATGAAATATGAAAGAAAACTTATACTTTTTATTTTTTTTATTTACCTTAATTAGGACCTGAGAGGGTCCGATCCATTTATTGGATCAACCAGGATTGTATTTCTACCGACAAATATCCGGGTCGGTCCGGACCCATTTGCAGACCATGATCGAAAACAGAATATTCCAACACGTACTGTACAAATTCTGCAGAAACCCTAAACCTCTTCAACTGAAAGGCGTGAACATTTCCTCTCTTTCTCAGAGCAAACGGCTGTTTCACAGTAGGGTAAAGCTTCCTTCTTCCTGATTTTATTTTTAGACAACTGTTCCGGTGTGATTGTTTTATTTTTGATTTTTCTGAGTACTTATTGGGTAATTGTTTATGTGATTGACAGATTTGATCAGAAAAGGAAGGGAAAATCTCTCACTGTGGAACCATGGCTCTGGTAAGCTCTTTAGATCTTATAAAAGGATCTGTTGAGGGTTTATTTACGAATGTTATGATTGTTAGCTTTTGTATTTGTTTGATTGAATTATTATGTGGGTATTTAGTTCAGTTGTGTTGTTTCCCTGTTTCTATAGGTATATAGCGGGGGAAGAGTGAGTGGGTCTAGATATAATGTGGTTTGGTATAGGTAGCTCCCACAAACTATCATGACATTCGATAGTGTAAGACTAGGTTTTCAGATTGTTCCAATTGTGCCTAAATTGTCTTAGCTTATCTAATCTGATGCTATTTTAGGCGTTTATCCTTAAATACTGAATAGTTCTTATAGTCAAATACTACTCCTTCCATTCCACATACAGAGTTCTATTTGTAAAAAAAATTGTTCCACAAAAAAGGTCTACCTTTTGCTGATGGTAGTATGTAATGACATAATGTCAATTGTCAAGTATAATAACACAATTTCACTATTATGTCACCACTACTAAACTATTTAGGGAATTGGAAGAAATATATATATACTTACCGTTTTTAAATTTTGCTAATGGGATTCTTTTTGTGAAACAGAGAGTATCTCTGCCCAGAATTGAGTTCTTTTTTTGATTTGATACTAATGGTTGCATTTGACGGACATGGACATAATTTTTCTCAATTAATGTTTCGTTATAATGAAATTTACTATTTTGGGTTTAATTTTAAAATTAAATCCCAATAAATTATGTCCAATGTGAAGAAAAAAGTGAACTAAATAAATAGGACTCTCAGGATCGGGAGGGAGTATAATAAAGCAATCTATTAAGGTTGCAAACTTGCAATTATTATTTTTGAGATATGAAAGATGATATGTGGTAGGGATTTGAAGTCAAATTTCACTGGAAGATGGTCCTGATTTAATATAATACCCCCTTAGTCTCAAAAGTCAAATCATTTGTTCACCTTCTCTGTTAAGGGTGTTCTAAGATCTTTTGACCTAGTTTTTTTTTAAAAAATAAATAAATTCTATTTTCTAAAATTACATCATTATCCATTGTCATAAAATGGAGAAATTTTTGGTGGGATCCAATACATGACAATTTTGTAACACAAGATAACTTTTACACCATTGGAGCCTTTTCTCGAGTCCATTGTTTGTCAACTAAATTGTCAATACATAGAGGCATAGAGGCAAATAGAGTAGCAGGTATTTTGTCAAGCCTCCATGGAAGCTGAACTCAATTACCAAACCATAACCAAAGAATGCGGACTAAGAAGACAGAAATAATAGAGTATGGGACTGAGAAAAATAAAAGAACTTGGCAGAGAAGATAAAGGAGACTCAAATGAGTTCTCTAAATCCATTTCATTTTAAAAGAATGCTTACAATATTGCACTAGCTCAGCATATATAGAGAACATAAAAAAAATAAAAAGATTCATGTGCTGCCTTCAAGCTATTCTCTACCTTAACAGCTTAACAGATAACTCCTTATACCACAAGTAGTAACATTAATTTCAGCTATGTCTTTGACCATATTACTGAACTTGAAATCTTTTGTAGAATCCAAGTAATTTTATTTACTGCTATGCCACTGGTCTTGACATATTTTTTTGCTTAGGCTACTACTGTTTGCACAATGTCTATCAGTTGTGTATTGATGTCCCATTGTTTCACTGAGATGTTCTATCTGAATAGCATCATAGGATATGGAACCCCATACAAAGTCCCCAACAATCTCTAACTTAACCTTTTTATTTTTGAAAAGAGGATTTTTTTTCCTTTTCAACAACATAATAAGGCAATAGGACTGTTTATGGGAATTGGAGGAGTGCTAATAGTGTACCAATTATTGTGATGTATTTTGTTTCCTAGTAACTTGTTTTTTGTTGACCTAAGATGGATACTTTTGTAACAACAATATTATCTGTAAATTAGCTTTCTTTTCAAAAAAATAGTATTGAATAAAAAAGCAATAAGATAGTTATTATTACTTATCAAGAAATATAAAAACCAAGAATAAAAAATCTGTTAGTTAGGTGTTTACAAATATCCCCATATCTTATAAGATATGGTTGGCCACCTCTGGATTGAATTGCTATCAAGAAGAAATTAACTTTTTATTCAAAGAAATCTTTAAAGTAAAGAAAACAACACTCCTATGTCAGGACTCCAATGGAGTTCCTGCACCCAAACAGTTAGTGACCAGAAATAGTTGAGAAATTAAGAAAAAAAAGAGGTAAGAAATAGAAGACTCAGAGAGAAGGAGATGAGAAGCTCTGAAGGATTGAAGAATTCAGACGAGTGAGGTAGTAGTAGGAGGAGAAGGATAAGGATAGGGATAGGGATGGGTCACAACTGTGATAGCATACATTTTCATTCATATAATCGAGCATAAAAAAATATATATTTCTCTTTATATTTATACTATATCTTCTTAAATGTAAAGCTAAACCTATACTCATTCTCTTGACCTTCACCCAGATATAACTAACTTAACATAAAGCACACTTGCCACTGCTAGAATCTACTATAATACAATCATAAATTATTTACACTGCTAGATCTACTATAATATAATTATTTTATATTTATTTCTCTTTATTTTAGGTACGAATTTATTTATTTTTAGTTAAAATTTGATTTGGTGACAGCGGCGGACCCAAAACTTTTAACAAGTGGGGTCACAATAGTCGTGAAGATTAAATTAATATAAATATAAAATAAATAAAACTTAAAGTTAATATTGTCATCTAGATATTCATAGACCGTATTAGCTTGTAACATTTCCTACTTGATCGATATTATGTAAATAACCTAATTTCAAGCGTAGGTACGTAGTTCATTGTTGGGTACTATATTTAAGATTTTAGTACCTCTTGTAATATTAAAATCGCAAAATTTTTAACTAAAAATTAATGTTAATCAATAAGTTTCCAGAATTAAAATGTTTATAACTAGTAGTATTTCTCATATAATTTATAATAATTATGATTGTATTAACTAAAATAAATAATTTTCTTAATAGCAAACTGTCCATAATTCCCCTGCCTGACATCTTATTTGAATTGAAACAATTTTCTTATAGCTGTTTATTCAGATAAAATCCTGACTATTACTATTTTTATTATAAACTTACATAAACTAAATAAATATATATCTAACTGATAAAATTTTTAGTGTTACCTAAAGATCCAGTTCAAAAAATTTTGCTATTATAAATATGCATATATCCATAAATACTCTTTTTGTTTGTGTAAAATTGTCTTATAAGCATGTTGAACGACTTAAAGCTTAGGTTGAATGCCTTATGCCCATATAATACAATTAATGCATTTATATATTTGTATACTATTTATATATTACTATATATATTTTGTAAAATATAAACATTCACCTTTGATCAACTCCGAGGGGTGGGAGAAATGCAGAGGTCTTGAGGAATAACCTCAAGGTCGCTTGTTCCTATTCCTATACTTTGGGCTAAACACTTGCCAATATATATATAAAAAAGAAATATTCAATACTGATGTGTTAGGGGATAACATTTAACATGTGTACTTAACACTTACCAAAAGTATTTGTTGTTATGCTTTGCAGATTTTGCATGCTGGGAACCCAAATAAAAATGCTTGGAAGACACTCATAGCTGCAGAATACTGTGGTGTGAAAGTTGAACTGGTCAAGGATTTTCAAATGGGTGTATCAAATAAAACACCTGAGTTTCTGAAAATGAACCCAATGGGAAAGGTGCATGCTATTTGGATAAAAAAAACTTCTGCTAGGCATCTGGTTTGCAACTTGTTTCTATACTAAACAAATTCTTTGTTCTTGTAGGTTCCAGTGCTTGAAACACCTGATGGTGCCATTTTCGAGAGTAATGCAATAGCACGTTACGGTGAGACCAAGCCCTCATGTAGGTATTCAAACTTTTGATCAAATGTTCTAACTGTATTCTTTTATTGCTTTCTCCAGTTGCTCGCTTGAAGCCTGATAATTACCTTTTTGGCTCTTCGGCGATTGATTATGTAGGCCATTTGGTTTTACTTTTTCTTTCTCTGCAGCTTTCTGTTTCAACTTGTTACAGTTAATATTATACTAAAACTAACAAATTTTCTTGTGAACTTACCGATGTGATCATTTATCTGTTATTTGGCAGGCCCACATTGAGCAATGGATTGATTTTGCATCGTTGGAGATTGATGCCAATATATCGCGATGGTTATATCCACGATATGGTTTTGCTATATACCTTCCTCCGGTAATTTACTCATCATTTACTCCAGTATTATTTTACATAGTTCTTGCTGTCTATATTGTATATCGTGATTGTTAGTCTCCTGTTATGCACAAAGGCGGAGGAAGCTGCAATTGCAGCATTAAAGAGAGCACTGGGGGCTTTGAATACTCATCTTTCTTCCAACACATACTTGGTTGGGCATTCCGTCACTCTGGCTGATATTATTATGACATGCAACTTGGCTATGGGATTTAATCGAATTTTGACCAAGAGCTTTACCACGGAATTTCCACACATAGAGAGATATTTTTGGACCATGATTAATCAGCCGAACTTCTCCAAGATATTGGGTGAGCTCAAACAAGCAGATTCTGTACCACCTGTTCAGTCAGTGAAGAAGCCCGCCCAGCCTAAGGAACCAGCAAAACCTAAGGTTCAGGATGAACCTAAGAAAGAGGCAAAGAAAGAAGCAGTGAAGCCTAAAGTTGAAGAGGCCGGTGAGGAAGATGAAACACCGAAGCCGAAGCCCAAGAATCCCCTGGATCTTTTGCCTCCTAGTAAAATGATACTAGATGACTGGAAGAGGCTGTACTCCAACACCAAGACCAACTTCCGTGAGGTTGCCGTTAAAGGTATATCTATATATCTCCCCTCCCCCTCCCACTCCCACTCCCAATATGTCATCTTTATCCTAGTAATTGTACAATATATTGATGTGGCATAGTGGTCCATATTTTATAGTATTATTAATGTTAGAAACCTTGTTGACTTGTATACAGCATCACCAGTGGTGTACATTACCTATCTGTTTATGTTGGCTGATTCCATGTCCATTATGCTTTTGTTTTTCTTGATTATTGTCTTTTTTCAGACCCATCTACTGGTTTTATTTTACTATGGTGATTTTCTAAGAGAATATGAGTACGTTTGCAAAATCTGTTTCAAGTTTGGAAAGAGATTTGCACTTTTTCATGCGAATACGTTCCAAGAGGTTCTTTTCCCCCAAACATATACCTTTAATAAAAAAGGGCTCCAGAAGAAGTTGAGTGTGAGTGAGAAGATTGGTGATGCCCTTCAACTATTCCTTGTTTAAACCTAAAATTGGTGGTGGGATTTGTTGAAGATAGAACGGGAAAAAGATGATGGTAGAGCCTGATTGATCCCTATTTAGCAGCACTGGTGTTTAGTTGATATATAAATTATGTTAGAGATTCAAAGTTGAGGAGTAAGTTGGGGGTTGAGCAGTGTATTAGTAATTCTTTTTCTGTATATATGTTTTAGAGTTTGTTGTGGGTATGTGATGCGGGGAAAAATCTGTATAATTTTTTTTTTAGATTTTATTTGGATTTAAATATTTTATTGTTTTTAGAGTAGTTTAGTATATTATTTTTTTGGGAGTTTATAATAATTTATTAATTTTGGGCCCTTTTGTATTTGGGCTTATTTTTATTTCAATTTTATCTTTTAGGGTGGTATAGGTAGCAGCGTTCTAAAAATCGTTAGGCAAACCTAGGCGGTGGAGGGGGTGCCTAGCGCCTAGGCCACCAAGAGTGCCTAGCGCCTAGGCCACCAAGAGTGCCTAGGCGGACTAGGCGTTTTCTTAAGAGATCTCATTTATTTATTTTTCTATTGTATTTACTTGTTATACTACACAAAACATATATGATATGTAATTTTTTAAAAATTTACATGAAACATTACCAAAAATAAAAACAATCTTTTAAGGCTTAACAAATTCATTTAAGTATTATAGAGCTTCAAAGTAGAGATCGGATTCTACTTAGGCGGAGCCTTAGGCGCCTAGTCAAATCAAGGCGGTAGAGGACCACCTAAAGCCTAGGCGGGGATTAATCGGACCACTTATTTTTAGAACACTATTAGGCAGTATAAATACTCTTTTATACTAGATTCTTAAATAATTAAAATATGTTTTTTTTCTGGATTGAGAAGTTAGTGTGAAGGTTCTTACGTCTGAGGTCTATGAAGTGTGGTTTGCGATCTTGATTTTGTACTTCCCCTGCTTCAGCTTATTTTATCAAATTTATGTTATGGAACATTTGACATTTATGGGATTTCGATTCTATGAAATTGTCCCCAATTTACCATCCGTCAAGTCTATAGGAATGAATTGCATTATGTCAAGCAAGAGAGTTGCAATTGTATAAAAAAGGCTATGAAGGATAGCGAATGCAACTCTTTTGCTTTACTCAATGCAACATATTCATATAGATATGACAGATGGTAAGTTGGGGACAACTCCATGGAATCCAGATCCACATTTTTGCTGTCATTTAAAAGTCCTGCTACTGTAGTCCATCGTTGTACTTTCTTTGTGTGCGCGTGTGTTCTTTCTTCACTTTGATTAATAGCCCCTCCAATGTTATTTTATTGAACTCGTGCTTTTGTCAGCACGTCAGCACAGAGAATTCCTGCTACAGGTAAACGTCATTGTTGTACTTGTTCACATCCCTTCTTTTCACTTTTCCTTTGCGGACCTACGAAATACAGATATATAATGCTCTTCTAGTTTTTTGTTTTTTTTTTGCTAAATAATGCTCTTCTAGTTTTGAACCATAGGAAGGTATGGGTTCAAGTGTTTAACTATCTTTTGAATTTTCTTATTTAGAGAGTTTGAAGATGTAGAAATTTTTGCAGTGATGTCGCCTGTCTAGACCAGTAAATATTAGTGGTTGTCCATATTTCACTCTTTTAATAACCGCCCTAGCTCTTACTCCTCTCAACTCTCAATCAATCATATTAGTTTCTGTTTGTTACTGATCATATCTTTACCTCGTCCTCAGGATTTTGGGATATGTATGATCCCGAGGGATACTCTCTCTGGTTTTGTGAGTACAAGTACAACGATGAAAATACGGTCTCGTTCGTGACATTGAACAAGGTGGGTGGCTTTCTGCAACGGATGGATCTGGCACGCAAGTATGCATTTGGGAAGATGTTGGTCATCGGCTCAGAGCCACCATACAAGGTCCAGGGGTTGTGGCTTTTCCGCGGGAAGGAGATTCCTCAATTTGTAATGGACGAGTGTTACGACATGGAGCTGTACGAGTGGAAGCAAGTCGATATCACCGATGAAACTCAAAAGGAGCGTGCGAGCCAAATGATAGAAGATCACGAGCCTTTTGAGGGCGAGGCTCTATTGGATGCCAAATGTTTCAAGTGATGCATTAAGTTGCAGTCTGGCCCTAAAATAAAAGCAATCTCAATTAGTTTTGAGGTTGTAGCCTACTGTAATTTTCTCCGATTTGGAACTTAAATTGTTTTGCTTTTTGTTTCGATCAAATTTTGCTGTTTGTTCCCTTCTTTTAGTAGTGATTGTAGGGATGTTGTCTTGTTAGAGTATGTTTGGAATGGTTTAAAAAATGTTATTAATATTTTTGATTAGTACGGTTGATTATAATTAAATTTTATAAAGTAGTTTGTGTTTGGTATAAAAAAAATAGTAAATCACTTATTTTTAGTGTAAATTATTAAAAGGGTATGTTTTGAAAAGTAAATATAGGTTATGGTTATGGATAGATTAGTACTTCCTCCATTCCTAAAAGATTATCGTTTAAGGTTTTTGCACATAGATTAAGAAAGTTATTTGATACTATCATTTAATAATTAAAATTTGTGTGAAATTTCATCACTATCCCTTTATTAGAAGTTGAAAACTATTAATACAATAGAGAGAATTTTTTGGAATAATGAGAGAAGGTAAGGGTGATATAGTAAAGTAAATAATTTATTCTCCTGGAAAGTTATAAACGACAATTTTTTAGGAACACATTTTTTCTTCTAAAACGACAATCTTTTAGGAACGGAGGGAGTAATATATTTGGTCAAACCTGATTATTAGAGTTTTTGGTTATTTTTATAAAAAGTGATTATAAATTGTTTTAAAATTAGTTTGTCAAGCATTTTTTATTTTTTGAAATTGATTATAAGTAAGTTTGGCTGTTTATAAGTGATTCCAAACACCATCTTAATGTGTTTCTAAGCTAATAATTCATGTGGAGTGGACATGGATATATTTGAACATGAGTAAAAACACTTGTGATTTTGCCCCTACAATTTTGTTATCTTATATTTTTTATATACTTGTCTTCTTATGAGTTATGACTTTGCTTGTGAAATTTTAAAAGTAGAGAAGAGAAAAAAAACTATTTCCATTCCACTTTGTATGTGAGATATTGGGAGTAATTTTAAGAAACTAAAGTTGTGATTTAGGAACTACTTAAAAGTTGCGAGGACAAAAAAAGGTTATAATTTTGTCATTGTGAAGAATAATTGGAAAAAAGAGAACAAACTAGGAATTATAGGCTCTCTTTTTTCATTAATTTCCAATTGGGTCTTCAATTTATGTTATTTATATTACTTGAAGACAAATTTGTTCCATTTTAGAAAGACAAATTTGTTCCATAATAGTAATAGATTTTCTAGAAAGACAAATTTGTTCCAATTTATTTTCAATTTTTAAGGATTATAAATTATTTAGTTTCCTATATTATTGGTAAATTCTTTCATTTTTTCAAATAATTATCTCTTGTATTAGTATTTCAACTTCCCATAAAAGAATAGTGATTATATGTTATACAAATTGTAATTATCACGTGAAAGTATTAAACGATTTTCTTCATCTATGTACATGAAGCTAAAATAACTATTATATGAATATCAATGGGATGGGATGGGGCAGAGGCGGACACATCTCACCTCATCCCTGGTCTTATAAAAATCCCCTATACCCGTGCCATTTTTCACGGGGATTACAACTTAATAACCATCCCCATCCCCATCCCCATCCCCATCCCCAAAAGAAATTTATATCATCGCAGGGATTAATATTTTGTGAATTTTTTAAATCAAAAATAATAATTTTAATTATATTTACAATAATACATACTTGAAATCATATTTTAGCACATACATGAGAAAATTAAGAAAAATCAAATAAATTATATATATATATAAGGACATATATTTTAATTATGTAATATATAATACTCCCTCCGTTCCTTAAAGAGTGCAGTTTTAGCTAAAAGCGCACAAACCAATAAGTGAGATAAAATGACAAAGCTAACCCTTCTCTTCCTTTAGTGCATTAACTTCCCCATTTAGTGCATTAATTAAAACAAGGACATATTTGGAAAAAAAAGCTTTGGGTTCCTAAAACTGCATTATTTAAGGAATAATTTTTTTGGACTAAAACTGCACTCTTTAAGGAACGGAGGGAGTAGTATAAATATTAATTTAATTAGTATATAACTATTCGGGAGCGTGTGCGGGGCATAGATTGGGACGGTGAAGCAAATCCCCTCCCCTCCCCCTCCCCCTCCCCGGCCAAAGTCAAAATCACTGTCCCGTTCGAGACGGGACGTGGGGATCGCCATGGGGAAGAGGCAAATTATTATCCCTAGAATGGAGACGGTTTATAAAAAAAATAAATAAAACAAAGAAAAAAACATATTCAATATATAGGATAAGAAGAATAATAACAAAAACACCTCTCGACCAGTTTCTTATGCTCCAAATGCCAAAAACTTGCTACTACACCTACTAGTAACTATAAGAACAGAAGACACCAAATAGCTCGATAAAAAGACATTCTATAACTTCAATTTCTCCAGACACTAAACAGTGGCAAGCTGCTGTATGTTCATTGGGGTAACAACATCTTGATTTCCATTGAATGCCTTCCTTGCCATGAGGATGTTCACAGCTTCTGTTGGGTGGAATGCATCCCAGAACACATATTGATCCCTGTTCGGACATGGCATTTGCATCGGAAGGCACGTAATCTGTCCTCGGTTTCTTCCGATGCCACAACAACCGCGATCTAGAACGCTAAATCCTACGAAAAAAATTGAGTTTGTATAACGTGATCATCAGTATGTTCACAAGTTTAACGATCGGGTGATGCTAGAGGTCTCAAATGATGTGTCGCCATAATATTGGTTAAGCATATTTTTATGTGACTGGTTATACGAAAAATTATCATTAAAATTTTCAATACCATGTCATTTGAAACATATTTGAGACCACTAGCATTACTTTTATCGACAACTACAACATTTTCCGTACTACATGTGTTTGTTCAAAGTGAGAGTTTCATTTGGCTATTTTTAAAACTTTTTAACACGTAGCTGGGTTGTCAAAGTAAAAGTTAAAGAACAAGATTTTCGACTTATTGATGGCTGACAACCCTTATAATGAGTAAAGATTTTAAAAGTCAAATGGGCCTCCCTTTTGGGGCAAGTCAAATTGGATCCCATTTTGGGACAAGTTAAATAGGACCCCCATGTCCTCCATAAATAAAAATAAATAGGACCCCCATTTTTAGACGAGTCAAATAAGATTATCATTTTAGGAAGACTCAAATAGTATTGACACAAGTCAAACAAGACTCTCATTTTAGTCCATATAAATGAGTTGCATTTGTATGATCAAAGAGTTGCATTTTAAAAGTAAGATGAAAAATTGCATACCATAGGATCTAGAGTTGGAGAGGATATCTTGGATCATATTGTGAATGTTCATAAAAGTTAATTTGGCACCGGGAAGATTTGTGTTTAGGTTATTGATCATTCTCTTCATGTTGGCATTGAATGGTGAAACTAATTGATTCACTTCCTCCGAGCACTGACCAGTTGGACTCTGTGAAAGGATGCTTGGAATACAACCCATTAATCCCAGCCCTGCAATGATGAACTTTCTGGCTCCAAGATTGTAAAGTTTCTGTAGTTCAGCAAAGCAACATATGAAAAATATAGAGAACAGTCCTTCTAGGGGGGACCGGCTACACCGACCGGTCCAAAAATATAAATTTTTTTTTTTTCTTTGACTTCCAAAAAATGTATAGTATTTATTCCGACTGAAATTTTTATAAAATTCAATAATTTAGGTTTAATTTGGATACATATAAAAAACAGTGTTGCATAGGCTGTACAACACTGGTTTTTATATGTATCCAAATTACACCTAAATCACGGGATTCTGTAAAAAATAAATACTATACATTTTTTGAGAGTCAAAGCAAAAATAAATAAATAAAAATAATTTGGCTACTATCCGGTCGCTCTGGACTTTTTCTATAGAGAAACAATGGAATGTAACACCTAAAATTGACATTAAAAAGTCAAAACAGATCTTTTTTATTTTAAAATATGCAAAAAGGATATAATTATTTCAATCAATCTTTACCGTGAGTTGGCTGTGCAACACTGTTTTTTATATGTATCCAAATTACACCTAAATCACGGGATTCTGTAAAAATTCCAGTTGAAATAAATACTATACATTTTTTGAGAATCAAAGCCAAAAAAAAAAAAAATAATAATTTGGCTACTATCCGGTCGCTCTAGACTTTTTCTATAGAGAAACAATGGAATGAAACACTTAAAATTGACATTAAAAAGTCAAAACAGATCTTTTTTATTTTAAAATATGCAAAAAGGATATAATTATTTCAATCAATCTTTACCGTGAGTTGGCCTGTATATTGCTGAATCAAGAAATCTGCATATTGTTGACCATTATATTGATTCCGGGTTTGATAATTGGGCATGAGGTAGTTGTTCAAGTAGTCATTGCTGCCCATTCCAACAAAGAATATGCACCTTGCAAGAGCTTGTGCTACATCAGCTGCTCCTAGACGGTCTGTAATTTGATCAAGTGTGTTCTCAAAGTTCTGAAGTTGTTGATTGAATGGTATTCTACCAACCTATAAAAAAGAAAAAACAACAAATTAAGCCAATTCTTCAAACTAATTGCATACATGATACATACTACTGCCTTTTTTCTCATAAAAGATGTCTTAAGCACACTTTTTACGTGATTAAATGTTGGGATTGACTCATATTTCTGCGTGTTCGACTAATGACCACTACGACAGGGTAGTCGGGAGTCTCGCTCCCCGGTGAACGAGCGGCTGCCCAGCTCGTCGGTGAGCTGGCAGGGGTTGCAAAAGAGCAGCGCCCTTGGAAGCCAAACGCAAAGTTCAATTGGGTTTGAGAATTTATTAGTAGCCGGTCTTGGATTTTACTAATGTATTGAGTTTCATGCATTTGAGCTCAAGTTATAGTAGCTAGGATTTTTTAGTTACTATAAAAATATTGTTTGGTGTGTGAATCAATGTAGGGTGTGTGAGGTATCTTATGAATACATTAGACAAGCAAGACTAGTCAAATTGGCGAACTTGGTGGGTATATTGTGTGTTCTTACTTTCCGTCTTTCATATAATATCCGTGTGATTACAATATTATTCGTTCTTAAATTCTAACATTAAAAAAAAATATAAAAATATAGGAGAAAGAATAAATAAGTTCTCATTTTATCCACAACGGACCTCAAGTAACTGCAGTAAAAATTCTCTTTTTATCTTAAAACTGGTTGACCATAATTAAGTATTTTTTGAAGGTAAACTAAACTTTATACAACATTTGTATTTAAATTGTGTACTTTAGACTTGGACAAAATCTTTTAGTTCTTTAGTCATCTTATATGACAGAGGGAGGGAGGGAGGTGAATGAATTCGAGTAATATTTGTCCAAACATATTATGTTGTTAGCATATTATTACTCCATCAATGCCAAAAAGAGATATTTTGTTTTTTAATATTCAAAATCGATATGAATTGATCAGTTAGGTTTTGAAAGAAACAACTATGATAATTTGAAGTAGTTTTCTGTTTATTTACAATAGTTGTAGTGCATGTTTGGTTACACCGGAACAACTTATTTTAAACGCAGTTTATTTAATTTAACTCACAAACGCAGCGTTTAGTGTTCAACGCAACACACCAAATATGGTGTGTTGCATTTTTACGTCCTAATGCACCAAACGCTACCACAATACCACCGCAACCGCAGCTAACAGTAATAACCGAACAAACCCCTGGATTTTACTAAAGATAAAAAAATGAAAAATTGTTCCGATTTTGATTTTTAAGATTTTACAAACTTAAAAAGTTGAGATTAAATAAAAAAAAATTATGTCGATTTTGAGTTTCAAGATTTCACAGATTGACTTTAGAAGTTAGAATGTATTTCTAATTTTGGAACAAAGAGACTATAACTAGCTAGCTATTTAGGACTTATAACTAAAATGGCATGTAATTTTGTTCTGCTGATTATATATATATGTCAACAAGTAGTTTTAGGGAATGTTGTACTCACAAAGTTTCTTCCTGTAATATCAAGAATTCCGGCAGCAGCTGAAGCAAAATTGACACCATGAAGCATTTCATCTGCAGAAGCTTCAGAGTATGGAGGAAGCAAAGGTAGTCCCAAGAGCTCAGCTGCATAAATATGTAAAAGCATCAACCCCAGCCACACCATCCCAATGTGTGTGTCGTACTGAAAACTAAACTGTGATTTTGACATAGTTTTTTTTTAAGAAATTGTAAACAAACACATAATTTATGTTTTTTTAGTATATTCGTTTACGGGAAAATTACTTTTAACATCAATTATATGTATATTTATATATAACAAGAAAATATTTGATCCAAACTTGCATTGAAATTGGAACTGAGGGAAGGTAGATTAACATTAATCCTCCCTCCATCCACATTTATTACCATAGATATTTTAGTGTTTGTGACACGAAATATATAACGTACAAAAATGATCTAAATGGTATATATTTATATTCAAATGTTATATTATTAAATATATTACATATTATTTTTAAAAAATATCTTAAAATCTATGTCACAAAATGTGTTAAAATAAATTTAGAATCCAATGTCTTTAAAAGAATTAAAGAATTAAACGAGAAGTTGTATGAGATGAAAATCTCATGTACATTTTGGGATAATAATAGTCATTAATTAACAACTGACAACATTTCTTGGGAACATCAACCAGTAATAAGTTCCAAACTTTGCATACAAAGCATATACTCTAAAAATATTTAGGAATTAATATTTTCACAACTAAAATTTGATATTGTTATAAGATTTGTCTCACATGATTGTGGGACTCATTTATTATTCGTATGAGAAAAGTCTTTTGGAACCATCATTTTTACTACTATGAATTTTGAGTTCCTCTGAATATTGAAATAATTTTACTCAGAGCCACATATTTAATTACACTGTGTTTTTGAGATTGGACAGAGAAGAAACAAAAAGAAAAGAAAAGAAAAGATAATAGTCGAACATAATTAGTAGAAAAAGATTAAAAAAACATAAACATAATTAGTTTTCTGTTGTTTTTGAATTTGAGGAAAAACACAAAAAACTTGGCCAGCTAAATTTTCAGTTTAAAAATAAACAGATTTGGACGAAAAAGTTATTTACATAAGTGAATTCTTTATATATATATATAGTCATTCATTAACCTTTACCCTCTATTTACATATACAGCAAAATTAAATAAAAAAGTAAAGAGGTGATCTAAATTTAAAAAATAATTTATATATATAAATATATATAAATTTTTTGGGGTCCAAATTTAAGTTTCCCATCCAAAACTCACAAGCATATTAAAAATAATTATGAGTAAAATAAATGAATAAATAAATCAAACTGAGAGTAGTCTTATTTTGGAAGAGAGGAAGTGCATGCATGCCTACATAATTAACATGATTGAGAGTAGTTACCAATTTCATCAACAATGGTGTAGCCGTTGGAAAATCTACCAGTAGCACCACCCTTGAAGTCAATCCCATAAGGGTAATAGTTAGCCTTTGCCAAAGAAGCCAAATTATTATTATTCCCATTGTCAATCAACGAGTCTCCAAAAATGAACATAGCAGGCACCATCTCTCTCGTATCAGCTGCTGGTGCAACATCTTCCCCTTCTTGTCCCAAAATCACAGTCCCAAAAAACAACATTAACACATGAAACAAGCAAGAAAAGTGCTTCAACTCATGAGCCATTTTTCTCAGTGTGTGTGTGTGTGTTTGTGTGAGAGAGAGAAAAAGAGAGGGGAGTAATTGTTGTGAAATGGCTTGGAGGGTACGTAGAATAATTAATATAGACCATGGGTATGCAGTTGGATTGATAGGAGATAGTAAATGCATTCACCTGTTAATTTCCACTGCAGTAAATATGTAGTAATAATAATTGAGACCTGCAGGAATGAATGAATTTATTTTCACATGACTTGATCAGTGACCACCCTTCTTTCTTTTCCATTAATGCATGTTATGTTTAAACTACTAGTAGTAATTTTGAAAATGACATGTTAGCTGGTTGGTTAGTCTTATGGAGTACCCCCTTCCTTGATATAAGTCGTTTTTAAATTGTGTACAAGTATTAATGAAATGATTGTATAGTATTAAATATAATATCAATTGTCTATATTGTTCTTGTATTAGAAAAATGAGTGTGTTATTTATTGGACAAAAAATAGTAAGAGAACTAAAATTATATTTAATATTTGGGGTAATATTGGAAACTAAACAATTAATGCTTAGTTGAAATTAGAGGTGTAAGTCGAGCAGAGTAGCTCGGTACTCGACTCTAGATCGGTTCGAAAATATGATCCAAAACTCGAATTCGAAGTTGATTCAAGTCGAATCTGATCTGTTAGGAATATACATGAGAATGTTATTCCTAGTTATATATGATTTGATTATGATATAAATGAATGAATATGCAAGTATGTTTGCATTGACAAAAGCTGTAAAGTCCTCTGATAGATAATATGAATATATGTACAAGGACTTAGAATGAACTGATCAAATATGTTAGGTTGATCCTACATAAGCAAAACAGCTTTTGTAAAGTCCTTAAAAAGAAATGATGTACAAGGACTATAAATATAGAAAGATCAAACTTGTTAGATTGATCTTATAATGTAATAGATAGGCTTGTCTGATCGTCGAGCACTGCATCAGAAATCGTAGTCTACCAGGAGAGACAAAGGAGACTCGAGAGCTATCAAGGCAGAATCGTAGTCTGCAGGATAGTAGATCTCGGAGTTCGTAGTCTACCAGAAAAAGCAAGGAAGAATCGTAGTGTGTCGAGAAGAATTTTCTCGGAGCCGTAGTCTGCTGAGGAAGTCATGTTCAGAATCAAAGAGGCAGCCTGTCTATAAGCCGACCGAGAAACTGCCAGAGCTAAGTCAAGAATCATAGATCACATTTAAAGTAGTGGAGTCTAATGATCATCAGAGGCAGAGATCGTAGTCGAGTAAGATCAGATGAAGACAACAAGCATGAAGACAGAATCGTAGACTGTCAAGGTCTGATCTCGGAATCGTAGTGTCTGCAGCAACAAAGCTAAATCGTAGTCTGCAGAGCTAAGACTTCCACAATGGTTGCTCAACAACGCTAAGAGAAGAATCGAAGTGTCAACACGATTCTCAACAAATGGGCACTCCCAGAATATCCAAAGCATGAAGCCTCTGGTCTGAGCTACAAAGATACATCCTACATGAAGAGTACCAGAGAGCACTCATCGAATGACATGTAAGCTAACAGAAGATCTAAGCATCAACTCTATCAACATGCAGACTGAGTTGTGAGGCCATTTGAGATGAAGTATTCCATAAGCTAATCAGAAGAAGACTTCATACAAAGTGATTGACTAGAGAAAGTCAGCAAGTGCAGTAGCTGTCAAGAGAACAAAAGACAACGATCTTGAGAATCACTCAAGATCGTAGTGTTTGCTAAAGTAAAGAAGGAACTGATACAATCTACAGAGATACCGACCAATTTGTGAAGAACAAGACAGAAGTGATTAAGCATGGGTCAGACCATTGAAGATAGGTGAACGGGAGATCACCAGGAGAAAGGAGCTGGGTATGCCACAAATCTGAAGTGTCTTGCTATTCAGAAGAGGTCAGAACGACAAGTCAATATATCAGTTCCTGAGATCAGTCAAGGCAAGCAGAAGTGTTGAAACACTACACAAATGAAGAAAGAGATGTTCTACATTGAAGATCCAAGAACACTCATCAGAATCGTAGTGTTGTCTCAGCCAGTCAAAGCAACATTCAATATGACACACTACGATCAAGGTCCAAGAACATCTGCATCAGAATCGTAGAGTTCTGACATCTGAAGATTGAAGCATTGGCAGCGGTTTAATCTGAAGACTGACATCCGAACGTTGCTATTTGAGAGCATCGATGCAGAAGGACAACTCCTAAGGATTCGAAACAAGGAATCAGAAAGGAGTAATAAAGAGGACTACCAGCCTGACACGGAACAGTGACATCTCTGATGCGGTAGGTGAGAAAGCAAACTGCTGTGTCAATTAAGTCAAAAAGAACCTGTCACGTCACATCAGCAGTCTGCACTAAATAACTCGAGATCTGCGAAGCAATTCAAATAGCTTCCAACAGCTATTTTCCAACGGGAAGATTATAGAAGGGTATTTAAAGGACAAGCTTCAAAGATAAGAGTTGTTGCTGAGTTGTAGATTCGTCGAGTTATTAGAATGCTACATTGTTGACTCTACGAGTTTCACTAAAGCTAAAGAGAACAAGTCTCAGTGGCAGTGAGACTACGAAGGTGGAAGTGAAGCAGACTTGAAGAAAAACTGAACAGATTAAAGCTTCACTCAACAAGGATGAGAATACCATTGAACATGGCAGCCAAGCTGAGAGCCGAGAAGGCCAAGAAGATAACATTCAGGAAGGTGGCTGAGCATAAAGAAGATCAGAAGAGCCACTCTACAGATCACCATGAAGAACCAGAAGCTGAACAAGAAAAGATGCAGAACCATGTCTACATATCATTCAAGAAGGGTTCAAGGGATGCTAAGGGTCAGAAGAAGGTGACCCACAATGAAAAGCCTTAGCAGTCCTATGTGGTGTTGGTGCACAGGTGACAGCAAGTGAAGATGAGCTGAATAGACTGAAGATCAACTGCACCATAGAAGAGGTCCAGACACGAAGCAGAATGCTGAGGACCAAGCCTAGCTTCTAAGTACTAAGATGATCAAGCTTCAAGACATCTTAGCAGCAAAGCACAAACAACAACAACAACAACTACAAGTAGCTAGGGCCAAAGGGTCCTTGTCCGGAGGGACTAAATAAGTTCCAAGTCGGAGGGCTTGAAGAGTTCTTAGTGAACTAGAGTTCCAAGCCAAAGGGCTTGAAGAGTTCTTAGTGAACTAAAGGAGTTCCAAGCCAAAGGGCTTGAAGAGTTCAAAAGTGAACTGAAGTTCCAGGGCTACTGGCCTCAAAAGAATCTTAGTGATTCAGGGTGCTGCCCATTCCTTAGTGGATTTCCTGCGAGAGTGCAGAAGAGTGGATTAGGAGCTTGTGTCTCTGAACCACTTAAAACCCTTTGTGTCTTTTACATTCTGTCATTTACTTTCAGTCATTACATTATGTACTTAATTGCTATAACTGCTATGTATGCACTAACTACTTACAAATAAACTAACTCCGCGAACAATGTATCAATGTTTATCAATATATCAATGAAGGGGATATTTAACTTATTCCGCTGTGCTTGAAATGATTCTTATGTTTGTCATGTGCTAACTTCTTAGCAATACAAAATAAAAAGGAAAAGAGTTTAAAAACGCAAAGGATCTATTCAACCCCCCCTTCTAGATCTATTGTTGTGCCTACTGGGAACTAACATGATCCATACTCGTTTTCTGTTTAATGATACATGAGTCGAATTCGAGTATACCAGTGTTCGCTCGACGCTCATATTAGGGTTCGAGTATTTCATTTTTTCTTGAACCATACTCGATACCTGTTCGATGGATCATATTCGAATACTGGTCTAATCCATACTAACAAATTAAATATGTGATATTTATATCAATCTTTATAATTTATAAAGTGTAGTATTAAATTGTGCAAACTTGTACTTAAATAAATCAATGAATTGATTGTCAATTTGTATTACATTCTTTGTAATTTCTTTACATAAATAAAAGTAAAAAACTTTTATATATAAATATTAGTTCAATAATCAATTTAGTATGTAGTGGTTCAGTATTAAGTGAAATGGTTTATATTCGAAACTCGATTAGAAGGCTCATGAGTAACTCGTTTTATAAACGAGCCAAGTACTTACGAGCCGAGTAGGTCCGAGTAATGATCCGAGTCAAATCTGGCGCAAAATTCAAAATTCCTTATCGAATCCGAGTCGAATTCGAGCATAATTTTTTTGAGTCGAGCCGAATCTGAGCATTAGGGTGTTCGCTGAGATTTGACTTGTTTACACCCCTAGTTGAAATTCTCAAACGACTAAGGGACAAAAACATTTATCTAAAATGACTTATTTTAAGGGATGAAGAGAGTAGTATATTACTCCCTCCATTCCTAAATAAATAACGTTTTAGGGAGTTCAAATATTCCAATATATTTGATGTTTACAAATTTCTAGGAAGCATTAATTACTCCCTCCGTTCCTAAATAACTGACGTTTTAGAAGAAAAAATTTGTTCCAATTTATTTGTCGTTTATAACTTTCTAGGAGAATAAATTATTTATTTTTCTATATCACCCCTACCTTCTCTCATTGTCCTAAGAAACTCTCTCCCTTGTATTAATAGTTTTCAATTTCTCATAAAGGGATAGTGATGAAATTTCACACAAATTTTAATTATTAAATGATAGTATTCAATGACTTTCTTAATCCATGTGCAAAAACCTTAAACGACACTTATTTAGGAACGGAGGGAGTATTATTTTTCCTCTATTGCCCTTAAATATATTCTTTCATAATTTCTCTCTCATTTATCTAGGCAACTTTATACATATTTTCTTAATTCATGCAAGGATAACTGTGACAATTCATATCGATCTTAATGATAGAATTGAAGTACTAAAAGACTTTTTTAATAAGTGTGAAACACTCTAAAACATCACTTATTTAGGAATAGAGGAAGTATAAGAGTATCCATGTGTTTATAAGTTTGTTCGACTATTAGCGTTTGTAGTTATTGTGGCTGTAGTGCTTGAAACTCCAAACACACACATTATTTTTAATGCATTATTGTATTTGAGTCGGATGCTGCTTTTGAGAGCTAAATAAATTAATAAATTAATAAATATAAAATATTTGATAAAAGTACTCTCATAGAAAAGTTAAATAATAATTAGTTATATTTTTTCCAAAGAGGACAAGGGAGAGACGTGATCACATGTACAGTAAGCAACAAGAGCAGAATAGATGACCCGTTTCTAAAAAAATAATGCTACTATCATATAAATAATCTCACATAATTCTCATATACACACACATACATACTGCGGACCCCATATGTCAGGCGGGGGCCCATATTATGCATGTGTGTGTGAGCATTATGTGAGATTTTTTATGTGATAGTAGCATTGTTGTTTCTAATTTTTTTTTAACTGAGTTATGATATGTATTGCGAAAGGTTTTTTTTTTTGATATCAAATTACAATTGCTACGTGCATCATTACATGAGAATTGATAAGATTATAAGAGTGACTCATCATATTACATCTCTTCCAAAGAGTTATTATTAATAATTATTTATGTTACCGACAATAAAAAAATGAATACAAAAATTGGTAATATATATTATTTCTCATAATTACTTTGTATTCAATGAGAAAAAAAAGAAGAACTCTCACTAGTTCTCATAGTCTTCTCTTGCCCGCAGCAATTGATAAGACCTCTAATTGAACGCTCATAAAAGTTAGTTTGTATATTTTGATTGTGTTTCTAAAGGGAATTAATAAAAATTAGGGTCCCTCTTCTGCTTCCCTATTTTTGTTGTTTCACGGTATCCATTGCTCATGTCTATTTAGATCGGGCAAAGAGCATGTATCCAATGCGAGTAATGGGTTAAATACAAGGTATTGAAATAAAAATAAGATTAAGTTGTTCAATCATCTTTTCAGTTAAAATTTGGTACACTATATTGTATACACGAGTGAGATTAAGATTATGACATATTATTAAAACAAAGATATTTTTGTCCAACACATATATTACTGTAATAATGTGCTATAATCTGAATGCTGCTCGTATACACTGTCAATGTATCAAACTTTAAGCCTTATCTTTTTACACGACGCATTTGTACTCAATGACCACAAGTTATCCATGTAAATTAAATTTATTATTAGAATTTGTTAGTTCCAGGAGGCACAATAGTTATCTTGAAGCGGGGGTTGAATACATATTTTAAGACTTTTGCTTTTCAAAAGTAACTTAATAGATTTGTTAATTAAATAATTAATTAATCACAACGTAATATATGATTTAGTTATTCCCCTTAAGATAAAACCAAGTTTATAGTTCAAATAGCAGTTATAACAGATATGATAGATATGGCAGTTAGTAAATGACAGAATGTAAATGACATAGTTGTTTTAAGTGGTTCAGAGTACTCAAGACTCCTAATCTACTCTTCTACTCCACGAGTAGGAAATCCACTAAGGATATAGGTACAGCTTTGAATCACTAAGATTCCTTCAAGACCAGGAGCCTTGGAACTCTAGTTCACTAAGAACTCTTCAAGCCAGCAGACTTGGAATACTAGTTCACTGAGAACTCTTCAAGCCCAGCAGACTTGGTTGCACTGTGATGAGAGTTTGTTCGTTGTGGTGCTACTCAGTTGCCATAAGCATAAGTTCTGAAGAACTGAGTAGCAAAGCAAAATATTTTGTTAGGATTGTAGAGTTTGGCTTTGACAGATGTTATTGTGATTTGTGCGTTCTTGCTTAATCTGAAATCTTCAATATGTTTGCCTTATGTAGGAGCCTTTGAATTCTTCTCGTTGAAAAGCTTCCATTTGAGCATTTAATGCTTTAGATGTTCTGAGCACTTGATGTTAACTTTCTTGGATTATGGTGCACTCCTTTCTGACTTGCCTGGCACAACAGACTGTTTTCTCACCTAACACCTGAAAATTTGCTTTCAGCAGACCAGTTAGAAGTAACCTTTTCTTTTCCCTTTTGTTTCTTTGATTCAAACTAAGGATATTTGAGAGAGCATTGGGATTCCCAAAATGTCAATGTTTATATGTCAGTCTTCACTGTTAGACATCCTCTTTCATTATATAGGCGAATCTTGACACTTCTGATGCTAACTGAAGAGCACTGCGATCGTTGTCTTCTCACTATGATCGTTATGTGTTTGTGAGTGCTTATAAGTGATTCAGTCTAGATTGCTTAACTGATGAGAATCATAGAGTACTCTACGATTCTGCTTTAGCTTTGAAAGCCCTTGACTGACTACGATCTTTATTTGCTACGACTTGAAGACTCCACGATTTTGAGAGAAGACTACGATTCTTGACTTGGCTCGGCAGGCACTCGGCAGACTGTCTCTACGATTTTGAAAGCTTGACAGAGACTGCGATTCCGAGAGAGGCTTCCTTGACACACTACGATTCTGCCTTGGCTTCTGCAATCTCTTGACTGGCTCGACAGACTAGAATCTATTTAGGCCTATCTATTACAACTCAAGAGACCAACCTAACAAGCTTGATCTTTCTACTACAATTTTTTTTACAAAATGATAATCGTTCAGCTTATATCAACTTAACAATTTTGATCTTTAATCTAAGTCCTTGTACATATGATCTAATAAGGACTTTACAACTTTGGATAATACATACACATATATTAATTTCAACATCAAATTTGAAAATGCAATTCCCAACAATCTCCCCCTATTTGATGTTGACATAACCAAGTAGATTTGCATCATATCATCAATTTCTAATGCAGGTTGCTAGAAGATAAATATGACTTAATGTTTCAGTGAGCAACTGAAATTCTAGAAAATAAGCATGAATTATTTCTTAACAGGTATTACAATTCATAATTGTTACATCAATAAAAAGAAATGGAAACTTATCTTCTATCTTCTTGGCTTCTTGTACCTGGGAGGATTTGCATATTCTCCAGCTCTTCTTTTCCTGCTGGCTTCATCTCGCCTTGCAATCTCTTCTAGCTCACTTAGACTAAGATTTTCATTCTGATCATGTCTATTCATGAAGGCAGGATCTCCAATGGGCATGTTTAAGCCAGTGTGAGATACTCCTTGTGAACTAAAAGAGGTTAGGCCTTGGCTCCTAAGAGGAGTAGCCATTAATATCGGTTGGCGCTGCTCTGTTCTTTGAGGCAGATTACGAGGCTGCCGTGATGGAGGCTAATTACGAGGATTGTTCCTTTAAGACTGTGCCTGTTTCCCTTTGCTTTTCTCTTTGCCTTTCTCCCCAATATTCTCCCCCTTTATGTCAGCATCCAGGGTTCGAATATCTTGGGATAGACGATTCATGCCTTGCATCAGTTCGTTCATTTGAGAGTGCGACTGAGCAATATCATTTCGATTCTCTTGTACCATAGCATCAGTTTCTACTTTGTATTGATGTATGATGGCTAAGGCATCGTCTGTTTGCCTTATCTGAGTTAAGGAGTACTCTTTAAACTCATGCAGGGAGGAGCGCAGGCTATGGATTTGGTCAGCAATGACCTTGTTCTGAGCTTCCTGATTCTTCTGAAGAAGGAGGACTGCTTCCTTATGCTTGTTCGAAGATTGGAAATGAAGTTGATCCCGTTCCTTCAGGCTTTTGACCATCTCCTTGATGATCTCCTGTAGTCTCTTAGAGAGCTCAGAACCCAAGTTACCAGACAGAGTGTTGGCAGATTAGATTATGTTGTTGAATCGTTGATGAATAACGAGAGAGTGAGCTTCAAGGTTTTCTTCCATCTCTTGAACCACCCTTTTTGATACTTCAGAAAGCTCATCTTTGGTGGGAAGGGAAGATAGATGATCGATTTTCTTCTGAATATCAGGAGGAGAGGTTTTTGTGTTCTCATTTGGCATGTTTGAGAGAGCAAGAGTTAGATCAAAGTATTCATTGTTGGAAGACGAGGGAATGTCAGATTGAGTTATTTGTTCTGTGGTTTGGTGTATAGGAGAGGAGGCTATTTCATTGTTTTGGATGTATGACTCTGCGATTTGGGTAGGTAGATTGATGGTCGTAGTGTCATATTGTTCGACGATCGTGGAGTCAATCACGGGGTTGAAGGAAAATGGTACTATGACAGAAGTTTGGTCATTTGGTCCATCAGTTACAGAATTTTGGGACTCTGTAACTAGAAATTGATTCAGTGGGTTAAGAATAACTTCGATCCATTTAGGCAGTTCATCAAACTGGTAGAAATTTGATGAAAGGGAGTGATTTAATTTGAAGGAAGTGGGAATGAACTGTACCTCTTGCTCACTTTTTGAAGAAGAATTATTTGTGATCAGTTTTTGAGCATACTTGAGATTGCTTGGGAATCCCTGGGCAAGCACAAATATTGTTGGATATATTTTGAATGTCCAGAACATGTGATCCCAAGTGTTGAGAATTAGGGCTCTGTGAAAGGGCATCATGGGCAGGTAGGAGAACAGTTGATTGTTGTTGACGCTCCTTTCTTCACTTCTAAACTCTGCAATAAATTCAACTTCTTCTTCCTCTTCTTCCCTTTCACCTTCTTCATCACCTTCATTAAGAATCTCCACCACATCCACCATTTCTGCATCTTCCCTTTCACCTTCTTCTTCCTCTTCCATTTATGCATCTCCAAGTTCTTGAATTTCTTGAGGGGTAGAGGGGGCTTCATGAACAGCTTATGATTGCTCCCCCTCAATTGGAGCACTTACTGGCTCAGGGATTTCAAATATCTCCCCCTCAATATAGGCACGACTTTCCTCATTATCTTCTGGTTGCTTTTCCTCAGTATGTACATAAACTTGATTAGATGCAGTAGGACTTACTGCACTGTTGAGGGTAGCTATTACTGCTTCAATAATCCTGGTTTGATCCAAGGATTCATTGTGAGAACTAGAGTTTGGAGACTTGGTTCTTTGTTCAGCAGAAATTCTTGATTGGTCCAGCACTCTTCTTTCTTCTTCCTTAATCTTCAGCATTATTTCCTTAAGCTCAAGATCAGCCTTTTTGACTAGCCTTCTCCTCACTCTTCTAGGCTTAGGCTCAGCAATCTCTTCAGCTTCAACAATGATTATCTGTTCAGGCTGTGAAGCTATTCCAGCATTTTCTTCTGGATTGACGATAAGTCTGGACTCTACGACCAGTGATCTTGAGGAATCCACGATCGCAGTGAGAGAAGACTTCTTTAATCGTAGACTGCGTTTCCCTTTCTTATGAAGCATTTGAGAGAGAGTAGTTCTTCCTTTAACTTTTTCCTCATATTGCTTCTTCTTCTTCTTTAAGACTTGTTCTGGAGATAAGGTCACTTTTAGAGAGAGTTCCCTTGGAGAGGAGTGACCAAGAACTTCAGTATCAGACCCTAGGGGTATATCAGTTGTTGATCCTTGAGGTTCTTCTACAATTTGAATAATTTCCTTTAGTTTCTTCTTCCCCTTGCTCTTTCTGACCAGAGTAGAGGGTTCCTGATTCACTTCTTCTTGTTCGACTTCCTTTACCACATACAAGTTTCCCTGTAGAAAAGATTTCTTTACATCTCCAGTTCTTTCACTGGACTCAGCTTACATCATCTTCACATTTTCTGTAGGATTCCTCTTCCAGTTCTCGAAGAGTTGCTGGGTCATCCTCCTATTTGGGTTGATAGCTTCACCTTCCTTTGCTCCAATTTTATCTCCCAGAGCAGATTGGAGAATAATGCTGATGAATCTTCCGTATAACATCTTACTTGTGCTTTTTGCCTTTTTAGAGCTGAGTATCCATTTCCCAATCCATCCCATGAGAAGAGCCCCATAGTTTAGTTGAGATTTGAAATAAATTGCTGTCACGAGCTTCAGTTGAACTTTGTTGACAGAATCATAACCAGAGTTTTTGCAACAGATGCACTTCCCAATAATGCCAACCAGAAATTCATACTTCTGGGGAAACTCTTTCTTCTTGTAGTCCTTCACATTTTGATTCTTCTTGTGATGCATATTCTTCAATCCTTCATTAAAGTCAATGAAGTCCAGAGATGTAAGGCCCTTATATTTAAACTCTAAAGCCAGGTTTATATCTATAAGTTCGAGCCGAATCTGTACGTTCTTAACCTTAGTTGTAAGAATGTTGTTTTCATAGACTCCATTGTTGTAGAACTCCTTAACCAACTTTGGATAGATCTTTATACTGGTGCTGGGGGCTTCCTGAAGTCCTATTTTCTTCAGCAGAGATAAGATCTTGTGAAATTATGGGTTGGCATTTTTGAACTCGTTGAAGCACAGTTGATATCCAGAGACTACAGTTGAAGATGCCCTTTCTTTATGTGATTTTCTTGAAACGGTCAAGATTAATTGAGTGTGCTTGATTTTTTAGTCTAGGGTTTTAGAGAGAGAGAGAGAGAGAAAGCGTTTGAAATTCAGAGGTGAAAATGTCAAAATGACTTTTCAAAAGTATTTGTAACTTTCCTCTTTACTTTTTTGCAGAGTGGTGCACGTGTCTTATTTTGAAAGGAGCCATAAATTTTTGGAAGTATGAAAAATACCAAGTTGCCCTTAGCTCCCCTGAGCTAGTATTTCTCTTTGAGGACTGCGATTTGTTGAGTTTACTCCCGATTATTGTCTCACTCTGCCATCTCTACGATTGGACATAACCTTTTATCTGCATAGTTAGTATCTACTAGAGCATAGAATTATAGTTGTAAATTTAGCATTCCTAACTCACTTATCAGCTTATTAAATCTGGATTCATCTAAAGGTTTTGTGAAGGTATCAACAAGTTAATTTTCAGTTGGGATATACTATAAAGAAATATTTCCATTTGAACATGATCCCTAATGAAATGGTATCTTATTTTTATATGCTTTGTCCTAGAATGCATGACAGGATTATGAGTTATTGCTATAGCACTTGTGTTATCACAATGAACATGTATAGATTTGAAGTCAAACCCATAGTCTGCTAGCAGATTTTTCATCCATAGGATTTGAGCACAACAGCTTCCAGCTGCATTGTATTAAGCTTCTGCTGTTGAGGTTGATACAGAGTTTTACATCTTGCTAAACCAGGACACAAATCTGTTTTGTAGCAGTTAACATGTGCCACTTGTACTTTTTTTATCAATTTTATAACCTGTAAAATCAGCATATGAATATCCTGTCAATTCAAAGGAGGACTCCTTGGGGTACCAAAGTCCCAAGTGAGGTGTGCCTTTGAGATACCTGAAAATCCTTTTTATAGCTGTTAAATGTGATTCCTTAAGGTTAACTTGAAATCTAGCAAATATACATGTAGAAAACATAATGTCTGGTCTACTGGCTGTTAAGTATAGGAGAGAGCCTATCATACCTCTGTATTGAGTAATATCAATACATTTACTTTTCTCATCTTTGTCAAGCTTAGTTGCTGGAGCAATTGGAGTTTTCATGGGGGAAGCTGATTCCATGCCATACTTTTTAAGTAAATCTTTGATGTACTTGGCTTGGTTAATGAAGATACCTTCATTAGTCTGCTTTACTTGAAGTCCAAGGAAGAAATTCAGCTCACCGATCATGCTCATTTCGAATTTACTCTGCATAAGCTTGGTGTCGCTGTCGGGAAAAATCTTTGGCGATCCCCCTTTCCCTAATGTGTTTCTACCCTTGTTTGTTTTCATTTGTTTGATCTGAAGGGTGAATTTTTAGGAAAAGGCCGACATATAATGTTGACGATTTGAAAAGTTTGATTTTACAGAGTCGCCAGTTGGTATGTTTGAAATGGTTGTACCAACTCAATCGAGTTTTGTTTGAAAAGTTTGCAAGTAGGCCCAATTACTGGAATCTGTTTGACTTGGCCTTGGAAGCTGAGATTCATAGAGTTCGGGGGGTTGATTAAACGGGGGGAAAGTGTTAGGCACTCCCCGACTTCTGTGAAACACAGTTATCGCGTCTTTTCAATTTCCCTATTTTATTTGCAGTGTGTGTGTGTGTGTGTGTGTGTGTGTGTGTGTGTGTGTGTGTGTGTGTGTTTATGCTTGCAGTAATTGGGCCTATGTGCTTTATTTGGAAGTAGTGCTGTGCTTCGTTGGACCTATATACGAAGGGTTTGATTTGATTGAAAAGTCCATTTTAGACAAAATATAGAAATGACATTTTGAAAGATGATTTTCAAATTCTTTCGCTCGCATAGGAATTGAAGCCTTTTGATACTTCCATTTTATTCTGCATTCGATTGATTTTGGTTTTATTATCGGAATGCTAAGCATCCTCAACCAAAGAATGTATATACAAGTGTCGGGCTCCTTGTGGGTATGAAAGCCATCGAAGTGACCCGAGCACTACAAACCACAGTTTACTAGGCTGAGACCTTAAATCCGAATAACCGTTTTAAGGTCCCTCTGATTTACATTTACAAGAAGACAAACAGGCTGTATTTACAGTGCAAATTTATCCATCGTGGGAATTGGATCTAGATCAATATGGTTAATCATAGATCTCATGATTCCTAGGCTCACAGAATATAATCAAAAAGCCTGCTCAGCAAAGATATTGAAATAAAATGCAAATTTAAGTCTAAACGTCGCAAGACAAATGATTCATCAGTTAAATCCTTGCATGCGCATAGCCAAAGCTTTCCGTTCCCTCTAGATACAGATCTAGGGTCGTGTAGTCGCTTTAATATTTACAAAATTATAAAAAAAGCTAGATTTAAATAAATCTTAGTCATTCTAGCTTAACAGTTCTAATTTAACAGCTTTTGAACTGGTTGAAAGTTAGAAATAGTTAGATTTAGATGAATCTAGTAAAAACTTTACATTAGAGCCGATTCATATCAAATGAGCAATTAAAGCAGATATTTAATCACATTGAATAAATAATATATATATATCTATATATATTAAAATTTTAAAGAGCCACGAATTTCCAATCTAGGCTTGACTGATAAATGTAAATATATATATAATGCTTATATATATATGGAAGCTAAAAAAGGCCACATATTAGCATTCCATGCCAAACGAGTTAGTATATATATATATATATATATATATATATATATTAAAGCAGTAAAAAGTCACGGATTAGCAATCCAGGCCAATGAAGTTAGTATATATATATATATATATATTAAAGCAATAAAAAGCCATAGATTTCCAATCCAGGCATGACTGAATTAAATGTTAATATATACAGTTAGTTATATATATATTAAAGCTAAAAAGGCTACGGATTAGAAATCTAGGCCAAACAAGATAGTATGAATATATATATACTTATATATATATATTAAAGTGCTAAAAACCACAGATTTGAAATCCAGGCTGCAAAAGCAATTAAAAATGTATATATATATATATATATATACTTATATATACATAAAAGTAAGCTAGAAAGGCCACAGATTTGAAATTCAGGCAAAATCATAAGCTATAAATATATATATATATATATATATATATATATATATATATATATATATATATATATATATACGCTCATATATACATGATAAAGCAGTAAAAAGCTTTAGATCGTAAGAAATCATATAGTGTGTAGCGCTAAAGGCTTTAAACCACTTGGAGGGCTTCAAAACTCCGTTTTCACTGGTTAAAATTTGATATGTTGGTATATATGCGTATACCAACATATTGAAAAAATAAAATTGAAGTTTGGAGTACTACAAGTAGGGTTAAAAGTCGAAATGGGCAGAGTTTTCTTTCTCTTCTTCTTTTTTTTCTTCTCTTTTCTTTGCTGGTGGGGGTCTTATTTATAGACCAAAATAGCCGCGGGTCTACCTGCGGCTCCCCGGGTGGGCCTGGTCCTGTGGGTCCCGTTGTCTTGAAGTACGTGCACTTCAACCAACGCGCTGTCTGCTTCAAACCTTTATAACTTTCAATCCGGGAGTCCGCTGGAGGTGTGCTATACCTTTCCAAAAATCCCTTTCAGAGAGATACACAACGATATGGGATTTGACCTTTTTCGAATCCGAGAAGATGGGTCCATGACCAAATCTTTGAGTCTTCGCAGTCCATACGTTGAGCTGTCTTGTGCTGTTTTCACTCGAGATTGATGTTATGGTTCTGGATGACCTTCATGGCAGTGATTTGGCTTGATTTTGACTTGATTTGATGTTAAGTTGGTAAAATGACCATTTTGTCCTTTCGGGGGTTCCGGGCTTGATGCGGCTATAGCTGTCTTCTCTCAGGGTTATCTCCGAGGTTTGCCTGATGTTGACTCTGTTCTTCCTCAGGGTCATTTTCAAGGGTTGATTTGATATCCCGGGATTGTCTCTAGGGATGGATTTGATGTTATGGTCCTCCAAGGTTATCTCTAGAGTGTGAAAAAGATGCTTTTGCCCTTCTGTATGGTTAGTAACAGGAAAACAAAATTTTGAGTGTTTACAAATGCCCCTCTTTATCATATTTATGCAATGTAGTAGAATGAACATGCTAAAGATTTACTAGACACTTGAAATATAACAAGATATATTTTTTAATAATGCAAATCGCAATGCAATGAATGTTAAAATGTTTTCGCAAATCGCATTTCGCACTTCACAAATCGCATATCGTATTGCAAATATCGCATATCGCATCGCATATCGCATCATAAATCGTTTACCCTTACCGGTCGTGGATGATGCCTGTGTTGGGGCTAATTTTAACGGTTGACTTTCATCAATGCTGCTGATGTCTATGCTGGTGTTGACTCCAATGGTTTGATCTCCATCGGTGTTGCCGATGCTTGTTTGTTGCAGATAAACTAAAATATTTTCTACATTTCTGTTGGGGATGATATTTCAAAATCATCGGATTTTCTCGATGTTTACACTGGTAGTTTATAACGGTGCCTACCCTGCTGGTAGTTGACAACAGTGCCTACCCTGATGGTAGTTGACAACGGTTAATCACCGGACTGTTTTGATGCCTACTCGAACGATAGTTTACAAAGCTTTATCTCACCGAACTGTCTCGATGCCTACTCAAACGGTAGTTTTCAACATCATAATTTTTCCTCGAGTCTGGGTATTTAACGCGTATGCATATTTAACTCTACTGGGAATGCATGCTTAACTTTTTAATAGAGATGTGCGCTGATATAGCACTTGTTGCACATGTGCAAACCAGGCATGATGTGATGATCTTAATTTGTCATAGGTTGATGCATATGCTTAATTGAATTGATGTAGAACCATACCTCACCCTTTCTGAGGTGATTTGAAGTTTTTTTTCAGGCATGGATTTTGATAGGCCTATCAACTCCAACTCCCGTATGGCTCCTTTTGTCATTCGCAGAGCAGATTCAGATGTTCCCCTTTCATATGTCGTCTTTGGTGGGGATCTTGCTGAGGCTACTACTTTTTCCTTTCTGAATCTGGTGTTGGTCCCTTTAGCGGTTCAGACACTGATGGTTTTACTAGGAGATATCCTGATATATTCGCTGAAGTAGTGTTCAATGGCTTACATCACCGGATCCTTACCCGATGCTATGCTGGATTGACGCCAATGGTTTGATCATTGATTATGAAAAGGGGCGAGCTCTTTATTTGCGACCCTGCTGGGTTAGATGCTGGCTTGGCTGATGACCCGGGTGTTGATGATGTCCTGGAGGATGTAGCCCGTTCTTTCATTGCCCAGATTTGAACTTCGGTGTGGAGGCCTCGACTTGTGAGGACTTGGCGCATGTTGACATATTTGATGGTGTAGATTTCATTCGCTAGACCTTTTCCCGCCAGGCGTCTGTTTTTGAATTAATGCCTCTCTTGAGAATTTTTCCCTTTTTATGGAGGGACAAGCTTATGTCGCCTTGATTTCTTTCAAGAGTTATTCCCCTTCCTTTTGATGAGAGGCTTGATCCCGCCTTGGACTCCTTCCATTTCCTGGAATCAAAAAATGCCCCAGCCCTTTCGTACGTTGTTACTGGGGATTCATATAATCTTTGTTGACCAAGTTGTGAGTGATAAATATCCTGCACATTAAACGAATAACAGAATGTGCAAAAGCTTGATGGATTGGACCGTCAGGATAAGTATAATCTTGTGAATGAGGCATTGAAGTTAAAGTTCATGAAATAGAATGAGTTATAAAATCACAAGGCAGTTTTGAAGCATCCATGGTCATTGTTCTTGGGTAGGATTAGATTAAAAAGACTTATCTCCCTTTATCAAAGATACTTCATCTTTGCTTTAGACGTTATTCTTCGCAGAATGGATTTCATATGACATGTGCACTATGAGTGACGTAACTCTTAGCAGGGGTTTCATTTCCATGACTCTTAGATGATTTCTTTTCTAAGATTTTGAATTTTCTTTTTATTTTCCTCTCGCCTAACTTGTCTCGTTTTCTTAGGCTATTCAGAGTTACCTATTTAACGAGTTTTGGACCAATGACTCCAAAACCGAACAGCTTTAGGGCACTAGGTGTAAAGATACCCTTTCAGGTTTACTTGCTCGAGTAACAAAGGCCACACTTTGAGATAAGTCAGGTGGTCACTCAATTTGCTTCCTGCCGAGCTTGTGCAAGGTCCGTTTTCTTAGGCTTAAATTACCCATTTAGCGAGTGTTGGGCCGGTGAATCCCAAATCAGACGACTTTAGGGCACCAGGTGTGAAGACACTTCTCAGGATTAATTGCTCGAGTAACCTAGACCACGATTCAGATCTGCTCAGGTCTCGACTTCTTCTTCTTCGTATTGCTCATTTTCTTAGGCACTGAGTTAACCATGTAACGAGCATTAGGCCGGGGACTCTGAAACCGGATGGCTTTAGGGTACCAGGTGTAAAGACACCCCTCAGGCTTAATAACTCGAGTAGCCCAGGCCACAATTCGAGACATTAGGTTGGCTACTAATTACCATCCTTGTCGCCATAATTTTATACCCCACAACTAAGAGTTAGGGCAATCACAAAGTGCAGACATGCATATGAGGTCAAGTTTGTTCCAAAAAGCGCTTTAAATTAGGATGTCGTGCCTAATCAAAAGGTAAATTGTCTTAATTCTCTAATCGTTCCCGTGATTCTTGCACGGACGCTTATCAGAATTAATCTAATTTATAACCAATTAAGCAAAAGCCTTCTCTTTTAAAACATATTTCTAAGATTCTAATGCAAGATTTATCTATACTTAACATGTATATCATTGCTAATGCATGTAAATGGAGATTGAAAGCTTATAAAGAGATGAAAGAGTCATACCTCACATGTGGATTTGTTTGTATTTTAAGAAAAATATGATTAGAAAAAACCAAAAGATCATACCGGATTGTCAATAAAACGATATGAGGGTCCCTATGATGATGAAGGACCATGTTAATGGTGCTGACTTATGCATTTTCCTTTTTAGGATGGGCGACGAATGCCCTAGTGTTGAGTTGTCATTATTTTCAAAATTACACCAATCTTATTTGATGTAAGGGTCTCAATATCGGGTTGTCGCCGATTCTGAAATTGCCCTGGTCTTGCTTGTCATCTGGGGTGATTGCTTTGTTTGTATGTTTGATAAATGGGTTGATAAGACGTCGAGATCACAAGAGTCTTTTACCTTATGACCCACATGGTGAACATGTAATGGATATGGGGGTTGATGTTTAGATGCCCCAATCATTGTTTTTGACTTGTGGGTGTAATTGGCTTTGTTGATTTTCTTCTGATTTAATGATTATTTCAGATTGAGGATGTCAGCTCTTTGAAGGTCCTTGCTGATGATCATGCTTGATATATCGCTGTGTTATTGTTTCAATTTTGATGATTGATGTCGAAAGCCCTTCGGACTCCCCTGAATTGGATCTGAGAGCTCAACTTGGTTGGTGATGGCTTCAACCAGTTTTGGTTTGATCTGTAAGGTTTGATAGGTGGCCTTTTTCTCAAGAAATAGATCATCGGGTATGAGATAGACTTTTTCAAGACGGTCGCCCCTATTCTTCTGTAGGTCAAAAGAGATCAAGTCTTCTCGCACTTCAGGAGTAATGAGTTGCTGAAGGTTTGTATCTTAGGATTTATGCTATTTCATCACTGGGACTGGCTGTCTTAATGCATCGCTGCCTCTTCCTTTCCGGGACTTGTGCCAGATTTGATGGACTGACATTGAGGTGTCGTTGGGTCTTCTCAACATGGCTTGCCAACCTTGAGGGTTTTTCTTGGGTGTAGGATTTTCAGGTTTAATTTTGGTGTCTTGAGACTGGTCTTTGGGTTTACATTTGGGGTTGAAATTTTGGATGTTTCTTTTGAGGGTTAGACCGCACTAGAGATAGCTGCCTACGTACTCCCGTGGCTCAGGGAGATCAGGTCTTACATAGTTCAGGCTTGGCCTGAACGGTTGAAAAGTATTTATTTGGGTTTGAGCTTGGTTTGAGGGGTTTTTGGTTTTTTTGTATGGTTTGACCGCACCGTAGCTGGCTGCCTACGTACTCCCATAGATTGGGGAGATCAGGTAATTCGTAGTTCAGGCTTGGTTTGATTGATTCAATTTTTTGATTCTTCAATATCTACATGTATGGAAAATAAAAGGCATAATGCTAAGAAAAGTGATTATGTCCCAACATCTCCTGGAACTCGCAACTTTCCTATGGATCTACGTCTTCTTGGCTAGCTGAGACCTGATAGTCCAGTTGTCAGTAGTTATATTGCCTTCAAGGCTTATGATGGAGGTTACCTCTTGGTCATGAATATCTTCAATCACGATCATAACTTGATCGCCTCCTAAATCAGCATATCCCTTAAGGAGGCTCAATCTGGACTCGTCGCAAAAAGGGATGAACTCTAGACTCCTCGATGGGTTGGCTTCCCTGACAACTTCACCACATTTTTCTTCATCTGTTCCTTTATCTTTTTCATGGGCTTGAGAGGATTTGACTATGAAATCACTCTCGAACTGTTGTTGTATTTCTCGCAAGGAACTTTTCGATTTTGCTTTTTCCACACTGGGAATATTAGTATTTCCTCCTCATCATTCAGGAGGGTAAAATCTGGAATATGGTTGCTGTCTTTGGGCAACAAGATATTTGATTTTGGCGGATTAATTTTCTTAAAGGACTCTCTTGTCTCCTCTGTCACTCCCAGTATTAGGATCAGTCCACCTTGTGTTCTGCCAGGATTGATGCTCACAGCCGTCACCTCCTTTGAACTGCCCGTCTCGAGTGGACATTTTAAGCTCTTTATTTCCATTTCGCCCTTTCTAGTCATGGGAACTTCAATATTCAGTTCTTTATTTTTAATGAGATCCTGAATTTTATACTTTAGAGACCAGCATTCCTCAGTTGCATGTCCAGGTGAGTTAGTGTGACACCCCCAAATCCACTATCTTAATTTTCACAGGATTTGGTGTTCACTGTGCCAATATCATACAACTATCTACCCATAAATAATGAAATTCATTTATTAGATAAATAAATCATCATTTTACGTCATCTGAAATAAAAAATACATCATAAATCCCAGGTTATACTTAACCTTAAATCTCTGTTGCGAAAACGTAAATAAATAAGTCTTAAATCATCACACATAAGTCTTGAACTTTAACATTATTCATGACAACACAAGTCTTCATCACTTGTTAACTTTTCCTTTGCCCTTGCTACTAGAAGGTACATCACTTCGTTCATTATTAGCTGCAATATTATTATGCAAGAGTGAGCACGAATGCCCGCAAGTATAAAAATATGACAGAATAATAACATGCGAGTGAAAGAATTTTGAATAACAGAAAGCTCAACATTTGAATCAAGAGTCAAATTACTTCTCAACTTTTGAATCAAGAATATTAATCGAGAGTCAAATTACTTCTGAGGGTCATTAAGACCTTGAACCGAGTCTTAGGTTGTCAAGTATATTAACCTTTCCAACCTTTAACAGTCATAAGACTATAGACTTTACTTCTCGTACTTAGGGAGATCAGCCCTTCGTACTGATACTGTGCACATTATCTTAACGCTTAAAGCATCTTCATTAATCCCCTATATTAGGGTTGTTCATCTCAGTTTGACATCAGAATCCGCACCAAATAAAGTTGGTTTGGATAACTCAATAAATGATATTCAAATTGAATATTAACTTCTCAAGGTATACAATTGAATAAGTATTGTACACTTAAATGATACTTTTAAAAGAATCATGGCATCTCATGTAAAATTCTAAACTTGGATATTCAAGAGTAAGAATTTGCTCAACAATAGTAATTAAGCATAACAATTGCTTAATTTAAAGAGTTTAATTTAGGAAACTTGCCCAACAATAATAATAAGTTAAGGATAGAAAACTTGCCTCGTGCGCAAGCTACAGTTATTACTCACTTCTTTAATTACTCTTACCTATCACACATTTATAATATCAATTAATCACAGGTTCGATATGATTATTGATTTACAATTATATTCTTCAAACTCATTATTAGATTTTTTTCAAATAATGGTTTACGTTGATTAATTAACTTGTTAATTAATCACATAACTTAAGTTATTAACTTGTATTAATAACTTATTACTTACATCACATGCCTTCATATTTATTAGACTTAAAATAATGTCTTCATATTTATATCATATTATTTAACCTTTACAAATAATAGTTTAAGTCACATAATTAATTTATTAATTAATCACATAACATAAATTATTAAACTCATATCAATATTTTATCATATTTATACAACATGTGTTCATGTTCATTAGACTCAAAACATATTTCAAAATTTTCCAACACTTAGCAATTTTTTTCAAAATTTTCGGACAGGCGCGGCCGCGCTCCATTTTGCCTTGTAGCCGGCGCGGCCGCGCGGCTGCGGAATTTCAGAATCTGAAGTTCGCGAACGAACACAGATTTTCTCCCATTTTCTCCCAATTCACATCATTACACTGATTTATAATGTTATCCATGAAGTATAAACTTCACAGGAACATTATATATCACTTATAACATGTTCTTAACATTCCAAGTCATGTAATTACACAAATCAAAATATTAATTTTCACTGTTCTTCAAAACTTTCAAGAGTTTAATAAAAAACATAAAAAAAATCTCCTTACGGATTCGTTACTACACCAAATCCATTCATTTCAATTTCATTTCCTTTGTTTTAACATATACAATCATATTCATGTATCAATTTAAATATAAACATATGATTTAATCATTAATTTAACCCATATGGGTTATTCACCCATATTCAATACTCTGTAATTTCATAAACCCAATTATTAACAAAATTACTTAGTGTGATCACTGTGAATCATGAATGGATAGCCTAAATTATATCATGGACATATGTTACTATATATATATATCCATGAAATCAATCAATTGTCAACTTTCTCCATTCACAGAGGACTTTTACAAAACACGTACATGAAAACTCTGTAAATTCTTAACAACCCAATTAAGGCCAATTAAATCAAATTGATTACTTTAAAACATGTTTATACGTTAGAAAAACACGTTATGATTCCATACCTATATAGATAAAGCCATATCGTAACCCAATTGGGAAACCCAACTTTCACAGAACTTAAAAATATACGTAATGAAAACTTTGAGAAAAACAGATTTTTTTAAAATTAAAAAGAAAGATTACCCTTTTTGTGTGAAGATAACACAATCACAGATAATACTTAGGATTTCTCAAATTTCTTTCTCTCAATCTCTTCTCAATTCCTTCTTCCCTTTTTCTCTCTGACAATCTCTAAATTTTCTTCTGATAAAAATAACTTAGGCAATACAAGATATACGTATATATAATATTACCGTTGTATAACAACTACCAACTCCCACAAGGGTCCTGTTTGGCAACCCTCTTAATTCCTTTTTTATTTATTTTAATTAACTAATTTAGTATATAGTTAATTGTAACACTTTAATTAATCAATTAATTTTATTTAAATCAATTAAATAAAATAATATAATTCACATTTAAATCACATTGTCACATAATTAATATTTTTATTTATTAATTATGTTAATTCACTAATTCTTTCATTAATTATTAAATTAATTAAAGTAACATATGCTTATTTAATTAATTCAATTAATCAAATAAACTCAATTAATTAAATACTTTGAACTATTAAATCACTACACATTAATTTAATTAATGTAACACATATAATTAAATTAATCTACCACAAATTCATGATTTAATTATTTAACTCAATAATTAAATTATTAAAAATATTTATTTATTTCAATAAATATTCAAATATCTTTACAAAATTCTCGTTCGTCACAGTTAGAATGGTATAGACATATCTTGGTGGAATCATAACTTTTCATCTCGGGATTTGCAGGAGGCAGCAACTCAGTAATCTTTTTCTGTGCAACCAACAATGCTAACACATTTTCCAACGAGTCCCCCAAAGGTGTAAATACCCTTCTTCACCTACTCTCCCAGACTATCTGTGCCGTAGGATTTCGAGGGTTTGCCAGTGTTTGGAATGTTGCTTGATATTTCCTATTTGGGAATTCGCATTCCTCTGGACGATTTTTCCTTTGGCAAGATCTTCTAGTAATTTAATTATTCCACCTTTCTCGTCCATTCAGCATGCTTTAATCTTCTTTATTTAGTTGGCTGATCTTGGAGGGAGATAGGCTTACATTCTGAATAACCTCCTTTTTCTATTGGCTTTCTGATAGTTGAGTGAAAAGCTGCCTTGTATCCTGATGTTGGCGCACTATCAGTTTAGTTAACAAAGTTACTTGATGCTAGATCGTATCCAATTTTTGCATCACTGTCATACCCTCCTCTGAATTTTCCAACTCTAGGACATTTGTTCTGTTCCTTTGGGGGTATTCCTCCATCCTTCGTATATATATACTATTTGGACACATTTCGACGCTTTCTGACCCGATCATGATCAATTCCTCCGTATCATGTTGTAACAGAAGGTTGGTGTTGACATTTGGATGGTCAGGTTGTTGGGCCACAATTTAGCCGCTTTCGATCAGATTTTGGATTTTATGCTTTAAGGACCAACAATCTTATGTATCGTGTCCCGGAGACCCTAAATGGTAAGCACATCTCAGTCTTGGATTGTATCTTTTGCTTTTTGGATCCAGAGGTGGAGCGAATTCGGTAATTTTCTTCTGCTTGATTAATAACTCCAATATATTTTCTAGGGAATCACCTAGTGGAGTGAGCACCTGATTTTCCGTTCTTTCAAATTTTCTCTTTTTGTCTTGACATTGGTTGAATGCGAGCTGTTGTTGTAACGAGAAATTGCCTTCCTTCTTCCAAATGGGGGGACTATGGTTGGGTCTCCTAGCTTGCCCCTGTAAAACGAGGGATACTTCTTCATCGCCTTTCTTGGGTACCCTCATGGGATCGCTCGCATAGTTGCCCATCTATATATGCTCGACAACTGCTTCCAAGGCAGCAAGATCCTTAATCTTGCCTTCTTTCTAGCCCATCTCTTCCATTTTTCCGTGTTTGATCATCTCTGAAAATGGCTTTCCTATTCCAGCTTGGATCCTCTCATAGTAAGGTGCCTCTTGGATGTCTATGAAAGTCATCACCATTTCTGTTTCTGTCATAGACGAGATGACCTGTGCTGCTACATGCCTCCATCTTTGGGCATATTTACAGAAAGACTCAGTACTCTGCTTTTTGACTTTAGTCACTTGGTATCAATCCGGTGTCATTTGTGACTAAAAGCTATACTGATTTAGGAAGGCGTGGGCTAACTCTTCCCAACTGTGAATTTTGGCATTGTCAAGTTGAGTATACCATGCTCTGGCTTCTCCAGTTAGTCTTTTCTGAAATAACTGCATTCTCAGCTTCTCATCCTCTGCATAGGATTTGAGTTCTCCAATATATACCTTCAGGTGGGTATAAAGATCTCCCATCCCGTTGTATTTTTCAAAATCTGGGACTTGGAACTTGTCTGGATAACGAGCCGCTGGAAAAATACAGAGATCTTAGTAATTGACATTTTCATAGGTTCCAGTTCCTTTTATTGAACGGATGGTTTCTTCCATTTGTTGGACTTTTCTTCAGATATCGCCAGTTTCCCGATCTTCCCTGGGATTTGTGATTTCAGGAGTTTTGTTGGTTCTTTCACTGGATCGAGGTTCATGTATCTGTATTTTCCCCTTTTTGTCAGCACTTTGATTGCCACCCTGTGAGGAGGACTCTGTTTGATTGAGCATTTTTTGGCCCTGAGTGCTTTTACTTTGTTCCTTTAGGAGGATAGCCAACTCTGTTATTTGATTCTTAAGTCCCTCAAACTCCTTTCGAGATACGAAACCTGATTCGTGTTGGGCACTTTCGGCCATGTCGGTGGATAGGCTTTGTGCTTTTTTAGATTTTGATTTGGCAATGGGACCAATCTTACCTACAAGACGAGTAAGTAGTTTAGCCTTGATAGACACTAACAATATGCATGTTATGCAATGTGTTAGTTTGTAGGGGTTTTTAATGTTTCTCTGCAAAACAGCTGTTAGTTATTTTGCTGACAGGATAGTGTGACAAGATTTGATATTTGTGCAAAAATAAAATGGACGGGAAACAGAATGTACATATGCATTTTCTTTTCTTTTCTTTACATTTACATGGAATCGTAATTTTCATTGAATCGAACTTTACATGGAATTGAAAGAGAAAGGTATGAAGATACTCCCCTTTGCGTTTGGTTTATTAGAGGTTGACCTATCTTAGGCTACTCTTGCTGCTTTTCGGCATGAAGGTCCACAGATCATCACAATTTACTGGATGGGAAGTGAATCAGATCTTTCAATTGGATTGAATCTGAGTGGCGGCTTTCTTAAGCCTCGCAGGATTAGTCTCCTTTGAATCCAGTAATCAAACGCCGACGGGTTTGCCTCCTGGTGGAGGAATCACACAACATACATTCACATATAACGTGTTTCACCATATGAAATGATAACATTGTGCGAAGCACTAATATAAAGCAGTAAAACATTTATTTACATCCACTCAATATAAAGACAACATCCACACACATGCATATAAATAGGAAAGTTTTGAAAATATTAAAATGCGGCTTAAGCCCTCTACTGTCCCTAGCAGAGTCGCCACCTGTCGACGTCGGGAAATATCTTTGGCGATCCCCCTTTCCCTAATGTGTTTTTACCCTTGTAAGTTTTCATTTGGTTGATCTGAAGGGTGAATTTTTAGGAAAAGGTCAACATATAATGTCGACGTTTAAAAAATTTGATTTTACAGAGTTGCCAGTTGGTATGTTTGAAATGGTTGTACCAACTCAATCGATTTTTATTTGAAAAGTTTTCAAGTAGGCCCAATTACTAGACTCTGTTTGACTTGGCCTTGGAAACTGAGATTCATAGAATTCGGGGGCTTAATTAAGTGGGGGGAAGGTGTTAGGCACCCTCCGACTTCCGCGAAATATGGTTATCGCGTCTTTTTAATTTCCCTATTTTATTTGTAGTGTGTGTGTGCGCTTGCAGTAATTGGGCCTACGTGCTTTATTTGGAAGTAGTGTTGTGCTTCATTGGACTTATATACGAAGGGTTTGATTTGATTGAAAAGTCTATTTTAGACAAGCTATAGAAATGGCATTTTGAAAGATGATTTTCAAACCCTTTCGCTCGTATAGGAATTGAAGCCTTTTGATACTTCCATTTTATTCTGCATTCGACTGATTTTGATTTTATTGTCGGAATGCGAAGCATCCTCGACCAAAGAATGTATATACAAGTGTCGGGCACTTTGTGGGCGTGAAAGCCACCGAAGTGACCCGAGCACTACAAACCACAGTTTACTAGGCAGAGACCTTAAATTCGGATAACCGTTTTAAGGTCCATCTGATTTACATTTACAAGAAGACATGCAAGCTGTATTTACAGTGCGAATTTATCCATCGTAGGAATCGGATCTAGATCCATGTGGTTAATCATAGATCTTGTGATTCCTAGGCTCACAGAATATAATCAAAAAGCCTGCTCAGCAAAGATATTGAAATAAAATGCAAATTTAAGTCTAAACGTTACAAGACAAAGGATTCATCAGTTAAATCCTTGCATGCGCGTAGCCTAAGCTTCCTGTTCCCTTTAGATACGGATCTACGGTCGCGTAGTTGCTTTAATATTTACAAAACTAAAAAGAAAGCTAAATTTAAATAAATCTTAGCCATTCTAGCTCAACGGTTCTAGTTTGACAGCTTTTGAACCGGTTGAAAATTAGAAATTGCTAGATTTAGATGAATCTAGTAAAAACTTTACATTAGAACAAATTCATATCAAATGAACTGTAATAACCAATAATTTCTATGTTACATTGCAAACAAATATATTAATTAATTATTAATAATATTGACAAATCTGTGATATATTATGGAGGACTAGGTGATTAAGTGATTATGTGACTAGTATGCTATGAGTATTAAAGGAAGTCTCACTAATGAGTTAATTAAGTTAGTGGACTAACCTAAGTATTTTAATAATCCAAGAAATTGATTTAAGGTGTTAAACCCTAATTACATACTCAATATACTTGAATACAGCAAGTCTAATTGAGTTATGTAAGTGAATTAACATTATTGATTGATAAGAATATGTAAATATCAATAATAATGAGCATTAGTTCAAGAGATAATAAATTTAATGGACTAAGAAGGGTAAGTAATTTAAACAAGCCTAATTATTTATTTAAGTATTGGACTTGTAGGTAATTTTTTTTAAGAGCAACTAAATTGTTAAACTAGCTTAATATTACATGTAAAGGGCAAGTATACTAGTGACACAATTAATTGGTTATGAGAGCCCAGGTTCATTTTATTTAGTAACCAAAATAAAAAAATTTCAAGCCCAAAAGAAACTAATTAAAAGCCCAAACTTAACCCACCTGAGGAGGGGTATTTTGGGCATTGAGTAAAGTAATTAAAGCATAAAAGAAAAACAAAAATTGAGTGGATAAGAGGCCATGTGGCCAGGTTTGAGAGAGGGAGAAAAGAGGAGGAGAATGTAATGATTGGGTTACTTTAGTAGGTAAACCACTTATGCTAGGTGTCACCCATTTTATGGAAACAACACTTATGCTTATACTTGTAAGAAACAATTACCATGATGAGAGAGAGAAAGGGTAAGAACTTGGGAGATAAGAATAGATAGATACACCATATCTATTCACCTTTTAGTAACTAGTAAATTAAATATACCAATTAACTTCATTTCATTTAATAAGATAAATAGAAAAAGAAAGAACAAAAAAAACTAGAGCGAGAGGGTTCAGTGGGAAGGAGAAGAAGAGAGGAAGAGGGTTTGATCCATATGCATTCTAGATTCATCATTTACTTTGGTTGGAAAAGAAAGATAGTAAGAAGAACAAGATATAAACCTAATTTTTAACCTTTTTTCTCATTTCTTTTAATGATTTAATGGAATAGGGGGTTTATGATTTTGATGTTTAAAACTCTTAATCTATGTGTTTTATATGGATTCAAGTATGGATATAACTTCTTTAAGTGTTAGAAGGTTGATCAAAAGGAAAGAAAAGAAACTAGGTTTCTAGAAAGTTAGAAAACCCTAGTTTTCTCTCCCTTTGATCAACTAGTATTTTAAATCTACACCTTTTTTTTGCGATCCGTCAAAGAGGGGTGCTAGATATATGAGTTGACTAGTAAACCCAAGTGGTAGTACTCAAAACAGACGTGTTTAAAAGTCGTGGTGTTAGTTTTAGTCAAAAAAGTCCGTGTAGTGGATGAAAAAGGTCAAAAGCTTGCTTATCAGTCTACCCCAAGGGCATTTTTGTTAACTTTTAGTGTTTTCGAGAAAAAAATGGAGGGATAATATGAGAGGTTATGTGACGAACGAGAATTTTGTAAAGATATTTAAATATTTATTAAAACAAATAAATATTTTAAATAATTTAATTATTGAGTTCAATAATTAATTCATGAATTTGTGGTAGATTAATTTAATTATATGTGTTACATTGATTAAATTAATGTGTAGTAATTTAATAGTTCAAAGAATATAATTAATTGAGTTTATTTGATTAAATGAATTAATTAAATAAGCATAATGTTACTTTAATTAAAGAATTAATGAATTAACATAATTAATAAATAAAAGTATTAATTATGTGACAATAATATGTAATGTTAATTATCTTATTTTATTTAATTGATTTAAATAAAATTAATTGATTAATTAAAGTGTTACAATTAACTATATACTAAATTAGTTAATTAAAATAAATGGAAAAGGAATTAGGAGGGTTGGCAAACATGGCCCTTGTGGGAGTTAGTAGTTGTTATACAACGGTAATATTATATATACGTATATCTTGTATTGCTTAAGTCATTTTTATCAGAAGGAAATTTAGAGATTGTCAGAGAGAAAAAGGGAAGAAAGAATTGAGAAGAGATTGAGAGAAAGAAATTTGAGAAATCCTAAGTATTATATGTGATTGTGTTATCTTCACACAAAAGGGTAATCTTTCTTTTTAATTTTGAAAATCTGTTTTTCTCAAAGTCTTCATTACGTATATTTTTAAGTTTTGTGAAAATTGGGTTTCCCAATTGGGTTACGATATAACTTTATCTATATGGGTATGTGATGATAACGTGTTTTATAATATATAATCATGATTTAAAAGGATCAATTTTATTTAAGATGACCTTAATTGAGTTTTTGGAAATCACAAAATTTATTTAAACATACGTTCAAATTTTCTCTGTTAAGAATTATTTTAAAAAATTAAACCAAGATATGTTTATATATGTTGGTATTATGTGTTGAATCATGTATGTATGATTTACACTGATCACACCAAGAAATTTTGTTAAGAATTTGATTTTTCAAAAATACAGAGTGTTGAATATGGGTTAATAACCCATATGGGTGAAATACATGTTGTAATCATATGTTTTGATTAAAATTGACGTTTGATTATAAGTGTATATGTTTAAACAAAGAGAATGGAATTAAAATGAAAGGATTCGGTGTAGTAACGAATCCGTAATGTTAGATTTTATATTTTTCATTAAATTTTGTAAAATTTTGAAGAAACAGTGAAAATTAATGTCTTGATTTGGGTAATTACATAACTTGGAATGTTAAAAACATGTTATAAGTGATATGTAATGTTTCTGAGAAGTTTATACTTCATGGGTAACATTATAAATCAGGGTAATGATGTAAATTGGGAAAAATGGGAGAAAATCTGTGTTCGTTCGCGAACTTCAGATTCTGAGATTCCGCAGCCGCGCGGCCACGCCGAGTGCAAGGCCAAACAGCGAGCGGCCGCGCTAGGCCTGAATTTTTGGAAAAAATTGCTAAGTGTTGGAAATTTGTAAAATGTGTTTTGAGTCTAATGAACATGAACACATGTTGTATAAATATGATAAAATATTGATATGGGTTTAATAATTAATGTTATGTGATTAATTAATAAATTAATTACGTGACTTAAACTATTATTTGTAAAGGTTAAATAATGTGTTATAAACATTAAGACATTATTTTAAATCTAATTAACATGAAGACCTGTTATGTATGTAATGAGTTATTAATACAAGTTAATAACTTAAGTTACGTGATTAATTAACAAATTAATTGATCAACGTAAACCATTATTTGAAAACCTAATAATGAGTTTGAAGAATACTATTGTAAATCAATAATCATATCGAACCTGTGATTAATTGATATTGTGAATGCGTGATAGGTAAGAGTAATTAAAGAAGTGAGTAATAATTGTAGCTTACGCACGAGGCAAGTTTTCTATCCCTAACTTACTATTATTGTTGGGCAAGTTTCCTAACTATACTCTTTAAATTGAGCAAGTTTCCTAAACTCAAATCTTTACATTTGAGCAAGTATTCTAACCTTACTTTTATATTGAGCAAGTTATAGACTTCAATTCTATATCAAGCAAAGTGCTTATTCTTGATTACTCAAGTTCAGAATTTCATATGAAATGTTATAATTCTTTTAAAAGTATCATTTCAGTATACAACACTTATTCGATTGTATACCCTTGAGAAGTTATTATTCAAATTGAATATCATATATTGATGAATCCTTTAAGACTAGCAAACCCTTATTGATTCGACTAGTCCATAGTTGATGAGCGTTCTAAATTCCAGAACTATTATTGAGTTATCCAAACTAAACTTTATTTGGTGCGGACTCTGATGTCAAACTGAGATGAACAACCCTATTAAAGGGGAATTGATGATGCTTTAAGCATTGAGGTATTGTGCACAGTATCAGTACAAAGGGCTGATCTCTCTAAGTACGAGAAGTAAAGTCTATAGTCTTATGACAGTTAAAGGTTTGAAAGGTTAATATACTTGACAACCTAAGACTCGGTTCAAGGTCTTAATGACCCTCAGAAGTAATTTGATTCTCGAGTAATATTCTTGATTCAAAAGTTGAGCTTTCTATTATTTAGAATTATTCTATTCGCATGTTATTATTCTGTCATATTTTTATACTTGCGGGTATTCGTGCTCACTCTTGCATAATAATATTGCAGATAAGAATGAACAGTCTAGTGAGCCTTCTAGTAGCAAGGGAAAAGGAAAATCTAACAAGTGATGAAGACTTGTGTTGTCATTAACAATGTTAAAGTTCAAGACTTATGTGTGATGATTTAAGACTTATTTATTTACGTTTTCGCAACAGAGATTTAAGGTTAAGTATAACCTGGGATTTATAATGTATTATTATGTCAGATGATGTAAGATGATGATTTATTTATCTAATAAATGAATTTCATTATTTATGGGTAGATTGTTGTATGATATTGGAACAGTGAACACTAAATCCTATGGAAATTAAGATACCGAATTTGGGGGTGTCACAAGTTGGTATCAGAGTCGTAGGTTATGAACCTTAGGTGGGGGAAAACCTTAGGATAATAGCCTTCGTGAAGATAGTAATGATAACCCTGATTGAGTTGTAAGAAAGATAATAAAATTACCTTATGTACTATGTGCTTATGTGTTCATACTTGTTCGAGTATTGATTAGCATCACGTAAAAACTAAGACTTAAAACTTATTTTGTCAGGATGTCAGATACTGGAGGAGCTAGTCAGCCCAGGGATGTTGTACCCCTAGAGACTAGAGATGAGGAGCCCCGACACATACATACTGTCTGGGAGCAGTTAGTACAGCCAGAGCCATCTCCTGTGATTCCAGATTTTGGTCAGGAGCATGAGCCAGAGGCTGACTCAGAGGAGGACCCTGAGGAGGTTGAGATTTCAGCTGAGGCAGCTGAGGAGGAGGAAGAAGAGGAGGAAGACCCTGAGGAGTTCCCACCGAACTTTATCAATGCTGATATGTATGATTTATTGTATGATCGCAACGTAGAGTTACGAGATACCATTCAGGAGTTGAGGGAGCAGTCAGTTGCTCAAGGTGGTGAGATTGAGACACTCCACACCCGTCTTGGCAATGTGGAGTGGGATTTGGTTCATGAGAAGGGCCAAACTGAGCAGAAGACAGAGGAGATAGAAAAGTTAAAGAATGAGTTGAAAGAGAAATCTAAAAGACTCGCTATAGTGGAAGAAGCTTGGGTGAGAAATGCACGACGTGCAGATCTGGCAGAGGATGATGCGCGTGCGAAGAGAGTTAAGGTTGCAGAGACGTGCTACACATTTCTGAGGGCAATGGATGAGGCCCAGGACCGAGTTATGAGATATCCAATTCAGTTTGAGGGACTGCCTGGGTATATGTTAGATCGCAGGACTATGTCCTGCATTATAGAGGAGGAGCGTAGTGAAGCTGTCCGACGCCTTAGTAGGCCGTGATAGGACAGTATGATATTGTTAATGTTTAAATAATCGTAAATAATGTAAATTCCAATGTGATTATAAACAAAAGAATATTGTGATAATGTAAATCCTGTAGAAACTTTATTTCAGGATAGTTGATGTAAATGGCAGAAATGCTATCGTATTGTATTAAAAACTTTTGGTTTTAAGTGAGTATGTTAAAGTATTTAACATTATGTGATACTCTTTGGAGTAGTTAATGTAAATTCCGATGTGATTAAAAACAAAGGAATATTTTGAGAAACTAAATCCTGAAGATTCTTTATCTTGGAATAGTTGAAGTAAATGGGAGAGATGCTATAGTACCATGTTTAAAACTTTTGATTTAAATAAAATATCAAAGGTTATTTGAAAAGAAAAGAGTTAAAGTGGTTATGTTAAATATTTGAGTTAAGTTTTAAATATTTAAGAGATTGAATAAAGATCTAATGAGCATATATTTTTAACAGAAATATGCCGCCAAGAAAAAGACAAAATCGTCGACAAGCCCAAGAAGGGTCAACCAATAACAATAACAACAGTGATGCCAATGCGAACCCCGTTTAGCAGTTGGTAAATCTGTTGGCTGGAGCGATGAACAATCAGCCTCAAGCTCCACCGAACACCTCATTTAAAGACTTTAAGGTAGTGGGATCTCCAGATTTTAAGGGTTCCACGAACTCGATAGAAGCTCATACTTGGGTTATGGAAATGGAGAAAATTTTTGAGGTCGTCCGAGTTAGAGAGGACCAAAAGACCGCCTACGCGACATTTATGTTAAAATCAGAAGCCAGCTACTGGTGGTAGGCAAATAAGATCAGGGGAGGAGAAGGTGTAATAACCTGGGAAAGGTTTAAAGAAATATTTTTCGAGATGTATTTCCCGACCAGCTCCCAGAATCAAATGGAGGTGCAGTTTCTGGAGTTGAAAGCAGGGGAATATGTCTGTGCCCGACTATGCGGCAAAGTTTAACGAATTGTCTAGGTTTGCCCAATATCAGGTGCATACTGACGAAAGAAAGGCTAGGCGTTTTGAACAGGGACTGAAACCCTGGTTGTATAGCAAGGTATCAATGTTTCAATTGAACACTTTTGCTGGAGTTTTGGAGAAGGCCATCCTCGCTGAAGGTGGAAGTGAGGCAGTGTCCAAGTACATTCAGGATCAAAAGAAGAAGAAGAATGATAGTGAAGGAAATAATAAGGCTAATGCCAGTCACACATGGGGAACTAATAATCATAAACGAAAGTGGAATGACAACCCGTCGTCTGTAAGTTAGCAAGGTAGTCAGAAGAAAACGTTAGAACCATGCCCAACCTGTGGGAAGACTCACTTGGGAGTCTGCATGAAAGGAAAAAGAGTTTGCTACAATTGTGGTCAGGAAGGCCACATAGCACTTAACTGCCCTAACCCTAAGAAGGGCGCCTGCTACACATGTGGGTCAAAGGATCACTTGGCTAGAGACTGTCCAAAGAAGGCATTTGGAGGGGCAGGGTCAGGTGGAAATATGGGAAATAATAGTGGAAATCCTCTTACCATTACTAGATCGACTTCGACAAATCGACCAACTGCAAGGACATTTAACATGACTGTACAAGACGCTGTGCAGTCTCGTGATGTGGTGTCAGGTATCATTCCGATTAATAAAGTCAATGCTTATGTTTTGTTTGATTCGAGTGCTACTTGTTCATTTATATCCGATGACTTTGCAAAGAATTTAGAATTTCTTAAAGACGAATTAGAAATCCTTATGAACATAGAGATTGGGAACAAGGAAGTAATTCCTGTTAAGTATATACACAAGAACTGTAGAGTGGATATTAAGGGTAACATTATGAATGTAGATCTTATCCCAATTAAACTTAGGGAATTTGACGTTATCCTGAGAATGGATTGGTTATTCAATTATGGAGCAGTAATTGATTTCCAGAAGAAATGTATTAACCTTATGACTCAGTCAAAGGTTGTATTTTATGGCAGCAAGTCGCCTAGACAAGCGAGTTGTCTGACGATGATGCAGGTCAGGAAGTTATTAAGACAAGGCTGTGTGGGGTATTTAGCCTACATAGTCGATAGTCGTAAAGAGAATCCAAAGCTAGAAGAAATACCAGTCGTAAGAGACTTCGTGGATGATCTGCTAGGACTTCCGCCTGACAGGGAAGTAGATTTTGTTATCGATTTGGTGCCAGGAACGGCTCCAATATCGAAAGCACCGTACCGGATGGCTCCGGTAGAAATGAAGGAATTGATGGTACAGCTACAATAGCTGTTGGACAAGAAATATATTCAACCGAGCGTATCACCGTGGGGAGAGCCGGTATTATTTGTTAAGAAGAAGGATGGAACGATGCGACTCTGCATCGACTATAGAGAATTGAACAAGGTTACCAGTAAGAATAGGTATCCGTTGCCAAGGATTGATAATTTGTTTGATCAATTAAAAGGACCGAGATATTTCTCGAAGATAGACCTGAGAAGTGGTTATCATCAGTTGAAGGTAAGGCCAGAAGATGTCCCGAAGACAGCGTTTAGGACACGATATGGTCACTACAAATTTTTGGTTATGTCATTTGGTCTAACAAATGCGCCTGTAGCATTTATGGGCTTAATGAATGGAGTGTTCAAGCCGTTTCTGGACAAATTTGTAGTTGTTTTTATTGATGATATATTGGTGTATTCTAAGACCAAGGAAGAACATGTTGAGCATTTGAAGTTGACGTTAGAAGTATTAAGAAGAGAGAAGTTGTATGCCAAATTCTCAAAGTGTGAATTCTGGATTGAAAGGGTGCAATTTCTCGGACACGTGATTGATAAGGACGGAATTTCGGTGGATCCCTCCAAAGTCGAAGCAGTGATGAATTGGGATCAGCCGAAAACACCGTCGGAAGTAAGAAGTTTTCTTGGATTAGCCGGTTATTACGGAAGATTCATTCAGGATTTTTCCAAGATCGCCACTCCATTAACGAATTTGACTAGGAAAGTTGTGAAATTCGTTTGGACGGCAAAGTGTGAGGAAAGTTTTCAAGAACTTAAGAGAAGGTTAAGTACAACACCTGTGTTGTCCCTTCCGGATGACACAGAAAATTTTGTGGTATATAGTGATGCGTCGCATAAAGGGCTAGGCTGTGTGCTTATGCAAAACGGCAGAGTCATTGCGTATGCGTCACGACAACTAAAAGATTACGAGAAGGGATATCCAACCCATGATTTGGAATTGGATGCGGTGGTATTCGCTTTAAAGATTTGGAGACACTATCTCTATGGGGAGAAGTGTGAAATATATACAGACCATAAGAGTCTGAAGTATATTTTCACACAGAAAGACTTGAATATGCGTCAAAGAAGGTGGCTGGAGTTAATAAAGGATTATGATTGTGATATCTTATACCACCCAGGTAAAGCGAATGTTGTAGCCGACGCCTTAAGCAAAAAGGGTCGGGAAAAGTTGATGATGTTGACAGGACAGGAAGAATTGATTTCAGCAATGGAAAAGCTGGAATTGGAAGTAAAATGTCCAATGGAGATTGATGAGAAGTTGTTCCAGATGCAAGCTGGTACAAATTTGTTGGATAAGATTAAAGAAGCTCAAATACTAGATAAGGAATGTGAGGAAGTAAAGAAAAAGATATCTGAAGGGACTGAACTTAGATTTAAAAAGGACAGCGAAGGATTGTTGAGATTTGAAAGTAGAGTTTGGGTACTGCCAATACCAGAAATCAAGGAGAACATTCTGAGCGAGGCTCATAGTTCGAGGTATTCAATTCACCCCGAAAGTACCAAGATGTATCAGGATTTACGACAACACTTTTGGTGGCCAAATATGAAGAGAGACATTGCTGATTGTGTTGCCCAGTGTCTGACTTGCCAAAGGGTCAAGGTAGAACACCAAAGACCAAGTGGTTTGTTACAACCTTTAGAAATCCCAGAATGGAAATGGGAACATATTACAATGGATTTTGTTGTTGGCCTTCCGACGACCCAGAAAGGCTATGACGCAGTATGGGTTATCGTCGATCGATTAACGAAATCCGCACACTTTCTTCCGATCAAAATCAGATTTAACCTAGAACAATTGGCAAAGTTATATGTAAAAGAGATTGTTTCGAGGCACGGGGTGCCAGTGTCAATTATTTTTGACCGTGATCCGCGCTTCACATCGAATTTCTAGAAGTGACTGCAAGAATGCATGGGAACACAGTTGAGGATGAGCACCGCTTATCACCCTCAGACTGACGGGCAAAGTGAAAGAACGATCCAAACATTAGAGGATATGATGAGAGCATGCATAATGGATTTTAAAGGCAATTGGGATGATCATTTGCCGCTTGTAGAATTTGGTTATAATAATAGTTATGACGCTAGTATTGGTATGCCGCCTTACGAAGTGTTGTACGGTAGAAAGTGCAGAACTCCACTGTACTGGGATGAAGTTGGTGAAAGACAATTGCTAGGATCAGAGTTAGTCCAACAAACGGCAGAAATAGTTAAAGTAATTCGGACAAGATTAGTAGCGGCTCAGGATAGGCAGAAGAAATACGCCGATCCACACCACAAGAATGTAGAGTTTGAATCAGGTAGCTTTGTATTTTTGAAGGTCTCTCATTGGAAGGGAAAGATCAGATTTGATAAGAAGGAAAAATTGAGCCCGAGGTTCATTGGACCCTTTGAGGTACTCCGAAGAATTGGAGAAGTAGCCTATGAGGTAGCTTTACCTCCGGCACTGGAGCATGTCCACAACGTTTTCCATGTGTCGGTATTACAACATTATAAACTCGATTACAAACATGTGATAGAATATGAACCCCTACAATTTGGGAAAGATTTATCATACGAAGAAGTTCCTGTTCAGATTGTTGACAAGAAAGAGCAAGTTCTCAGAAACAAAGTAATACATTCTGTTAAGGTAATTTAGAGGAACCACAACGTTGAAGAAGATATGTGGAAACTCAAAGAGAATATGATGAAGAATTATCCCCACTTATTTTCTTGAATAGGTGAACGCGATTCTGGCGACAGAATCTTTGTAATGGGGGAGAATGTGAAAGACGAAATTATTAATCGAACCGTGATTCTGAGGACAGAATCCTTTTAAGGGGGGAAAGATGTGACGAACGAGAATTTTGTAAAGATATTTAAATATTTATTAAAATAAATAAATATTTTAAATGATTTAATTATTGAGTTAAATAATTAATTCATGAATTTGTGGTAGATTAATTTAATTATATGTGTTACATTGATTAAATTAATGTGTAGTAATTTAATAGTTCAAAGAATATATTTAATTGAGTTTATTTGATTAAATGAATTAATTAAATAAGCATAATGTTACTTTAATTAATTTAATAATTAATTAAAGAATTAATGAATTAACATAATTAATAAATAAAAGTATTAATTATGTGACAATATTATGTAATGTGAATTATCTTATTTTATAAAATTAATTGATTAATTAAAGTGTTACAATTAACTATATACTAAATTAGTTAATTAAAATAAATAGAAAAGGAATTAGGAGGGTTGCCAAACAGGGCCCTTGTGGGAGTTAGTAGTTGTTATACAACGGTAACATTATATATACGTATATCTTGTATTGCTTAAGTCATTTTTATCAGAAGAAAATTTAGAGATTGTCAGAGAGAAAAAGGTAAGAAAGAATTGAGAAGAGATTGAGAGAAAGAAATTTGAGAAATCCTAAGTATTATCTGTGATTGTGTTATCTTCACACAAAAGGGTAATCTTTCTTTTTAATTTTAAAAATCTATTTTTCTCAAAGTCTTCATTACGTATATTTTTAAGTTATGTGAAAGTTGGGTTTTCTAATTGGGTTACGATATAACTTTATCTATATGGGTATGTGATGATAACATATTTTATAATATATAATCATGATTAAAAAGGATCAATTTTATTTAAGATGGCCTTAATTGGGCTTTTGGAAATCACAGAGTGCTTTTAAACATATGTTCAAATTTTCTCTGTTAAGAATTATTTTGAAAAATTAAACCAAGATATGTTTATATATGTAATCATATATGTTGGTATTATATGTTGAATCATGTATGTATAATTTACACTGATCACACCAAGAAATTTTGTTAAGAATTGGATTTTTCAAAAATACAGAGTGTTCAATATGGGTTAATAACCCATATGGGTGAAATGCATGTTGTAATCATATTTTTTGATTAAAATTAACGTTTGATTATAAGTGTATATGTTTAAACAAAGAGAATGGAATTAAAATGAACGGATTCGGTGTAGTAACGAACCCGTAATGTTAGATTTTATATTTTTCATTAAATTTTGTAAAATTTTGAAGAAACAGTGAAAATTAATGTTTTGATTTGGGTAATTACTTAACTTGGAATGTTAAGAACATGTTATAAGTGATATGTAATGTTTCTGTGAAGTTTATACTTCATGGGTAACATTATAAATCAGGGTAGTGATGTAAATTGGAAAAAATGAGAGAAAATCTGTGTTCGTTCGTGAACTTCAGATTCTGAGATTCCGCAGCCGCGCGGCCGCGCCGAGTGCAAGGCCAAACGGCGTGCGGCCGCGCCAGGCTTGAATTTTTGAAAAAAATTGCTAAGTGTTGAAAATTTGTGAAATGTGTTTTGAGTCTAATGAACATGAACACATGTTGTATAAATATGATAAAATGTTGATATGAGTTTAATAATTAATGTTATGTGATTAATTAAAAAATTAATTACGTGACTTAAACTATTATTTGTAAAGGTTAAATAATGTGTTATAAACATTAAGATATTATTTTAAATCTAATTAACATGAAGACCTGTTATGTATGTAATGAGTTATTAATACAAGTTAATAACTTAAGTTACATGATTAATTAACAAATTAATTAATCAACGTAAACCATTATTTGAAAACCTAATAATGAGTTTGAAGAATACTATTGTAAATTAATAATCATATCGAACCTGTGATTAATTGATATTGTAAATGTGTGTTAGGTAAGAGTAATTAAAGAAGTGAGTAATAATTGTAGCTTGCGCACGAGACAAGTTTTTTTTATCCCTAACTTACTATTATTGTTGGGCAAGTTTCCTAACTATACTCTTTAAATTGAGCAAGTTTCCTAAACTCAAATCTTTACATTTGAGCAAGTATTCTAACCTTACTTTTATATTGAGCAAGTTATAGACTTAAATTCTATATCAAGCAAAGTTCTTATTCTTGATTACTCAAGTTCAGAATTTCATATGAATTGTTATGATTCTTTTAAAAGTATCATTTCAGTATACAACACTTATTCGATTATATACCCTTGAGAAGTTATTATTCAAATTGAATATCATATATTGATGAACCCTTTAAGACTAGCGCACCCTTATTGATTCGACTAGTCCATATTTGATGAGCGTTCTAAATTCCAGAACTACTATTGAGTTATCCAAACCAAACTTTATTTGGTGCGGACTTTGATGTCAAACTGAGATGAACAACCCTATTAAAGGGGAATTGATGATGCTTTAAGCGTTGAGGTATTGTGCACAGTATCAGTAAAAGGGCTGATCTCCTTAAGTACGAGAAGTAAAGTCTATAGTTTTATGACTGTTAAAGGTTTGAAAGGTTAATATACTTGACAACCTAAGACTCGGTTCAAGTTCTTAATGACCCTCAGAAGTAATTTTATTCTCGAGTAATATTCTTGATTCAAAAGTTGAGCTTTCTGTTATTCAGAATTCTTTTATTCGCATGTTATTATTCTGTCATGTTTTTATACTTGCGGGCATTCGTGCTCACTCTTGCATATTAACATTGCAGATAAGAATGAACAGTCTGGTAAGCCTTCTAGTAGCAAGGGAAAAGAAAAATCTAACAAGTGATGAAGACTTATGTTATCATTAACAATGTTAAAGTTCAAGACTTATGTGTGATGACTTAGGACTTATTTATTTACGTTTCCGCAACAGAGATTTAAGGTTAAGTATAACCTGAGATTTATGATGTATTATTATGTCAGATGATGTAAGATGATGATTTATTTATCTAATAAATGAATTTTATTATTTATGGGTAGATAGATGTATGATATTGGAACAGTAAACACTAAATTCTGTGGAAATTAATGATAGTAGTGTGCATACAAGCCAATCATGTATGATGATAAAGCACATACTTTGTAAACAATCTTATTTATTTATTAATAAAATATTCATTTATTAAAGGCATTTAATTATCTACATGGTGCTGTTTTTATAATATGTAAATAACCCATAGTTTTAAGCAATGCTTTTAGAATCATGATGATGATCATGCTAATGAGATCTAAATTCTTAGAAAGCTCTAAAACTAAAATAGTTCACAATCGTGGGATTACTAAAAAGGGGATTAGTAAATCCGGATAGATTGGTACATATGTTGCTTGCTCATTGGATGAGGATGATTGATCTCATGATCATTTGTGTGGAGACACTAAAGTAAGTATGTAGGTGCTTATTGGAGAATAAGTTCACTGAACGTGACTCGCTATGGAATACCTAATGGAGTTTTACTCGCCTGTCAATAGGAATTCCTAATGTGATAGTAGTACAAGTGATCCTTGGACTTGAGATCATCATAGTATCTTGTATGTAACAAATTATACTTTGACTTATTCCTTAAGACCTTTTAAGGCATATATAGGGTATGCTTGGGTATAATGAGTTACATATGGAGATAATAAATGATCAATAAAGAATCTACCACCTCTAGTAAAAGAGAAGATATGTCCTATGTGATTCGTTAAATGACAACCCAGGAATCCTTGGCTAAGGTGGAATGAAATTAGAAAGAGGTTTCTAATTTGCATTAATCGGAGTTGTGCATTTTCTAATCGAAATACATATAATTAAATAAAATAAGACTTGACAGTAAATTCATGTCTTATATTTAATTGGGACATTGTATGGTGGAAAGATTGAATTGTATGGTAACTATTTACTCATAGGTTCTTTTATGATTAATGTTGAAATCTATATTATCTAGAAAGTCGTTGATCGCTATGGAGGCTTATCCCTATTGTAGAATAAATATTATTTATTTAAATAGATTATTAGTTTAATTTATTTATTTAATTAAGATTAGATTTGTTCTAATTGATTTATTCACAACCGGTTTAATATGGAGAACCTAAAGGGTCACACCATAAAAGGAAGAATAATTATTTAAGAAGGTAATGACATAATCGTAATAATGCATTAAGTATAATTAATTTAATCTATGGTGATAGAATAAATTAAATAATTTAATGTTTAATATTTAATATTTTGAAAATATTAAATATAAATTAATAAGAGATGTCTTATTAATATTATTACAATTATTATTATTTTAATTTCTAAAAGAGTTTAGTAATTAATTTAATATTAGTACTCTTATTTATTCCTAATAAGATTATGAGACAAATTAATTAAATGAATTTAATTAATTATTCCCAATGTGGTGGGAAGCCTAAATTAATTAAAGGAGTTTAATTAATTAAATGAAATCCCATGTCTAATAAGATTAGAAGGATTGACCAATATCTATATAAGAGGAGTCTTATAATAGATATCAGTTGATGAAATTCCAATTGTTGGAGAGTACTCCTTTTCTATAGAGGATAAAAAACTAAGGTTTAGCCAAAGACCCTCCTTCTTGATAATTCCTCTTCCTTGGTGGATCACCTCTAGAGGCCAAACACTTGGGTGGCTAACGTTGATCAAAGAAAGGAATCTAGCCCGGAAATTCAAGGAGATCACGAAGAGCAAGGAGTTGAACTCGTACCTGTGGAAGCTTCGTTCTACAAGGGTATGATTCCATAACTTCTTATTTATCGTTTTAAATTAATAATTTGCATAAAAGGATGATCCGGGTAATGGTTTTATAGAAATTTTTAAACTCTGATATACCATGCTTCCGCTAATTTTTGCAATTTGATTGCGTCACGATTTCGCACAAACCGAACAGTGGCATCAGAGCCAAACCTTTATGCAATTATTAATTTATTTTTGATTTCATATACATATGGGTATGTATTTAAAATAATTTATTGGGCATAATTTTATTGTATAAAATTATTTTTTTTAAGAAAAAAAAAATGACGTTTTTTTTTTGGGACGAATCACAATTTTTTTTTGGGTGCTAATCTTGAATTCTGCAAAGAAAAGGTGTTGTCTCTTTCTTACTCCAAAAAGAAGGTGACCCATCAAGAAAGAACTCTTTTAATAAACCTGCAGGACTCTTTTAATAAAAGAAGATGACTTTTAAAAAATAAATAAATGTGAATTTATATTATATATATATATAACCTGATTCGTTATATAAATATATATAATATATACGGTAATATCAAATATATATATATATATGATATATTTATATATTATATTCTAAATAATTTTATAATTAAAATAAAGAGTTTATTTTAATCTTGAAATTGGATTTCATGCAATTTAAAATTGCCCATTAAATGATACTCATATATATATAGAATGTTTTAATTAATGAGATGAATATTTATTTATTGATATATATGGTGATATGTATGATAATAAATGGGGATTGATTATGGACTATTTGACCAATGTGATTGGATTTTATTTTAGTTGAATGCTTGAATGAATGGGTTTTATTAAATGGGGTCTGTGTACCTCATCTTCTCTAATTTTTTTTTGATGTAAAATTCTATCTCCCTCCTATGTACTTCCCTTTGACTGCTGATCAAGGTTTCTATTTAAATTAAATAGTTTAATGTAATAGAAATAGTTAGAATTATCTTGAAGAAATTGGAGACCAAGGAGCAAGGAGAGCGTGAAGACCCATTTGTATGGAGCCCGAGTTTAAATGTAATAGTTATATTTAAATTTAAATTCTTGCACTCCTAGGTTTGACCTTTTGGTTCACTTGGTGGCTCTAGTGAACCAAACTAGAATAAAAGTCCATAATCAATCCGGGTAGAATATAATATTCTATATTGCATGCTAAATATTATATATATTATATTTTATGCAAACATGCTTCGCATGTTTAATAAAATGACGCGTATTTTATATATATATGTGCATGCGCGCTAAACAAGATGAGACAAATAATAACAAATCCCTCAAAGAAATAATATTAAGTCCAAAGCATTCAAATGATATTTGGAATATCTAACGTCGCCTTCTAGCATGATAAATTAATAGAGTATTAAATATTTAATATGAGCTTGTTGTGTTATCCGCAAGGCGAGTATTGCATATTTAAGATGTTAATTAATCACATTTGATGCTTATCAAGAAAATTGAACGATCTAGTCTTGTTGTGCTATCCACAAGGACGAACATTTTTCTTTTTTGAATTTATGGAAGTGCTAGGATGGACTTAACTTAAATCATTTTAGTTCGAATGTGCACACACTTGACCATTATGATTTAAGAGGTAAAATAAAAAGAGGTTATATAGTGATGTAATTGACAAGAGTTGTCTACCTATTTATTTGTATATCGCTTGTTGTGCTATCCACAAGGTTATATACATTTGAAATGGGATCCTTATTCTCACTAGCAAATCTTTAATTAGATGTTGCCGAACTATATAAGTGAGGGTAATATAGTTTGATAAAAATAGTGGGAGATACCAATTTAAAATAAAGACCTAAATTTATTTTGGTATGCAAAATTAATAAAATGAATGTTTGCTAAAATATTATTTTTCACATGCAGAATTTTAAAAATGTCAAAATCACTAATTTCACTGCGAAGCATACTTGATGCTAATAAGCTTACCGGGCCGAATTATACGGTCTGACTAAGAAATCTGAGAATAGTTCTCACTGCTGAAAAGATTTCTTATGTCCTAAACTCACCTGTCCCTAGAACTGTTCCAGAAACAGCCTCTGAGGAAGAGATTGCCACCATTGTAAAGTGGCAAGATGATGCATCTGTAGCTCAATGCATCATGCTCGCATCCATGAATAATGAGCTTCAGCGTCAGCACGAAAACATGGATGCTCCTACTATGTTGATTCACCTCAAGGAGTTGTATGGTGAACAAAGTAGGACTGCTAGATATGAGATATCTAAGGAGCTCTTCCGATCTCGGAAGACCAAGGGCAAAGTGAACATAAAGGAACAAAAGAAATCTGATCCAGCTAGCAAAGGAATGTGCTTCCATTGCAACGAGCCTGGCAAAGAAGAAGCTTGAAGAAGCTTCGACTTCCAATCAAGGTTTGTTCATGATTGAAATTAATTTTTCAGAAATTCAAAATTCTACTTGGGTATTGGATACCGGCTGTGGTTCTCACATATGTAATAATGTGAAGGGACTGGTCAGAAATAGAAAGCTGAGCAATGATGAGGTCATCCTATGAGTGGGGAATGGAGCAAAGGTTGCTGCATTAGCTGTAGGGACTTATTGTTTAGTAATGCCTTCGGGCAAGTCCATTTATCTTAATAATTGTTATTATGTTCCGAATATTATTAAAAATATTATTTTAATTTCTGTATTGGATATGGAAGGATTTAACGTTGTTATAAAGAACAATAGTTGTTCTATTTATAAAGACGATGTTTTATATGGTATTGAAAATTTGAGAAATGGACTTTATACACTTGACTTACAAGAAAATATTTTTCAAATTGAACAAACTAAGAAAAGGAAAAGAGATGATATTAATTATACTTACATGTGGCACTGTAGACTCGGTCATATCAATGAAACAAGATTATCCAAATTGCATAAAAATGGGCTCCTTGAGTTATCTGATTATGAATCATATCCAACTTGTGAATCTTGTTTCATGGGTAAAATGACTAAATCTCCTTTTAGTGGAAAAGGAGAAAGAGTTACAGAGTTGTTGACATTGATTCACACAGACGTTTGTGGACCTATGACAACAAATGCATAGGGTGGGTATTCTTATTTTATTACTTTCATTGATGATCACTCAAGATTTGGATATGTGTATTTAATGAAATACAAGTCAGAATCATTTGAAAAGTTCAAAGAGTTCAGAAGTGAAATAGAGAAACAAACGGGCAAGAGTATAAAGATACTTTGATCAGATCGAGGTGGAGAATACTTAAGCGGTGAGTTTCTCAATTGTCTCAAAGAAAATGGTATAATCTCACAATGGACTCCTCCAGGTACACCACAGTTAAATGGAGTATCTGAAAGGAGAAATCGAACACTGTTGGACATGGTTCGATCCATGATGAGTTTTACCAACCTTCCAATTTCTTTCTAGGGATATGCCCTAGAAACGGCTGCATACCTACTTAACAAGGTACCTACCAAATCTGCCCAAAGACTCCATATGAGATGTGGAAGGGGAGGAAACCAAATCTTAAGCATGTTAAGACTTGGGGTTGCCCAGCTTATGTCAAAAAGTTTGAAAATGATAAGCTACAGACTAAATCCGATAAGTGTAGATTTGTGGGATACCCTAAAGAAACTTTAGGGTATTATTTCTATCATCCAACTCATCAAAAGGTGTTTGTTGCGAAACATGCTGCCTTCTTGAAAAAGAAGTTTATCCATGAAGGGGTCAGTGGGAGTAAGATATATCTTGAAGAAGTTCAAGAACCACAAATTATCACGGATCAAAGTCAGGTACCTGACCAAGTAGAAGAACCTACTATACTACACCCTGTTCGTAAATCTGGAAGAGTACCGAAGATACCTTAGAGGTATGGATTCATTATAGAGGATTACGATGAGGTACACATCATGAATGATGATGATCCATTGAATTACGAACAGGCTATGAGTAACAAAGACTCAGGGAAATGGCTTGAAGTCATGAAATCCGAAATGGACTCCATGTATGAAAATAAAGTATGGACTTTGGTTTCACCACCTGAAGGCATTAAGCCTATTGGGTGTAAATGGGTCTTTAAAAGAAAGACTGGAGCGGACGGTAAGGTAGAGACCTATAAGGCCCGACTGGTTACAAAAGGTTTCAAACAAAGACAAGGAGTTGACTATGATGAAACCTTTTCACCAGTAGCTATGCTCAAGTCCATTCGGATTTTCCTTGCGATTGCAGCTTATAACGACTATGAGATCTGACAGATGGACGTGAAAACGACCTTCCTCAATGGGAAACTTGAGGAGGATGTGTATATGACACAGCCAGAGGGATTTGTTTCAAAGGTTGGAACAAATCAAATCTGTAAGCCGCAACGATCCATTTATGGATTGAAGCAAGCTTCTCGTAGATGGAACATTCATTTTGATGAGACAATCAAAGAGTTTGATTTTATCAAAAACGACGATGAACCATGTGTGTACAAGAAGGTTAGTGGGAGCGCAATTTCATTCCTTGTATTATATGTTGATGATATATTACTGATAGGGAATGACATTCTTATGCTACAATCGATTAAAATCTGGTTATCTAAACACTTCTCCATGAAGGACTTGGGAGAAGCATCCTATATTTTGGGGATAAAGATCTATAGAGATAGATCTAAAAGGATGCTTGGTTTATCCCAAGGAACGTACATTGATGCAATGCTAAAGAGATTTAGCATGGAAGATTCCAAAAGAGGTCTCATGCCGATGAGCCATGGAATACATCTCTCTAAGAAACAGGCCCCAAAGACACCTGAGGAGAGAGACCGTATGAGTAAGATCCCTTATGCTTCTGTAATAGGATCTATCATGTACGGTATGATATGTACTAGACCGGATGTTGCTCATGCACTTAGTGTAACGAGCAGATACCAGTTGAATCCAGGAGAAGAGCACTGGAAGGCAGTGAAGAATATCCTAAAATACTTGAGAAGGACTAAGGATATTTTTCTTGTCTACGGTGGGTCTGAATTAAAACTCGAGGGCTTCACAGACTCAAGTTTTCAAACAGACCAAGATGACAGTAAATCTGTTTCAGGGTATGTTTTTACCTTGAACGGAGGCGCAGTGAGTTGGAAGAGTTCCAAGCAGCAAACAGTTGCTGATTCAGTGACAGAGGCAGAGTATATAACTGTAAGTAAAGCTGCAAGTTGATGTTTCGGATGAAAAGTTCATTACAAAACTAGGAATAGTTTCTAAGTCTCATCTAGAATCTAAACATGTGTTGCGGCACTTTGATTAAAGAAATCATTGAAAGAGGAGAGTGTAGACTCTCAAGACAACATTGTAGATCCATTTATTAAAGCTTTAACACAACAGCAGTTTGATCGTCACTTAGAGAAGATGGGTATGAGATACTATGGCGATTGGCTTTAGTGCAAGTGGGAGATTGATAGTAGTGTGCATACAAGCCAATCATGTATGATGATAAAGCACATACTTTGTAAACAATCTTATTTATTTATTAATAAAATATTCATTTATTAAAGGCATTTAATTATCTACATGGTTCTGTTTTTATAATATGTAAATAACCCATAGTTTTAAGCAATGCTTTTAGAATCATGATGATGATCATGCTAATGAGATCTAAATTTTTAGAAAGCTCTAAAACTAAAATAGTTCACAATCGTGGGATTACTAAAAAGGGGATTAGTAAATCCGGATAGATTGGTACATATGTTGCTTGCTCATTGGATGAGGATGATTGATCTCATGATCATTTGTGTGGAGACACTAAAGTAAGTATGTAGGTGCTTATTGGAGAATAAGTTCACTGAACGTGACTCGCTATGGAATACCTAATGGAGTTTTACTCGCCTGTCAATAGGAATTCCTAATGTGATAGTAGTACAAGTGATCCTTGGACTTGAGATCATCATAGTATCTTGTATGTAACAAATTATACTTTGACTTATTCCTTAAGACCTTTTAAGGCATATATAGGGTATGCTTGGGTATAATGAGTTACATATGGAGATAATAAATGATCAATAAAGAATCTACCACCTCTAGTAAAAGAGAAGATATGTCCTATGTGATTCGTTAAATGACAACCCAGGAATCCTTGGCTAAGGTGGAATGAAATTAGAAAGAGGTTTCTAATTTGCATTAATCGGAGTTGTGCATTTTCTAATCGAAATACATATAATTAAATAAAATAAGACTTGATAGTAAATTCATGTCTTATATTTAATTGGGACATTGTATGGTGGAAAGATTGAATTGTATGGTAACTATTTACTCATAGGTTCTTTTATGATTAATGTTGAAATCTATATTATCTAGAAAGTCGTTGATCGCTAGGGAGGCTTATCCCTATTGTAGAATAAATATTATTTATTTAAATAGATTATTAGTTTAATTTATTTATTTAATTAAGATTAGATTTGTTCTAATTGATTTATTCACAACCGGTTTAATATGGAGAACCTAAAGGGTCACACCATAAAAGGAAGAATAATTATTTAAGAAGGTAATGGCATAATCGTAATAATGCATTAAGTATAATTAATTTAATCTATGGTGATAGAATAAATTAAATAATTTAATGTTTAATATTTAATATTTTGAAAATATTAAATATAAATTAATAAGAGATGTCTTATTAATATTATTACAATTATTATTATTTTAATTTCTAAAAGAGTTTAGTAATTAATTTAATATTAGTACTCTTATTTATTCCTAATAAGATTATGAGACAAATTAATTAAATGAATTTAATTAATTATTCCCAATGTGGTGGGAAGCCTAAATTAATTAAAGGAGTTTAATTAATTAAATGAAATCCCATGTCTAATAAGATTAGAAGGATTGACCAATATCTATATAAGAGGAGTCTTATAAAAGATATCAGTTGATGAAATTCCAATTGTTGGAGAGTACTCCTTTTCTATAGAGGATAAAAAACTAAGGTTTACCCAAACACCCTCCTTATTGATAATTCCTCTTCCTTGGTGGATCACCTCTAGAGGCCAAACACTTGGGTGGCTAACGTTGATCAAAGAAAGGAATCTAGCCCGGAAATTCAAGGAGATCACGAAGAGCAAGGAGTTGAACACGTACCTGTGGAAGCTTCGTTCTACAAGGGTATGATTCCATAACTTCTTATTTATCGTTTTAAATTAATAATTTGCATAAAAGGATGATCCGGGTAATGGTTTTATAGAAATTTTTAAACTCTGATATACCATGCTTCCGCTAATTTTTGCAATTTGATTGCGTCACGATTTCGTACAAACCCAACAATTAAGATACCGAATTTGGGGGTGTCACATGTTATGTAAGTCCTGTAAAAATTTAAGAATTTTTGGCCATGTGAAATGAGAGTTATGGATTTTACGGCCAATGACTACTTTCAAAACTATACCCCAATAACTCTCTGTGGTTAACTCCAAATATTATGAAATTTTTAGTGAAAGTACATGTATATAATAGAAGCATACCATGGAAATTTCAGAATTGTTGGATACAATATCGATTTATGATAAATGTGACAATATTTGGCTATTTTGGACTATTTAAATATAGTAAATGGATTTTAAAAATTTCAGAAAAAATAAATTTTCTTAAGGGGACTATATATAGTTGCTTTCCAGAAAAGAAATGGTTTTAGAGATGTTTTGCTATTTTTCATATAAATGAGGATATATAGTTAAATGAATTAAATTAATTATGTGATGTTGAAAATATAAAAAAAATTAGATTTATGACTTGAGACCCTTAAATATAGTCTATGCAGATTTTTGATGAAGGTTTTGGGTCGATTGTGAAGAGTTAGTATGCTTATGACATTTTACAATGCTTAAAAAGAATTAATTAATAAAAGGTAAATAATTAAAATAAATTAATTTAAAATATTTTTACATGACTAATGATATTAGATTGAAATATTATTAGTAATATTAGACTTAAATGTTATTAAAAAGTTAATAACATTAGTTTGGAATATTATTAAATAATTAATAATATTAAACGGGAAATTAAAATAGAGAATTAAATTATTTTAAATGTAGTTTATTGAATTGAATTGAATTTAAATTATATTATGTATGTAGTATGCTTAAAAGAAGAAGTCAGGATGATGGATTTGAATTCGGGTTGCTGAATTTGAATTCAGTTTGATGAATTTGATTATGGTATGCTGAAATAGTATTTTCGGTTTGCTAAAATATTATCTAGGTTGCTGGATTAGTATATTCAGTTTGCTGAAATGCTTACTAAGATTACATAAAAAGGGAAAACCTTATAAGTATAAGTTATGAAGTAAATTAAAAGTTTATCAAGGTATGAAAAGAATACCAAGACTTTAATGTAATGTCTAATACTTCACTATATGATTGAATGTTAGACAATTTAATATAAGATGATGAGATTATAAGTGAGTTGTGCTATGACTAATTGAAAGATCAATTATAGGTCTTTTCTCTAAGAAGTTAAAGTAAATTGCATAGTAGTAGATTGCGATTGAGGCAAGTTCTCTAACTCAAACTTGAGTTATATTTTAAAGCATGTTAGTGAATAATTATTGTTGATTATTCACATCAATACTGATTGTTGATAATCGCACTTTATGCAATTGAATTCCTGTTCTATTATTATTGAACTGTGAATTAGTTAAAGTTCTTTCATTCATAAACTGTTTATGATATGGATCTACGCTAGTTGTATCAGCTAGATCAGCATGTTTAAATTTGTTAAATCAAATATGTTTTGAAAGCGGTGCCTAACCGATTGAATTGGTAAGGACTCTTGACTGAGAAAAAAAGAATAATTTTATTAAAGCATTATTGGAAAGCAATTGTTGTTAGTATACTGAGTGATTATGCATATTTCACAGGGTATGAAAGGCTGATCTCCTTGATTACCAAATTTTATTAAAAGGACCAGTTTAAATACTGACAACCTTAGCCTATGTTCATGGTTATTTCAAACCACTCATCCTCTGTTATTCAATTATTCGAATATTCATTTATTGATATTTAATTCATGTTCTTTCACCATCCATTTATCTGATTGAACACTGAAAGCTAAATTCTTTTTTAATCATGATATATCTCCTTCATATTTAAACTTGCTAAGCAAATTAGTTGCTTACCCTTGTTATATCATGACATTTATTTCAGCTAAGACTGAAGGACCGAGTAAGAAAGACAAGGGCAAGGGCAAAGTCCAATAGTAGTTAATATAAATGTTTATGTATGATGATACACTATGTTTAATGGATTTGTAAACCTTTTGTGTTACCATATGTAACTTAAGTAAGGTATGTTTAAGTTAAAGTAATAGACATTGGAATATGGTTGTAAGACTTTATTGTAATCAACAATATATGTTTATTATTCCACAATAGCTATAAAATGCTTATGATGATGATGTATCGTGGGCACCAAACTCGAGGTTAGAAAACCCGGATTTGGGGGCGTCACGTGAACAGTTAAAATAAATATTTAATCACATTGAATAAAATATATATATATATATAATTATATATATATTAAAGCTGTAAAGAGCCACGGATTTCCAATCCAGGCTTGACTGATAATTGTAAATATATTTATAATGCTTATATATATATGGAAGCTGAAAAAGGCCACGGATTAGCAATACAGGCCAAACGAGTTAGTATATATATATATATATAGTTATATATATATATATATATATTAAATCAGTTAAAAGCCACGAATTAGCAATCCAGGCCAACGAAGTTAGTATATATATATATATGTAGTTATATATATATTAAAGCAATAAAAAGCCACAGATTTCCAATTCAGGCATGACTGAATTAAATGTTAATATATACAGTTATATATATATATATATATATATATATATATATATATATATATATATATATTAAAGCTGAAAAGGCCACAGATTAGCAATCCAGTCCAAACAAGTTAGTATGAATATATATATATATTAAAGCGCTAAAAGCCACGAATTTGAAATTCAGGCTAGAAAAGCAATTAAAAACGTATATATATACACTTATATATACATAAAAGTAAGTTAGAAAGACCACAAATTTGAAATCCAGGCGAAACCAGAAGCTATAAATATATATACGCTCATATATACATGATAAAGCAGTAAAATCAAATCATAAGAAATCTTACAATGTGTAGCGCTAAAGGCTTTAAACCACTTGGAGGGCTTCAAAACTCTGTTTCCATAGGTTAAAATTTGATATGTTGGTATATATGCATATACTAATGTATTGGAAGAATAAAATTGAAGTTTTGAGTACTACAGGTAGGGTTAAAAGTCAAAATGAGCGAAGTTTTCTTTCTTTTCTTCTCTTTTCTTTGCTGGTGGGGGTCTTATTTATAGAACAAAATAGCCGCGGGTCTACCTACGGCTCCCAGGGTGGGCCCTGGTCCCGTGGGTCTCGTTGTCTTGAAGTAAGTGCACTCCGACCAACGCGCTGTCTGCTTTGAACCTTCATAACTTTCAATCCAGAAGTCCGATAGAGGCGTGCTATACCTTTTTGGAAAGCCCTTTTCGAGAGCTACACAACGACATGGGATTTGTCCTTTTCTGAATTCAGGAAGATGGGTCCATGACCAGATCTTTGAGTCTTCACAGTCCGTATGTTGAGCTGTCTTGTGCTATTTTTACTCGGGATTGATGTTATGTTTCTGCATGACCTTCATGGTAGTGATTTAGCTTCATTTTGACTTGATTTGATGTTAAGTTGGTAAAATGTCCATTTTGCCCTTCCGGGGGTTCCGGGCTTGACGCAGTTGTAGCTGTCTTCTTTTAGAGTTATCTCCAAAGTTTGCCTGATGTTGACTCTGTTATTCCTCAGGGTCATTTCTGAGGGTTGATTTGATATCTTGAGATTGTCTCTGTGGATGGATTTGATGTTGTGGTCCTCTAGGGTTATCTCTAGAGTGTGAAAAAACGTTTTTGTCCTTTTAGAGCATAGAATTATGGTTGTAAATTTAGCATTCCTAACTCACTTATCAGCTTATTAAATCTGGATTTGTCTAAAGGTTTTGTGAAGATATCAGCAAGTTAATTTTCAGTTGGGATATACTATAAAGAAATATTTCCATTTGAACATGATCCCTAATGAAATGGTATCTTATTTTTATATGCTTTGTCTTAGAATGCATGACAGGATTATGAGTTATTGCTTTAGCACTTGTGTTATCACAATGAACATGTATAGATTTGAAGTCAAACCCATAGTCTGCTAGCAGAATTTTCGTCCATAGGATTTGAGCACAACAGCTGCCAGCTGCAATGTATTCAGCTTCTGCTATTGAGGTTGTTACAGAGTTTTACTTCTTGCTAAACCAGGACACAAGTCTGTTTCCTAGCAGTTGACATGTGCCACTTGTACTTTTTTTTAATCAATTTTATAACCTATAAAATCAGCATCTGAATATCCTGTCAATTCAAAGGAGGACTCCTTGGGGTACCAAAGTTCCAAGTGAGGTGTGCCTTTGAGATACATGAAAATCCTTTTTACAGCTGTTAAATGTGATTCCTTAGGGTTAGCTTGAAATCTAGCACATATACATGTAGCAAACATAATGTCTGGTCTACTGGCTATTAAGTATAGGAGAGAGCCTATCATACCTCTGTATTGAGTAATATCAATACATTTACCTTTCTCATCTTTGTCAAGCTTAGTTGCTGGAGCAATTGGAGTTTTCACGGGGGAAGCTGATTCCATGCCATACTTTTTAAGTAAGTCTTTGATGTACTTGACTTAGTTAATGAAGATACCTTCATTAGTTTGCTTTACTTGAAGTCCAAGGAAGAAATTCAGCTCACCCATCATGCTCATTTCGAATTTACTCTGCATAAGCTTGGTGTCGACGTCGGGAAAAATCTTTGGTGATCCCTCTTTCCATAATGTGTTTCTACCCTTATTTGTTTTCATTTGTTTGATCTGAAGGGTGAATTTTTAGGAAAAGGCCGACATATAATGTCGACGATTTGAAAAATTTGATTTTACAAAGTCGCCAGTTGGTATGTTTGAAATGGTTGTACCAACTCAATCGAGTTTTGTTTGAAAAGTTTACAAGTAGGCCCAATTACTGGACTCTGTTTGACTTGGCCTTGGAAACTGAGATTTATAGAGTTCGGGGGCTTGATTAAGCGGGGTAAAGGTGTTAGGCACCCCCCGACTTCCGTGAAACATAAGTACCGCGTCTTTTCAATTTCCCTATTTCATTTGTAGTGTGTGTGCGCGCTTGCAGTAATTGGGCCTACGTGCTATATTTGGAAGTAGTGCTGTGCTTCGTTGGACCTATATACGAAGGGTTTGATTTGATTGAAAAGTCCATTTTAGATAAAATTTAGAAATGACGTTTTGAAAGATGATTTTCAAACCCTTTCGCTCGTATAGGAGTTGAAGCCTTTTGATACTTTCATTTTATTCTGCATTCGACTGATTTTGATTTTATTATCGGAATGCGAAGAATCCTCGACCAAAGAATGTATATACAAGTGTCGGACTCCTTGTGGGCATGAAAGCCATCGAAGTGACCCGAGCACTACAAACTACAGTTTATTAGGCTGAGACCTTAAATCGGGATAACCATTTTAAGGTCCCTCTGATTTATATTTACAAGAAGACAGATAGGCTGTATTTACAGTGCAAATTTATCCATCGTGGGAATTGGATCTAGATCCATGTGGTTAATCATACATCTCGTGATTCCTAGGCTCACAGAATATAATCAAAAAGCCTGCTCAGCAAAGATATTGAAATAAAATGCAAATTTAAGTCTAAACGTCGCAAGACAAAGGATTCATCAGTTAAATCCTTGCATGCGCGTAGCCAAAGCTTTTCGTTCCCTCTAGATACAGATCTAGGGTTGTGTAGTCGCTTTAATATTTACAAAACTATAAAGAAAGCTAGATTTAAATAAATCTTAGCCATTCTAGCTTAACAATTCTAGTTTGACAGCTTTTGAACCGGTTGAAAGTTAGAAATTGCTAGATTTAGATGAATCTAGTAAAAACTTTACATTTGAACAGATTCATATCAAATGAACAGTTAAAACAGATATTTAATCACATTGAATAAATAATATATATATATAACTATATATATATATATTAAAGCTGTAAAGAGCCACAGATTTCCAATCCAGGCTTGACTGATAAATGTAAATATATATATATATATATATATATATATATATATATATATTGCTTATATATATATATGGAAGCTGAAAAAGGCCACAAATTAGCAATCTAAGCCAAACGAGTTTGTATAAATATATATATATATATATATATATATATATATATTAAAGCAGTAAAAAGTCACGGATTAGAAATCCAGGCCAACGAAGTTAGCATAAATATATATATTAAAGCAATAAAAAGCCACAGATTTTCAATCCAGGCATGACTGAATTAAATGTTAATATATACAGTTAGTTATATATATATTAAAGCTGAAAAGGCTACGGATTAGAAATTCAGGCCAAACAAGTTAGTATGAATATACATACACTTATATGTATATTAAAGCGCTAAAAGCCACGGATTTGAAATCCAGGCTGCAAAAGCAATTAAAAACCTATATATATAGATATATATATACTTATATATACATAAAAGTAAGCTAGAAATGCCACAGATTTGAAATCCAGGCTAAACCATATGCTATATATATATATATATATATATATATATATATATATATATATATATATACGTTCATATATACATGATAAAGAAGTAAAAAGCTTCAGATCGTAAGAAATCTTATAGTGTGTAGCGCTAAAGGCTTTAAACCACTTGGAGGGCTTCAAAACTCCGTTTTCACTGGTTAAAATTTAATATGTTGGTATATATGCGTATACCAATGTATTGGAAGAATAAAATTAAAGTTTTGAGTACTACAGGTAGGGTTAAAAGTCGAAATGGGCGGAGTTTTCTTTTTCTTTTTTCTTTTGTTCTTCTCTTTTCTTTGCTGGTGGGGGTCTTATTTATAGAACAAAATAGCCGCGGGTCTACCTGCGGTTCTCCGGGTGGGCCCCGGTCCTGTGGGTCCCATTGTCTTGAAGTAAGTGCACTCCGATCAACGCGCTATCTGCTTTGAACCTTCATAACTTTCAATCCGGAAGTCCGATGGAGACGTGCTATACCTTTCTGAAAAGCCCTTTTCGAGAGCTACACAACGATATGGGATTTGACCTTTTTTGAATCCGGGAAAATGGGTACATGATCAAATATTTGAATCTTCACAGTCCGTACGTTGAGCTGTCTTGTGCTATTTTCACTCGGGATTGATGTTATGGTTCTGCATGACCTTCATGGCAGTGATTTGACTTGATTTGATGTTAAGTTGTTAAAATGACCATTTTGCCCTTCTGGGGGTTTCGGGCTTGACGCAATTGTAGCTGTCTTCTCTCAGAGTTATCTCCGAAGTTTGCCTGATGTTGATTCTGTTCTTCCTCAGGGTCATTTTTGAGGGTTCATTTGATATCCCGAGATTATCTTTGGGGATGAATTTGATGTTTTGGTCCTCCAGGGTTATCTCTAGAATGTGAAAATGACATTTTTGCCCTTCTGTATGGTTAGAAATAAAAAAATAAAATTTCGAGTGTTTACACTTGGCAAATCTCTTACATAAATTTTTATTAGTAGAACCAAACATAATTTCATCTACATATATTTGTACCAACAGAACTTTATATTTGTGCTTTCTAAGGAATAATGTGGTGTCTACTCTACCTCTAGTGAATTCCTTTTCAATAAGAAAGTTTGTTAGAGTTTCATACCATGCTATAGGTGCTTGTTTAAGTCCATATAAGGCTTTATCTAATCTATAGACATAATTAGAGAGTGTTGGATTGATAAAAATTGGAGGTTGTTCCATATAGACTTCTTCTTGAAGTTCTCCATTTAGAAATGCACTTTTGACATCCGTTTGGAAGATTTAAACTTCATGTGTGCAGCAAAAGCATAAAATATTCTGATTGCTTCTAGTCTGGCAACAGGTGCAAAGGTCTCGTCATAGTTGATGCGTTCTTCTTGAGAGTAACCTTTAGCCACCAGTCTTGCTTTGTTCCTTGTGATTACCCCATCTTCATCCATCTTGTTTCTAAAAACCCATTTGGTGCCAATGATTGGGTGATTCTTTAGTATAGGAACTAATCTCCAAACTTTGCTTCTTTCAAATTGATTTAGCTCCTCTTGCATAGCTTCTATCCAGCTTGAATCTTCCAAGGCTTCCTCTATCTTCTTAGGTTCCATTTGGGACAGAAAGCTCAGATAAAAACATTCATTTAGGGTAGCTGATCTTGTCTTGATTCTTGCATTTGGATCTCCGATAATCAAGTCTTGGGTGTGATCTCTTACCCATCTGCTTTCTGTTGGAACATCTGTTCTAGTGCCTTCTTGTCTGAATACTTCAAGATTGACTTCTGCTTCTTGTTGCAGAGGTTCATTGTCTGGTGTAGTGTCTTCCTCGTTTTCTTCTTCTTGCTCTAGATTTCATTTTCTGGGCCTGCGATCGTGGTGTTTGGATCGACCACTTCAATCGCAGTGTCTGGTTCGACGATCGCAGTGTTAAGTGGTACATGCTTGTCTCAGTCTGTTTCATCAAAGGTGATGTGAATAGAGACTTCAACACTTTGGGTCTTCTTGTTGAACACTCTATAGGCTTTGCTATCTGTGGCTTATCCAAGAAAGATTCCTTCATCTGACTTTGGTTGAAATTTAGTCAGATATTGTTTTCCATTATTGAGAATGTAGCGAGCACAGCCAAAAATATGGAAATAACTGATGTTTGGCTTTCTTCCTTTCCATAGCTCGTAGGGAGTCTTCTTAAGTGTAGAGTGAACAAGAGACTTGTTCTGAGTGTAACAAGCAGTGTTGATAGCTTCTGCCCAAAAGTATTCAGGTAGATGAGCTGCTGCTAGCTAGTAGAGTTCTCCCTGCCTCAATCAGGGTTCTGTTCTTTCTTTCAGCTACTCCATTTTGCTGTGGAGTTCTTGGAGCTGAGAAGTTGTTATTGATGACATTGTCTTCACAGAACTGATCCATCTCAGAGAAGTCGAATTCTCTTCCATGATCACTTCTAATGGCCTTAATCTTTTCTCCTTTCTCATTCATCACTAGCTTGAACAGCTTGATAAGTTGGGAGCTAGTTTTATCTTTTGAACTTAGAAAGAATACCCATGTGAATCTGGTGTAGTCATCCACTACTACCAGTGAGTATCTCTTCCCTCCGAGGCTTACAATTGGAATAGGCCCAAAAAGATCCATGTGAAGTAACTGTAAAGGCTTATCATTAGAGTTGACTGCTTTGCCTTTGAATGAGCTCCTTGTCTGCTTTCATAGTTGACAAACGTTGCATGGTCTTTCTTTAACGAAGTTGAGATTAGGTAAGCCTGCTACCAGATCTTTGGAGGCTAGTTTCGACATGCTCTTGAAGTTAAATGAGATAATCTTCTATGTCATAGCCAGCTCATTTCCTCAGTGGCTTTGACAAGAAAACATATTGTCTCATCGAAACTTAATTCAGCAAGATTGACAACATAGACATTTCCTTTTCTAGTTCCAGTTAGCTTTAGAGAAGAAGTCTTCAGATCTCTGACTTGACATTAATTGTTGAGGAAGGTGACTTGATGACCTTTGTCACACAGTTGGCTGATATTGAGGAGATTGTGCTTCAGTCCTTCCACATAAGCTACTTTGCTGAAGGACATAACACCATTTCCAGTTGAGCTATATCCTTTAGTTTTCCCAGATCCATTATCTCTAAAGATGACTGTAGGACCCTCCTTCTCTTTGAAGTTAGACAGGAGAACTTTATTTCCAGTCATGTGCCTTGAGCATCCACTATCAAGGTACCAGGTTGTTACAATGGAGCTCTGTTCCTACAGTAAGATTTAGCTTTCATTTTGGTACCCAGACTTGCTTGGGTCCTACTTTGTTAGTTCCCTTGGGGACCCAAATATGTTTGACTTTAGGTCTATAGTTCACAGGGTTACAATAGTATGCTGCAGCTTTGTGGCCATATTTATCACATACAAAACATCTAGTATGATGCATGCTTGTGTGTGTGTGAGGATTCTTTCTCAACATGGACGTATGTGGATATTTGGTAGCTCTTTCCTTATGCTGATTCTTCTTTTTCCATACTGCTTTGTGATTCAGAGATTTTGTAAAGTGAACCTCAATTCTACGATTCTTTCTGGTTGGTTCTTGGAGCTGGTTTTATTTAACTCCACGATCCTTCGAGGTTGGAAAATAGTAGTTGATTTACTCTTAATTTTTCTGAATCCCATGCCAACATGAGATCCGTTATGTCTAGGGACATTACTTTGATCAGAAGAGCAAGGATACATTAGCTCTACACTTGTTGGGTATTTTCTATACGCGTTACGCGTAAGTATACGTGGTCAACAAATAATATAATGATAAGATCAAGTATCGTACCCACAGAGACAATAATTCCTATTTAATCAAACAAGTACTAGTTTTATATTATTTCAGTTTTATCAAACTTGTGACACCCCCAAATCCGGGTACTTCATTTTCACAAGATTTGGTGTTCACTGTATAACTAAAATACAACTATCGCCCATAATAAGGAATGTAAAATAAATTACAACCTTAAATAAGTATAATAATCTTCCTCATAAAAGGATTACAACTTTGCTCAAAATATCCCAGGGTTTATCTAACCTTAACATAAACAATAAGTGCGGAAATAAAAATCACATACAAAGTCTTATGTCTTATTACAATCATATTACAAATATAACAAGTCTTCACTTGTTCATCTTGCTCTTGCCTTTACTTGTTGACGGTACCGTCAACACTTTCAACCTTAGCTGCAAGGGTTAATTAATTGCAAGAGTGAGCAAGCAAAGCTCACTTGGAATAACAATAATAATAACGATGACATGACTGAATAACTTAAACAGATTTGAATAACTTTTCTTTCATCAATAATAAAGAATTGAATAATAATTCTTTCATTAACATTTGGAATTCGAATATAGAAATCATCTGAGGGTCATAAGACCTTGAACTATGTCCTAGGTTATAAACATTTCTATTTAAAACCTTTAACATTCTTTAGACTATATGGACTCTTAACTCGTACTTAGGGGAATTGTTGGTCCGATTAGATGACACAATTAACGCGCAAGTATACGCGGCCAACGAGTAATAAAGAGTGAGTAAAGATATCGTACCCACGAGGAATTAATAGATAAACAGTCACCAAACCACTAGCACGTAATCATTTCAGTCTTATTTAAACAAGAGGTAAAGAGAATGAATTTAAACTAAGTTAACTAGGCAAGGAATTAAACTTAAACTAAGTAATCCTAAGGTAGCATCATGAAGATAAGAGATTTCAATTTTCCCTAATGATTCGTCTAAGTCTACACACTTCCAATTAGGTCAAATTAATCATTAAAGTTGTTAACCGAGAACATGAAGGTAAGAGAAGGCCATCTTTTGATGCACCTAATCCATATCACGTGCAATCCACAGATGATAGAACGCACATGAACACCCACATTATCTAAACCCCTATATGTCTATGGTGTTTACAAATAAATAGGGTTTAAGGTCAAGTCCTCTATTGACTACGAGCGACGCTTTGGTATATGTCTATCCTAAGTATAAATCATACGTCTAACGCCATGTGAACGTACAATCGTCCGCTACTACGATTAGATCTAAACCCACACTTTGTCTTTCAATCCCATGAGAGTTAATTGGTCATGACTCAATTAAGCAATGAAAGCATAAATCGCAGTAGACAATCACATAGCAATCAATAAGAACCAACCATGGAAGGAAATCAATATAGACTACTCATTAGGTTCCATTGAAATCTCAAAATATAAATTAAGTCATAGACAACTCAAGTATATTATCCACAAGATTGATAAACATCATCCGAATATACAATGATAACAAGGAGAGATTAAGGATAGAAATTGCAAATCTTTTTCTGAACTTGGATCCTTTGATGTCAAAACACTTGCTTCAATCTTCAAAAACTAACTAAACCCTAGAATCTTACTAACTAACACTAAACTAGCACTAATCTACTCTCTAATCTACTCCTAATCTAGACTAAACAAGATGCAAAGGAAGAAAAAAGAGGAACTAGGGCTTAGGGCCAATATATGATGCCCTTTCTTGCCACAAATGAGCCCCCTTATATCCCAATCAAAAGCCAAGTCCCGTTCAATTGAAAAGTCAAGTTTGGCATAGCAGGGAACTGGCGCGGCCGCGCCCAAAATAGCCTAGAAATCCGCGCGCCCGCGCCAAGGATTTTCTGCTACAGAGTCCTCTGGTAAAACGGCCATAACTTTTGATCCGGGAGGAGTTACGAGGCCTGCCACCTGTCAAATCGAAGCTATCGAAGAGCTCTACAATTTTCATTCTTTGAGAATTAAGAAATAATGGATCGATGAAGGCTGAAATTGAGCTCCAAGTGATAGCTTTGCATGAAAACTCAAAACCGTGAAGTTTAACGTCCGTTGGTATACGGGGCATAACTCTCGCCTCCGAACTCCGATTGGGATGATTCAAGATATTCCAGAAAGCTTATAAGATGCTCTAAAATATGAACTAAGCTCCAATCCAAGAACATGAAATGAACATAAATCCCCCAAACGATGTCCGTATTGCATTTCCTTCCCATTGTCATGCCATCATTCCATTCTTACTCCTTTTGACCTCATTTTGTCCTTTTAAGTTCAATAAGCACCAAGGGAGTTCCAAAACATGCAAACTACAAAACAAAGCAAAAACACGTGAAAAGCACACAGATACTTGAGTTTCGACAGCGAAACAAGTTGGTTACTATCCGAATAAGTGGTCATAAAGACCACTTATCAGGGATAAGCCCTTCGTACCATGTATTGTGCACAAATATCTTAACGCTTTCGCATGGTAATCCCCTATTAAATAGGGAATTTCATCTCAGTATTTTAATAACGGGTCCGCACCAAAGAAAGTTTGGTTTGGATAAGCTTCAAGGAAAATTTAGAGTTCAACAATCATCAACTAAGGTGTAGTTGAATCGACTTACAATAATTTATAATTCGATAACAAAAGAATTAAGAAATAACTATGAGTCATAATAATAGACATCATATTTAATAATCATGCTGTAGAATAAACTTAAAGCATTTGAAAGACAATATGGACCTTGCTTGAACAATTAAGTCAAGGTCACCACAATTCAATAATGAACTTGTTCAATAAGATAAATATTGGAAAACTTGCTCAAGGAAAGAGTATAATTAGAAGACTTGCATAAACGTAAAAGAAATGATAGAAAACTTGCTCAAGTAAAGTTTGAGTTTAGAAAACTTGCCTCAAGCGCAAGCTACACTTTACAATTTACAAAATCACTTTTTCAATCATCCTACACATTACATTATGTTTACAATACCAATTAGTTATATAACCATTACGTTAAACCATTGAACTTCTTACTTAAGTTCAACTTAATAACATGGTTTGTAAACTTAACTCGCTAACTAACCACATACGTGAGTCTAAACTCACAACGTGCATATCACACGTGTATAATACTTTAAACTATCAAAATCATACCTTATGATAATAATATCTACGTTCACACATAACATATTAATATGAGACTTCAAATTATCTTAAACATGTAAAAAATATGTTATCTTATTGTTTAATATACTTAATATGTTATCACATTAAGTTAGCTAATCACGTAATGCATCAAAACTACTCGGAATCAAAGAAAAATCTCCGAACAGCAACAACACCCGATGGGGCGGGTGTTTCTAGTCCAAAAGCCCCGCTGGGGTGGGTTCCCCTGTTGGTGGGTTCCCCGGCTTGCGAACTGTGCAAAGAAAAAACCAATTTGGCTTATTTCTTTGCATCAAAGTTCGATTTTAACTAACACAATGCATATGAAACTTTGTGAAAATAAAATCTTAAAATTCTAACATGTTTTTAACATACATAAACACCAAAACACATAATAAAAACACCTAATTCCATGATTTTGAAGAAAATACCATTTTTAAGCGTTCTTGAAGAAAATTATCACTGTGACTTTGTTTTTAAACCAAATCAAACAATTCAAAGCATGTTAATTTTGTTTCTTGATATATTATCATAATCTATTATCAATTTACATAATATATCACAATCAAACACAAATTTTGATAATTAAAGACTATTTTTCAAAGTTAATTCACTGTAAATTGCTATGACTATATTTTTTCATGTTCATCATATTTACATGAATTGTACTATATAAACAACCATATGAACCATATCTAAGCATGTTATAACACATATTAAACATATATGAATCATATTACATAAATTCTCATAAAAATTAAGTTACAGAGAACTTATACTATGAAAACAATGAAGAACAAAACTTTAAACTAAATTATACCTTTGTTGATTAGATGAAGGAGATGAAAATGGTGACTCTTGTGATGATGATTATCTTTATGAATTCACAAGCTTTTCTTCTTTCTCTCTTCTTCTCACTTTTTTCTCTAGTTTTCTTACTCTGTTCTTCTTCTAACTCAAACTAACATAACGTATAAACTATATACATATAACTGATAGATATAGGATATAAGTATATAATATATAACTGATATACTTAATTCCTCTTAATAAATATATATCAGTTACAAATTTTTTAAAAATCAAAAGCCATAAGCCTTTGTTTGGCAAAAACTCTTTAAGTTTAAAAACAGATTTTTTGTAGTTAAGACCTTGTTTGGCAAAACATGGTTAAAACAGAAGTAAGGGTCTTGTTTGGCAAAACTCTTTAAAACCCTTTTAATTTATTTTGATAAATCATTTTAACATATAGTTTAAATATTACACTTTATTTAATTAAATCCTAACCTTTTAATTTAATTAAATACAAGATAACATTAATTAATTAATTAAATTGCCACATAATACTAAATTGCTACACAATTACTTACACATCAATTTAATTAATCTTATTACACTTAATTAAATTACTCCATAACATAATCACATAAATTATTTATTTAACTCAATAAATAAATAAATTAAAATATTTATTTTAATTCAATAAATATTTACAATTAAATATACAAAATCTCATTTGTTACAAAACTAATGATTAAAAAATGATTTTCTAAATAAATTACTACTTAAACCAATTTTAACACTAACTCAGGATTTTTACAAGTTTTGGAGAATTAAGCCTACAACTTCACTTATTACTTCACCCCAAATAATATACTTTCCTTCAATTTATATCAATTACTCTAGATTATTAATCAAGAACACTAAAGCAGATATAACCATCTCTTAATGCTTACATCCATACTCACTCAAATTCACAGATGATAGAATTAAGCAAGAAACCTTAATTAACTAACTTACTATATCTCTATGTAAATTACAATTGAATAAGGTTTAATATTAAGTTCTTAACAGATTATATATGATGCATAAATATCTTTATCCTATACATGAATTTTGAATCCCAACGAAGCAGAAATCACCAACATATGTCACTATGGCTAGTTCCAATCCCATATGTCATCTCTCGAATTCATATGGGATAACGAATAATTGGTGATCAAACAATTATATAGATTAAGCACAACTCATAACAAATAATCTGGAAATAATATTCATAAACTGAATTAAAAGCGGTTTAATCCTCCGTTACATAATAAGATCCGTTATAGGCTTAAATAGAAAGTTAGTTCATCATAGATGAATCAAAATCCATAATCCACATAATAAAAATCATTCTGAATACAAGATGTTAAAAAAGAGAGAAAATAAACTCTAAAGTTATATCACCGCTCGTCTCCACGTTCTTGCGTTCTTCGTGATCCAATGATGCTTCAAATCTCCTCGCTAGTCTAAGTCACGAATTAGGGCTTCAAAATCTGTCTAAGTGTATCTGTAGTAGCCTCCCTTCGTGCCTTACATATCCTCCTAATCTCGCACCAAATAGCTCTCTTCAAATATGCAGAATCCCATCTAGAGAAGGAAACTGTCAACTTAACTGTCGTACCCCTACCCCAGCGGGGGTTTTGTTCTTCGTACGCCCGCCCCGGCGGGTAGCCACTTCAAAATGCTGAGTTTCTGTACCCCCGCTCCGACAGGCGGTTTGGCTTTTTGAGGCCCGGCCCAGCTGGCATCCACTTTCCATAGGAAGTCTGAAACTTTGCCTTTTAGCCCTGGTTTCTCCTTAGTCCAACTCCTGCACTTAATAACACAAAACCAGGTAACATGACACTAAAACTACTCGAAGTAAGTAAGAATCAAGCTATAACGGATATCAATTCGTAGGTATAAAACCAACTCATCAAATACCCGCAAACTTGAGACTTTGCTTGTCCTCAAGCAAAATAATAAATCCAACCAGAGACATATCTGCAATTCAAACCAATCTATGAATCAATACCTGTTAACACCACTACAGTGTGTGTGTGCTCTATAACAATGTACTCAACTACTGTTCAAATATATCACATAATACGCGTCTTAGGAAGAAAATACAACTTTAACTCAAGGAATCGCGTAAACAAGGTAAAGTGGACTCGACTCAACGTCAACTAAGTCGGAAGTCAATATGGGAGATTTTCTATCTTTATTCATTTACGGGGGCATTTTGCTTGTTTCGCGTATCTCTATTTGACTTATGACAGTGCAATGTCTAGTTCCCTTAGGCTCTTTAATGATACCCATATAGCGAGCTTTCGACCAACAACTCCCAAACCAAATGGCTTTGGGGCACTGGGTGTAAAGACATCTCTAGGGCGTACTTACTTGAGTATCAAAGGCCACGAAACTAAACTAGTCACGGTGTTTATTCACGAGTTTCTCTTTTTTTTCTCTTTTGCATATTTTCCATTTTTTCTTTTCATTTTTTTTTCAGATAGCTCCCATATCTTCCCCCAAACTTAGGTTTCAGTCTAATCTTAGTCATTACTACCAGTTCACTTAATTTTTTTTCATTAAAGCATAAGTTTGTTCAAGACGTCAATTATGTGACTATTTTACCCAAGTTGACTCTATCGTTGTCCTATTGTGCTAACCGGTGCAAAAGTGTCAAACATGCAATGATTCATGTAAAGGTCTGAAAGTACATAAATGTCCTAGTTATCATTACTGTTCCAACTCTATGTAAGTCCAGTCTAATCACTAGCTAATGTTACTTTATACCAACTGACATACTGACTCATGAAATCCTACTCAACAACTCTTTTTGATATTTTTTGATTTTTCATTTTTTATAAGCATAAAAACTCTTAACTATACTAAATATAAGACACTGAACTAAACTACTTATGCAATTAACTATCGATGCAATGAATGACTTACTACTACTATGCAATGCTAACTAGATGCAAGTTCTAATAATATCATGAAGAATAATGTACACAACCCCAAACTTAATTAGCATAATGTCCTCATTGATGAAAAATAAAGTAATTAAAGCTTCGAGGACTTCCTTGAGACATCAAGTTTTTGGCTCCACCTCCTCCTCATCCGAGTCTGAAGGTGGAAAATCGGGCAGTGGCTGTGCAGTCGAGAACTGGAAAGGATCGACGGAAGTGCTCAGTCTAGCGAACGCCTGAGCAAGCGTAGCATTGAACTGGTTCTGTGTGTCGAACATGTGAGTCTGCCTTGCCGCCAACCGATTTTACCGCGCCGCCATTCGGTTTGTCTTTCTGTCATCTTCCCGGCGGTGTTCTGCCAACTGCTGCTGCAGAGCTCTAAACTGGGAACTGAAGTTGTCCTTGCTCGGGGCTGTTGTCTCTCCCTCTGCAGGTAGTCGGTCTATTCCCAACGTATCCTCCTCAATCGGCTCATCCGTAGCCATGGCCGCTACTCTCTGCGCATCCGCGGCTGAGGTAAAAATGAATCCTAGACTGCGGGGATATGGCGGTGCCACCGGCCATTTTTTAAACCTGGCAATCATCCTCGTGTCTAGCAGCTAGAGTGGCTGCTGAGTTAGCTCCTCGTCCGTCCACCTTACACCCGCACGGCGGCACAATCCAGTGATCAAAGATGGATGTGGCAGACCTCCCGACAGTAATCCTCTCAAACACCGGCGGATCAAGAAACTGATGATTAACCCGATGTCGATGTCGTAATCATTGAGGATAGCATACAAGAGGGAGATTTTTTCTTTAGTGATTTCGCTTGTATGCGTCGAAGGAAGGAGCTTGGCACATAGGAATGAATACCAGACGTTTCCGTAGAGGCTTAAACTGGAGCTCATGATCAACGTGCCCCCTTTCTTGCCTCTAGTCCACACTGTGCCTGGCTTGCATATCTCTGCTAGAATCTCATCATAGTCAGGCCCTGTATCTATGAACTCCTGGTATTGACACATTGCCGGCCGTTGCAGATTGTAGAAATCACTGATCGCCATGACATTAAAATCCACCAATTTCCCTCTGACGAATGCCTTAAATGGGGATATGTCCTCGACATTCGCGTAGAACTCTTTCACGACTGCCACCACTGCAGCGTCGGGCTGGTCTGTGAAAGTATTCCAGCCTTGATTTTCAACCTGTAGTGACATCTGCCCGTCCGTCGCATCGGGCCTGAGGCCTTGCTCGGGGGTTAGCTTCTTTGTCGCCAAATAATCGAATCTATCAGAGGCGGTCTCACTTCGAAATTTTGGTTGAGGTTTTCTATCGAACACATGGGAGGCACGAACAATGTTGCTTAATGTTGATGATGGTTGTATGTTTGCTTTCACCCAAAATTTGTCTCACAAACTCAAACAATATATATCTCTAAAGTACCACTCTTCAATAGCAACTTCACAAGCCCTCAACAAATAACTTAAATCGAAACCCCAAACTTTGACCCAAAGGAAGAATTGAACTTGTATACCTTGAATTGTTGTTGTTTGATGAAGTTTGAAGGATATTGTTTGCAATTCCAAGGTGATTGATTAGTTATTGGTTGTAATCCTCCTGGTTGAGGCTTTGAAAATGATCGAAATGGGGTTTGAGGGTATGTCTCGGCAGCCAAGGGTTTAAGCACTTGTGTTGGAATGGTCTAACAGAGTGCTGAAAAGGGGTTTTAAAAAATTGATCTGCCGATAGCCCGCCGGGGCGGCATTGTTATGCTTGTAAAGCCCGCGGAGGCGGGTACCATGCAGGGACTTGCCCGCGGGGGCGGCTATTTTTGCCATGCTATGCCCACAGGGGCGGGCCTGGGAATCTTCAGAATTTGAAATTTTTGACTTGTTTTTCTGGCTGTTGAATTGACTAGGCGTCCTTTATTAACTTTTTGTTTGCCCAATGTGGTTTACTTTCCTAGTCTTGTACTTTGCCCATACTTGCACCGCACAACATTACAATTTTTAGAACATGCATTATTAAGAACACAATTTATCCTAATTAAGAATGACTATAACTAATATAATACAAATGGTAGTAAAGTATGGGTTGTCTCCCATCGAGCGCTTGATTTTCAGTCTGTCAGCCTGACTACTCCCTATTTTAGTTTGGCTCGGTCAGATCAACCATGGTTGCCTGGCGATCGATGTCACCGTCATAGTAGTGCTTTAAACGTTGACTTTGAAAGTTTCTATAGGATCCCGGCCATAAAGATCAACAGCGCCGTGTGGAAATACTGTCTTGATGGTAAAAGGCCTCGACCACCTATATTTTAGTTTTTTAGGAAAAAGTTTCAACCGAGAGTTGAATAGCAATACTGACTGGCCCGGTTCAAACTTTCTATCCAGTATCTTTTGATCATGCCACTTCTTGACTTTTTCCTTGTACAACTTTGCATTTTCTTATGCTTGAAGATGAAATTCATCCAGCTCATTGATTTTCAAAAGCCTTTTCTCCCCTGTTGCTGATAGATCAAAGTTGAGTTTCTTGATCACCCAATATGCCTTATGCTCTAGTTCTACCAGAAAGTGACACGCCTTTCTATAGACTAACTGATATGGGGACATGCCTATAGGGGTCTTATACGCGGTCCGGTATGCCCACAGAGCGTCGTCCAATTTTAATGACCAATCTTTCCGATTCAGATTGACGACTTTTTCCAAGATTCGCTTTACCTCCCGGTTAGACACTTCTGCTTATCCACTCGTCCGAGGGTGATAGGCTGTGGCGATTCGATGGTTGACCCCATACTTCGTTAAAAGAGCGGTGAAGTACTTATTACAGAAATGGCTCCCTTCATCACTGATGATTGCCCTCGGGGTGCCAAATCGTGTGAAGATGTTCTTTTACAAGAATTTCAGTACCACCTTTGGATCATTTATTGGTAGCGCAACTGCCTCAACCCACTTTGATACATAGTCTACGTTCAATAGAATGTACAAATTACAGAACGAAGACGGAAATGGTCCCGTGAAGTCGATTCCCCAAACATCAAAAACCTCAATTTCCAAAATTATGTTTAGGGGCATCTCGTTACGCTTCGAAATATTTCCCACTCTTTGACATCTATCACGGTTTTTCACGCATTGGTGTGCGTCTTTGAACAAAGTGGGCCAGTAGAAGCCTGCCTGCAGGACTTTTGCGGCTGTTCTCTCACTCCCATAATGTCCCCCGTATACTGAGGCGTGACATGCCTGTAAGATACTCTTAACTTCACTTTTCGGTACACATCGCCGGATCATTCTGTCAGCACACTGGCGGAACAAATACGGTTCATCCCACATATACCACTTCACGTCATGTAAGAATTTTTTCTTTTGTTGGCGTGTTAAATCTGGTGGGAGAATATTACTCACCAAGTACTTCTCAAAATCTGCATACCATGGGAACTCACCGTGGATTAAGAATAACTGCTCATTGGGAAAAGACTCGTTGATCACTACTTTGTCTGTTTCGTCATGTTTTAGATTTTCTAGCTGCGAAAGATGGTCAACCACCTGATTTTCTGTTCCCTTTCTATCCTTAGTCTCTAGATCAAATTTCTGGAGTAGCAAAACCCAGCGAATAAGTCTCGGCTTTGCGCCCTTCTTTTCAACTAGATACTGGATGGCCGAGTGATCTGTGTAAACCACCACCTTTGTCCCCACCAAATATGTGCAAAATTTGTCAAATGCGTACACAACTGCAAGTAATTCCTTTTCAGTGGTTGTGTAGTTTAACTGTGCATTAGTTAGTGCCTTGCTCGCGTAATAGATGGCATAAAATATTTTCTCTCGTCGTTGTCCGAGCACTGCTCCTACTACATAGTCACTCGCATCACACATGAGCTCGAACGACATTGTCCAATCTGGTACGATGATCACTAGGGTTGTGGTTAGCTTCTTCTTCAATTGCTCAAATGCTGCTAGACAGTCTTCATCAAATTTGAACGGTACATCCTTTTCCAAGTGACTGCACAGTGGCTTTATAATTTTTGATAAGTCTTTAATAAATCGGAGATAGAATCCAGCATGACCAAGAAAGCTCCGAATACCCTTTTACTAATGTCGGCAGTGGAAGGTTTTCAATTGTTTCCAATTTAGCTCTATCAATTTCCAACCATTTCCCAGAAACTTTGTGTCCAAGTATTATCCCCTCTTGGACCATGAAATGGCATTTTTCCCAGTTAAGCACCAGATTCGTCTCAACACATTTTTTTAGCACCAGGACTAGATTTTAAAGACACCTGTCAAAAGATTCCCTGAATACTGAAAAGTCATCCATAAATTCCTCGACACTTCGCTCCACCTTATTTGAGAAGATTGCCATCAAGCATCGCTGAAAGGTCACTGGTGCGTTACACAGTCCGAATGACATCCTTCTAATGGCAAAGGTGCCATACAAGCATGTGAACGTTGTTTTCTCTTGATCCTCTGGTGCAATGACGATATGATTATAGCCTGAATACCCATCCAGCAAGCAATAGTACTCATGTCCAGCGAGTCTGTCCAACATTGATCAATGAAAGGCAAGGGGAAATGATCCTTTCTAGTTGCCTTATTCAACTTTCTGTAGTCCATGCAGACCCTTAAGCCGGTCACTATCCTTGTCGATATCAGTTCGTTGCTCTCGTTCTTTACTACTGTCATACCACCTTTCTTCAGGACACATTGGACCGGGCTCACCCATGCACTGTCTGAAATGGGGTAGATAATTCCAGCATCTAGCCATTTCAAGATCTCCTTCTTCACTACCTCTTTCATGATTGGGTTAAGCCTCCTCTGTTGTTCTACTGTTGGCTTCCTATCCTCCTCCATTAGAATCTTGTGTATACAGAATTACGGGCTGATTCCTTTGATGTTGGCGATAGTCCATCCAATAGCAGACTTGTATTCCCTTAGTACTCTTAGCAGCTTACTTTCCTGCAGTTCGTTAAGCGAGAATGCAATAATAACAGGTAAAGTAGATGAATTACCCAAATAAGCATACCTGAGGTGATTGGGTAAAGGTTTGAGTTCTAGGTTAGGTGGCTCCTCTAAAGATGGTTTCATCTTTGCTGCCGAAGTTCCTGTTGCTTCCAATGGCTCAAACGGTAACTTAAACCTGTTCACTCTATGTGCCTCTAACAACTGCAGATATTCCAATAGCTCTGGATCATCTCCATCACAGTCTCCCATTAATGTTGCTTCTAGCGGGTCGGTACTCAGTATCCGATGTTGTTCATGCCCCACCATTTTATCAATAATATCCATCCGTAAACACTCCTTATCCTCTTTTGGGAAGTTTTTAGCTTTAAACACGTTGAAGGTCACCTCTTGGTCTTGAACCTTCATGGTTAACTCTCCTTTCTGCACATTAATGAGAGTCCTGTCAGTAGCCAAGAATGGTCGCCCAAGGATTATTGGAATATCCTTATCCTCTTCGTAGTCTAATATGATGAAGTCCGCTGGGAAGATGAATTTATCCACTTTTACCAACACATCCTCAACAATTCCTTGCGGGTAAGTTACCGATCTGTCTGCCAGCTGTAAGATGTTGGTCGGTTTAGGTGCTGGTAAACCTAACTGAGTATAAACTGACCATAGCATGAGGTTTATACTGGCACTTAAATCACATAAACATTTATTGAAGGCCAAACTCCCTATCTTCTATGGGATGGTGAAACTACCCGGATCTTTCAACTTTGGTGGAAGCTTCTTTTGCAATATCGCACTACATTCCTCCGTTAGTGCCACAGTCTCGAAGTCCTCTAATTTCTTTTTCTTTGACAATATATCCTTCATGAACTTGGCATAACTAGGCATCTGTTCTAATGCCTCCGCAAAAGGGATGTTGATGTGTAGCTTTTTGAATACTTCCAGGACTTTAGTGAACTATTTCTCCAATTTCTGTTATCGGATCCGTTGTTGAAAAGGTGGTGGAGGCTAGACTATCGGTGGGAATTAACCGACACCCGCTACTACATCAGTTTATATCGTATATGTATATGTCTATTATAACTTATATCTTATATCAGTTGTATAGTTCATAGTTTTCCATTAGAGAGAGAGTTTAGAGAGAACAATTGAGAGAGAAGATTGAGGGAGAAGAATTTGAGAAGTCTCTATCATCATCTTCCTATCATATTCACAGAGATTGCAAGGGGTAATCTCTTCAACCCAAAACTTAATTTACGTTCTTATATTTTCTATGAAAAAACTATTTTAAAGTCCTATGTGATTGAAGAGATTGGTAATTGATGAGTATATGATGATATATATGTTAGTATGTGTTTACAATATGTTTTATATCATGTATTCATGTGTTAGAGTAACCAATTTCATATAAACATGTTAAAATCTTAATTTTCCATTAACGTGTTTTAAAAGTTCTCTATGAAGAACAATTTTCATGATTTACTTAAGATATGATCACATGTATGCTATTATATGTTAATAACATGTTTTATATCATGCATAAATGAATTACAGTGACCAACACTATGTAATTATGTTTCAATTGGGTTTTTTGAAGTTACAGAGCATAAAAGTTGTATATATGGCCCTTACGAACAATTGTATGTCATGAATTGTTTGTTTAACTTAAATTTGACAGTAGATTATGATAATACATGTTAAAACAAAGAAAAAAAACTTTGAACGGACGGATTCGGAGTTATAACGAATCCGTGACGTCAAATTTTATGTTTTTCTTCAAAACCTTCAAGAACACCAAGAACAGTGAAATTACGTGATTTGATTCGAGTAATTGCATGATTTAAGATGTTCAAAATGTGTTAGTAACATTGTATGATGTTTCTATAAAGTTTACACTTTATAGAAATCACAGTACTAGTTTAATTTGCATTTAATTGGGCCGCGAACTGTTAAAATCACGAACCAGAGCACTCACCAGCGGGTCCTTGTAGGCCAAAACCCCCGCCCCAGTGGGGGTGTATACTGTCCAGAGTGAAAATAGTGTAAGGTGAGACTATTTTGATCTTTTATAGTAAAATAAGCATAACTTCTTCATACAAACTCCAATTAAGGCGATTCAGAATGATTCGAAAAGATAACGAGTAGACCTACAATTTTCATTCTTTAAGTTTTTTGATTTGAAGTCGTTAGCAAGGGTCAAAATGGCCATCTTTGTGACTGATGCATATTCAGAGGCAATCGGAGGGCGTCGGACATGCCCGTAGGCAAGTGTAGTGCTCTCGACGATATAAGATGTTGTTATAAGTTATAAAACATGAATATTATGAAATATGATGATGTTTAACATTAATCAATGATATTTTAGACATATTGCATGAGCATGTTAAGCGTACATAAGAGGGACGAGTCGGGCGTGCGATGAATGAAAGTCGAAACGTCGTGCCAAGTGTAATACTATGCTATAACATACTTGAGGACTTGATGAACATGTAATGCTATTCTATAACATGTTATTAACACATATTATATGATTTGAAGTTTAATAAACTAAGTGTGAACTTGAATATTGTGATTGTAAAACGTGATTATGATTGTTTGAAGGATTATACCCATATGATATGCATATTGTGAATTCATACTCATGTTATGTGGTTGGTTAATAAGTTAACACTAGGAACCAAGTTGTAAGTTGAACTTAAATGAAAGGTTCAATAGTTGAACGTATAAGTTATGAAACTAATCGACATCGTATGCATAATGTAATGTGTAGGACGTTGAGGAATTGAATTGTACTATATTTGTAGCTTGCGTACGAGGCAAGTATTGTATCCCTAATTTATTATCGTTAATCAAGTTCCTTATCTAAACTCTTTAATTGAATAAGCGTTCTATTCCTTATTCTTATGTCAAGCAAGTTACTAAATTCAAAGTTTACTTTTATTGTGCAAGTTTTCTATTCTTAAAATACTATCATAATGCCAGTTCTTATACTTGTTAATCAAGTTGAGATTCCATATGAGATATTATAATACCTTTAAAAGTATGATTCCAGTTATACAATACTTATTCGATTGTATACTCTCGAGAAGTTATTATTCAATTTGAATATCGTTTATTGTTGAACCTTGTAAGACTAGAGAACCCTTATTGATTCGACTAGTCCATAGTTGATGAGCGTTCTAAATTCTAGAACTGTTATTGAGTTTATCCAAATCAAACTTCTTTTGTTGCGGACTCTGATGTCAAACTGAGATGAACAACCCTTTTGATAGGGGATTGATGATGCTTTAGCGTTGAGATATTGTGCACAGTATTGGTACTAAGGGCTGATCCTCCTAAGTACGAGAAGTAAAGTCCACAGTCTATGACTGTTAAAGGTATAAAGGTAAACATACTTGACAACCTAGGACATGGTTCAAGATCTTATGACCCTCAGATGTAATTTTGATTCTCGATTATTCATTCTTGATTCAAAAGCCAAGTTTTCTTCATTCAGAAGTCTTTGATTCATTCGCATGTTATTATATTATTATATTGTTATACTTGTGGGCAATCGTCCTCACTCTTGCGTAATTATAACATTGCAGTTAAGAACGAAAGATCTGACGAGCCTTCCACTAGCAAAGGCAAGGGAAAGTCAACAAGTGATGAAGACTTGTTGTTTAATTGATAATATTTGTTTAAGACTTATGTGTAATGTTTAAGACTTATTATTTGTTTATGTTTTCGCAACAGAGATTTAAGGTTGAGTATGACCTGGGATTGATTATGTATTATTATTCAGATGTTGTAACCCCATAAGGGGAGATGATGGATTTATTTCTATCTATTGCATGATTTGCATTTATTATAGGTAGATAGATAGATGATATTTGTACAGTGAACACCAAATCCCATGGAAATTGAAGTACCCGAATTTGGGGGTGTCACAGACTTTCCCTGTAACTGTACAAATGAAGAAATATCCGTCCTCATTTTATGTGTCTTTGAAGGTGGAAAGAATTTGGCCAGAAATTTTTGCGCCAAATCGTTCCATGTGGAAAATGGAGTCAACCCTTCGCCTTGTCTCTAAGTGTGAACGGAAATAATCTCAATCTGATAGCATCGTCTGACACTCCGTTACACTTGAAGGTGTCGTAGATTTTTATGAAACTAACGATGTGCTCGTTCGGGTCATCATTTGGATTGCCCCCAAATTGGCAATTATTTTGCACCATCTGTATCGTTCCAGAATTGATCTCAAAATTATTGGCATTAATAGCTGGTCTGGTTATACTTGACTGAATTTCTGCAATTCTTGGTGTAGCATAATCCTTCAGTGGCTTATCTTCCGGTTCAGCAGCCATGTTGTCTTTGGGTGTTTCAAGTTCTTCTCGAGTCTTTGCAATCCACTTAGTTAACTTCTGAAAGCGTTTGTCGAAGTCGTCCTCGAAAGGCAACAAATCTGGCTTCTTCGATCGAGTTTGCATGCACTACTCAAGACTACCTGAAATAACCAATAAACCACAAAAATTAAAATTAAAAATAAAAATATATGTTTAACTAAAACTGAACTAATTAAACTAATATTGTAAGTAATAAACGCAATTACTGTCCCCGGCAACGGCGCCAAAAACTTGTTGGGTATTTTCTATACGCGTTACACGCAAGTATACGTGGTTAACAAATAATATAATGATAAGATCAAGTATCGAACCCACAGAGACAATAATTCCTATTTAATCAAACTAGTACCAATTTTATATTATTTCAGATTTATCAAACTAATGATTAAAAAATGATTTTCTAAATAAATTACTACTTAAACCAATTTTAACACTAACTTAGGATTTTTACAAGTTTTGGGGAATTAAGCCTATAACTTCACTTATTACTTCACTTCAGATAATATACTTTCCTTCAGTTTATATCAAGTACTCCAGATTATTAATCAAGAACACTAAAGCAGATATAACTGGATGATTAATTAATAGTATATTATTAATTTAATTGAAGAAGGGATTATGAGTAATAGCATATTAATGAGTAAATAGTTAATTAATACTATGGGATTAATGTTTGTTGAAATTAATTGCTTAGTATATAGTTATGTAGTCACATATTGTATAGTAACTACATCTATATAATATAAAGTATAGTGTCACATTGGGTTATGACTATGTAATATAGAAACTATATGGTAAAAGGAAGTGAGTCACATGATTGGACCTGTGAGAATACATATTATGTGAACATTGTACAATATGGAATCAAACAATATTATATAAAGTGTAATGTGACACTACAAGAGACTATGTGATATATATAAAATATATAATAAGATTAATGAATTGTATAAGTTACATAAATGATGCTTATGCGACCATGTGATAGGTATAGTACATTAATGTATACTATATGGAATATTAAATTAAAGTATGTGAATAATTAATATTAATAATTATTTCAATAAGTAACATAATTGGAATAATGAGGTTTATGATAATGTAGTATGTCACTATTCAATTAAATCATAATTTAGCATATTAAAATGTACATGGATTATATATTGAGGTGTATACATGTACCCCAATTTGCTACCATGTAATATTGTAATGTCATTAAAATCCAAGTATGCACCCAATTGATTTTCAAAACCTAAGTATATATATATATGTTTATTTAACTTAAGTGTATATTATATGTATATGGATATAACCTAAGTGTAATGTTATTTCATTCTTGCAAATGCTGAGATATAGCCTTGTCCCATAAAGAGTGTCACTCCCCTTTCTCTTTCACGTGTATGGCAAAAGGGCTATGCTACTCCTATATACCAAAACAAATTTATGATAGCTTAGATCAAATGATGAGAAGGGAGTGTGTTGATGTGGTTGTTAGCCACTATTCCATCCACTCCCAATTGCCCAACATCTTTCCTCTTCCTCCATTGATTCAAACCTTGGGGCAATTGCTTTGTATGGATATTAAAATCTCCTATAAATACTAAGCCCCTCTACTCATTTGAAGTTGCTAGAAATTATTGCTAAGTGTTGTAAGAGTGAGTTGAGAGAGAATTCTGAGATTGAGAGCAAGTCTTGTGCAATTCAAAACTTCAAGAGGTATAATGCTCATTCAACTTTGAAGTTTAACAATTTCAATTCATAGGAATTGGCATGACTTAGTTGGAATTGATAATGTGAAATGGTGTTAATATGTTAGCATAGTTTATATACATGTTATAGATGTAATGTGCCTATTTGTGAGCATGTTTCAAGAGATTTCTGAAATGGGTCTAGAAGCTATGCAATAGCAGAGAGCATTGTGGTCTAGAACAAGAGTGGCGCGGCCGCGCCACTCCCTAGTACAAACAGGGCGCAGTTGATGGTTTGTTGTGGTCTCTGAGATGATGAACATACTAATTGAACTTAAATAAGACCATACAAGTCCTTGACATGCTAGTTTATACTACATTTCATATAGTCACTCACCATGACTTGGTTTTCAAAGGGAACTTGAGTTTTCAAAGTGCAAACTCAATGAGCCATGTATGCTTTATATTTTGAGCTTGAAAACATACTATTATGATTTGATTTCATATGTACATGAGCATGAAACATAGTATGCTTACTCTGCATGCTTAAATGATTTTGATAGCATTCTAATGGAAACTTAGAGTTTCACATACGAACTGGATAAACTATATACACTTGAGTCATGAACTTGTGAGCATGCCTATGTGATCAATTTATGTAAATGAAAGCATAACATATGATATGTGAAGCTACATTGTATGTGGAATGGTTTAACATAAGATTTTCAAAAGAAACCTTAATAGTTTGGAAGCAAGTTTTGTTGATAACTACATTACAAGTATTCTGAAAATTATAACCGACATAATAGGATATAATATGCCTCTAGACATGATCAAAATGTATGCCTAACTAGCCTTATGTATGGTAAACTAGTTGAACGTGAATTAAGACGAGTGTTAAAGAAGGTGGAACCTCATAACTTAAAATACATGACTAAACTAACATGAACATTTATAGTTGAGACGTAGAGACCTCATAACATAAGTATAATGATTAAACGTGAGAAACTTTGTTACTTGACCACTTAATGCCTTGATTGAACGAGAATGGATAGCAAACTATATTAAAGACAATATGGGGTTGAACCTAGTTATAAGCATCCCGACATGTGTGTTTGGCATGATCCTTCATATATGTGCAAAGCGTAATGAATTGGGATTATGCAGGAGCAGCCATGTCTTGGTTTGAACCAGGAGCAGCGTGGCCGCGCCACTCCTTAGTACAAACCAAGCACAGCCTCGCCAATTTGCAGAATTACCAGAGCCTGTTTGATTACAATCTGGACTTGAGACATACTTGTATGGTTGTCCTAATCTGTAATACTTGTCTAGAATGTTATTCAAAGTATCAATGAGCATGCTAAGCAATGAAACCATATTAAATTGACAAAATGTTCACAAACCTCAAATGTTAAACGACAGTTACGAACTATGTTCATAGTGTCTTATAATCTGAGTTCATGCTACATATGAATAAATACGCAGTGACATACGTATAGCGTTATATGACTGAGTAAGAGCCATATGTGTATATTTAACTTACATAGCAAGCTTGTGTACTGAATGTACTTAGCTAACGAATATCCTATACATGTAAATATATTACGATAGGAATTCGACGTGTTAATAAGCTTTACTTTGGTAATCTACGCTTAAGGAAAGTTTTCTTAAACCCGTTCATGTATTATTAATTACAAGTATCCTAAACTCTTGCATTACTTTATTCCACGGATATTGTAAGCAAGTATTCTACTCTTATGGAACATGTATTGGGCTTGTACTATCATTCATTATACTAGTAAGCTATTCGAATTACGATTCATGACTTGTTGCTTCATGGCTAAGATAAAGTCGATTATATTATTTAAACTTTAATATCAAGTATTGAACTTATAAAGAGGGGTCTATGCCATTTGATTCGGCTAGACCTATATCGTGATTAGAAAGCTATCCAAACCAATTGATTGGTGCGGAATCTTATACTTGACTAAGATGAACAACCTTCTTGAAGGGGAACTTATATATTGTTGGGAGACCGACATGCGCACTTGAGTACGATTAAATGTTATGCATAATATAGGGTACTTTAGGCTGATCACCTATTGTACTTGTTTTTTTATTGGATTATCAGTATATTTCTGTTAATTCTAGTAGAAGTTCAGAGTCCTTAGTGACTTCTCAATATTCAATTATCTTGAAATCTTGAATTGATTTAACAGTGAATCTTATTGATATCTTTCTATCCTTAGCGACTGTTATTGAGAACTGTTGATATTTCTTACTATCCTTGAACTATCATATCTTGTTATACCATTCGGGGAGTCAAAAACTATATTACTCACCCTTATTGTCATATTACTTGCTGAGCAAACTTGTTGCTCATTCTTGCTTTTTCTAAAAACATTTTAGTTATGGCAGAGCAGGGCGGACCTTCGGGCACCGATAAGGGTAAGGGCAAGGCTACCGACTAGCTAGTCCCTTTATGTTTTAGAAATTCTGGTGTTGTATTATGGCAACTATGATAATGTATTAAGACTGATTCAGAACTATGTCTAAACTTAAGTAGGGTTATGTAAGTCTCTATTTGATATTATTATGTAATCTATTAAGTACTGCAGGTTGCGAGACTTGGGGGGAATAAATATAATAAATCATTGTATATTATTCTAGATTATCCGCTGTGATTGTATGATTTTAGTTATTATTGTTAGATAGTGACACACTGGATTCGAGGTATTGTGGCCCGAATTTGGGGGCGTCACATAGCCACTTCAAAATGCTGAGTTTCTGTACCCCCGCCCTGGCGGGCGGTTTGGCTTTGTGAGGCCCGACCCAGCAGGCATCCACTTTCTATAGGAAGTCTGAAACTTTGCCTTTTAGCCCTGGTTTCTTCTTAGTCCAACTCCTGCACTTAATAACACAAAACCAGGTAAAATGACACTAAAACTACTCGAAGTAAGCAAGAATCAAGTTATAACGGATATCAATTCGTAGGTATAAAACCTACTCATCAACACTCTGTGTGGATTTCATAAATGTAAATGCTTCTATTTAGATTTGAAGCACTGCTAATGTTAATTTCCAATAATTTTTCCACACATGGTTCTGAGGTAGAATCCCCAAAACCTAGACCTGATTTGTCAGAGGAAATTCTCTTACTAGAGATCAGGGAATCCATAGATGAAGAAGACATGTTCTGTTCCACATTAGGATTGTCTTTTCTAGCTCCTCAATTTTAGAAGCTAGATTCAACTTTCTTTGTGCATTGAGTTCATTGGTTTGTTTTAAGCTTTTATTTTCAGCTTCAAGATCAGAGAGAGAGAGGAAGTGCTGAGTAGAGCTGTCTCCAGTTCTACTTGAACTTTCTCTTTTTCTTGTTGAAGAATATAATAATCTTTTGACAGAACTCTGAACCATTTCATGCATTGATGCAGATCAGAAGTTGTATCATGTAATGTAGTTCTTAAATTATCAATATCCACATCAAGAGAGTTGAAATCAAATGCCTCATCAATGTTGATTTCGTGATGGTCAGTGCTTTTCTTGTTTTTGACTTCTTTGGCCATCAAACATAGGTTGGCTATTTGAGGTTCTTCATTTTCTCCTGATTCAGATTTTGTATCATTGTCGGAGTCACTCTATGATCCTCCAGCTACAATTCCTTTGTCTTTCTTCTAAAACTTCTTGTAACCTTTGAATTCTTTCTTTGGGTTTGATTTCCTCTTTAGCTCTTCTCTAAGAGGTTTGTTACAATCTGCAATGAAGTGGCCTGGCTTCTTGCAGTTGTAGCATAGGTCTTTGTTCTGCTCCTGATTGTTGTTGTTGTTGAATCTTTTAGGTTTGCTGCTTCCGCCTTTACGCATGAACCTTTTGAGTCTTCTGACAAGCATAGAAATATCTTCATTATTTTCTTTAGAGTCAGATTCATCCTCAACTCGAGCCTTAGAGGTGGCTTTTGTTGCCTTGAGAGCAACTCCTTTGTCCTTCTTCCTTCCTTCTGATAGGTTTTCTGCTCGTTGAGTCATCTCCAGTTCATAGGTGAGAAGGTTGCCATATAGCTATTGTACGGTCATCTCATGAAGGTTCTTTGTGGTTCTCTAATGGCTGTTGTTTTTGTATCCCACTTGCTTGGTAAAGCCCTCATGAACTTGATGATAATATCTTTGTTTGGATAGATCTTTCCAAAGGCTCGGAGAGAGTTGAGCATAGGTGAAAGTAATGTTCTCTCCTGGAATGTGAGTGAACATTTCATACTGTTGAGTGAGTAGATATTGCTTATTCTCTCTTACCTCTTTAGTTCCTTCATGCATGATGAGTAATGCTTCCCAGACTTCCTTTGCTGTTTTGCAGTTGACCACGTTCTCAAACAGATCATCTTCTAAGGACTGGAATAGAATATTTTTGTCCTTCTTGTCCAGTTGGACAACTTTCCTCTCATTGTCAGTCCATTCTAACTTTATCTTGATTTGTGTTCAGTTTAGATCTTCAGGAGTTGGTGCAAGCTTTGTAGGTATGTAAGGCCCACTCAGTACAGTTTCAAATAGATCATCATCTATTGAATCCATATAAGCTTGTATTTAAACTTTCCAGTTGGAAATTTTATCCTTGTTACACATTGGCGGATTCCTGCCTCCACCAATCTTAGATTCGCTTATAATGTGTGCCATTGATCTACTCAAGCTTTGCAGGCTTTAGTTGAGAGAACCTGCTCTGATACCAATTGTTAGTTCCTAAAGGCACAATAGTTATCTAGAAGGGGGGGGGGTTGAATAGATATTTTAAGACTTTTGCTTTTCAAAAGTAACTTAACAGATTTTTTAATTAAATAATTAATTAACCACAACGGAATATATGATTTAGTTATTACCCTTAAGATAAAACCAAGTTTATAATTCAAATAACAATTATAAAAGATATGGCAGTTAGTAAATGACAGAATGTAAATGACACAGTTGTTTTAAGTGGTTCAGAGTACTCAAGATTCCTAATCCACTCTTCTACTCCACGAGTAGGAAATCCACTAAGGATATAGGTACAACTTTGAATCACTAAGAGTCCTTCATGACCAGCAGCCTTGGAACTCTAGTTCACTAAGAACTCTTCAAGCCTAGCAGACTTGGAATACTAGTTCACTGAGAACTCTTTAAACCCAGCAGACTTGGTTGCACTGTGATGAGAGTTTATTCGTTGTGGTGCTACTCAGTTTCCTTAAGCATAATTTCTGAAGAACTGAGTAGCGAAGTAAGATATTTTGTTAGGATCATAGATTTTGGCTTTGACGGATGTTCTTGTGATTTGTGTGTTCATGCTTAATCTGAAATCTTTAATATGTTTGCCTTATGTAGGAGCCTTTGAATTATTCCCGTTGAAAAGCTTTTGTTTGAGAATTTAATGCTTCAGACGTTCTGAGCACTTGATGTTGACTTTCTGGGATTATGGTGCCCTCCTTTTTGACTTCCTTGACACAGCAGACTGCTTTCTCACCTAACACTTGAAAAGTTGCTTTCAGCAGACCAGTTGGAAGTCACCTTTTCATTTCCCTTTTGTTTCTTTGATTCAAACTAAGGATATTTGAGAGAGCTTTGGGATTCCCAAAATGTCAACGTTTATATGTCAGTCTTCATGGTTAGACGTCCTCTTTCATCAGATAGGCGAATCTTGACACTTCTGATGCTAACTGAAGAGCACTGTGATCGTTGTCTTCTCACTACGATCGTTGTGTGTTGGTGAGTTCTTGTAAGCGATTCAGTCTAGATTGCTTAACTGATGAGAATCGTAGAGTACTCTACGATTCTGCTTTAGCTTTGAAAGCACTTAACTGACTACGATCTTTATTTGCAATGACTTGCAGACTCCACGATTTCGAGAGAAGACTGTGATTCTTGACTTGGCTCGACAGGCACTCGGTAAACTGTCTCTACGATTTCGAAAGTGGCTTCCTTGACATACTATAATTTTGAGAGAGGCTTCCTTGACACTCTACGATTCTGCCTTGGCTTCTACAATCTCTTAGCTGGCTCGACAGACTAGAATCTGTTTAGGCCTATCTATTACAACTCAAGAGACCAACCTAACAAGTTTGATCTTTCTACTACAAATTCTTTTACAGAATGATAATCGTTCAGCTTAGATCAACTTAACAATTTTGATCTTTAATCAAAGTCCTTGTACATATGATCTAATAAGGACTTTACAGCTTTGGATAATACATGCACATATATTAATTAATTTCAACATCAAATTTGAATATGCAATTCCTAACAGAATTATTATTCGTTATATATATATATAGAGAGAGAGGGTGGGCATCCATGGCAATCAGTTATCAGGAGAACTATTCTAGCAACCATCATTTGATCAACAGAATTGATGGTTGAGATTGAAAAAAAACTCTCCTGCCGCTACAGCCTATATATGACGCCCCCAAAATAGGTCCACACAACCCATTTTGAGTTCCCAAAATACAAGGTACATAATTCAAATACAAATCTTCTTATTCCAACTATTACTCTGTCGTGCAAAATACGACCACACATAAACTGTGAGTTTCAATATAAATATTGTGTAGTATATGACACAAAAATATCCACGCTCAAATTAAGTTCTCATTACAATTATTGACACACTATTTTACAGAATATTGAGGACTCCTGTCTCGGATCATTACTCCACTCCCCGACTAGTCCCAGCTACACTTTCATTTCCTGAGAAGAACAATGGAACCAAAAGGAAAAGGGTGGGCTCAACTAGTCCAGTAAAGAATATTATGACTAAGATAATGAATAATAACTTATTCCTAGTCCCCAACAGTGAAAAATCTGACAGAATATGATAGACGACAAGTTTTAGATCAACAACTGCAGCGAAAATAACAATCTATTAGAAGAGTCAAGTAGAGAATTATATCTACTATCTTCAATGATTTAAAAGTCCATCATCAATATTTTATCCCTGTAACACCAATCATTAAATATTTCAAATCAATAATTTATCTTTGCAATACGGGCCAAAGATATTAATTTGTATCACCAGTGGTCATGATCATGCCAAATACCTGTCCATCTTTGCACTATGGGCCAAAGATATTCATCAATCAATAGTTCATCTTTGCACTACGGGCCAAAAATATTCATCAATCAACAGTTCATCTTTGCACTACGGGCCAAAGATAACTTTCACCACAATTTAAGTTTGAGGATCATGACAATGATATAAAGAATGAATCTAGTGAGATCAAGGATAAATATTAGAGATTTATAATTCAATTTATCTAGAGTTCAAGAATGTCCAAATTGTCAACATGTAGATCAAAATATGGATCCAATTTCAAGAATACGATTGATAAAAGATAACTTGGACAAAGAAAAGAAAATTTAATTTCGTTATGAATAGTACAGTATGAATAGTATCGTATGAATAGTACCCCGACATGAAAAGATTAAAAGTTAATAAGAAAGTTCAGACCAATATTCCAGTGAAATGATATTAGATGAAGCGAAAACCTTAAGCAATTTCTAATCATTTCAGAAATTATAGAAGCAATACTTACCATAGTAAGTTTAGATTTAGGAATATGAAATGAAATATTATACAAAACTGAAAATAGATTTTCACCCGTCATGCGGTAATCCGCGTAGACAGATCGTTTCTATAACTTTAATAAAGAATGAATACGAATGGTTATTCACCAGGCATGCGGTAGTCCGCATAGACAGGTTATTCCCACAGTTTAATAAAGAATGAATACGAAGGGTTATTCACCATGCATGCGATAATCCGCGTAGATAGGTTATTCCCACGACTTAATAAGGAATAGAATGACAACCCTTACGAGTATTGAAAGAAAATAACATCCTTTAACTTAGTAGGAGATTGGATACTGCAATAGTGTAGTAGCAGAATACTCTTCTTCTTTCTCTCTTATTCTCTCTCTATAGTTTCTCTCTCTATAGCTTTAGTGAATTGGTGAGAAAGAAGGAAGAAATGAGCTTCTATTTATATACAGGAGAATGGACTAAATAGTTACTAATTCATGGACGGTTCAGATTGATTTACTATTAAAACTTTAATCTGACGGTCCATATTGATTTACTATTAAAACTTCAACCGACGGTCCATATTGATTTACTATTAAAACTTCAACCAACGGTCCATATAATTAGTACGTCTCCCCATGGAATAATAAGTCAAACTTTCAATAAACGCCTTATGACAAACGCCTCTATTTATATCAAAAATTAAATAAATATTTACCATAATTCACTTATATTTAATCAACACATTTTTACTCTTTCAACAATTATTCATTATTAATATTATAATTCACAATATTGACAATCAGATCGTTCCCTGGAAAGAGAGGCTTTCCGATAAGGATTTTTCCTTATTGGCGCGCAATTAAATAACCTAACCTCTTTCCTCGACAGAATTTTCTAGACATTGTCAATAATGCAAATAATAATATGAATAACTGTATTGTGTCAATTATTGATTTAATAATATAAAATATTGTGCAGATGACTGTGACAATAATTGAATCAATAATATGAGATACTATTTAGCAACTAATGTGGCAATTATTGAATGAAACTGAGTGATTTCGTACGTAAGCATCAATAATCAGAGATACTGTGCAATACCGTGTGCTACTGTGCAATACCGCGTATTACTGTACTTTTATCATCGATTATTTCAACAGTTTAACTGTAAAAGTATTATCGTTATTTTTATAAAAATATTATTTTTGTTGCTTTCTATATTCAAAAATTATTTCGTTGTGGGGTCCACCAATGATTGCGCCAACCAAACGAATATTTCCTGACACAAACGAATATTTTACGACAATTTACTTACTTTGTAAAATTTGCACATATCACCTATAACTATAACATTTATTAAATTATCACCTTACTATTTAGAATAATATTTTGAAAAAATTAAATCTTTATTTATAAAAAAATCGGGGTCTTACACTGTAGCAGCAATAACATTGATTTTAGCGGTTGCAACGTTTACTACACTACCCCTCCTTATCAATTGTCATTGTCCCAAATTTTTTATCCTTGTCGATACAGCTTGTAGCGGCAGGTAATGTTTTTTTTCCCTTTGTTCCTTGCATGCCTCCTGGACTATCCAAATGGTTTATATTTAATATTACATACTCCATATCTACTATTTAATATTAATATTAATATTACATAATCCATATTTAACATTAATATTAATAATATTAATATTACATACTCCATATTTAACATTAACATTAATAATATTAATATTACATACTCCATATTTAATATTAATATTACATACTCTTAATATTACATACTCCAAGCTGTACAAGGAAATATAAACCATATGGATAGTTCTGGAGGCATGCATGGAACAAAGGAAAAAAAATTACTACATGCTGCTACAAGTTGTAGTGGCAAGGATAAAAAATTTGGGACAAGGACAATTAATAAGGAGTGGTACTGTAGTAAATGCAGCAGCCGATAAAACTAATGTTACTATCACTACAGGTTGTAGGCGCGACATGGGAGTTTTTTTTTTCAATCTCAACCATCAATTATGTTAATCAACGATGGAGATGATGGTTGCTGGTAGAGGTGAGCATGGTGGAATTTGGTGCGGTTTGAAACCCAAACCACACACGAAACCGCTTATGCGCAGTTTGATAAATCCAAAACTGCACATGAAACAACTTGTGATTGATGCTGTGCGGTTTTGAACTTTGTGGTGCTGTTTCATTTGGTGCGATTTCGGCTCCAAAACCAATTAAAACAACAAAATTTTATGCAATTTAAATTAACAATTTAGCATCACTACTCTAATTTTGTGACCATATTTGAAAAATAATGATCTCTTGAGCCGGTAAGTCATATCAGACTGTGTTATATTGCTAGTTTATTTGTAGGTATAATAGATTATCAGAGGGGAAAAAATGAGGAGGAATGCGTTAATCTAGAAAAGAGAGCTTAAATTTTTTCAGGTGAGAAGGTGTGGGAGAGGATGGTTTGATAAGTTCTCTAGAAATTATATCAACCTTCATTATGTCACTGCAGTTAGAGTTGAAGGAAATGAGTATGATTTTGTGACTTATGCACACTATAGTTATTCAATCTCAGTTGGTATATAAGACTAGAGCAATCTGGGCTTCTTCCCTTGAATTAAGCCCACCCAATATAAAAAAATGTTATCAAAAAATTCTAAACGTCTCTTGGACAGTGATATATATAATATTTTGCATAGAAAGTTGAAAAATAATATACAAAATGGTCATAGAAGAATATTAATTGATATAATACACAAAATAGTCATCAAAGGATATTTTGAAAATATATTCAGTGTAACCAATCCCATTAAAATATATACACACATGGTGCGATTTCGGTTTTATGCATGCGATTTTGGCCAGTAACCAAACCCGAACCTTAAATTTGGTTTTTCAACCCACCTAAAGCCACCACATACGCCGAAACTGTTGGTACGGTTTGTGCGGTTTTTGGTGCTATTTTGGAGGCAATTTGGTTCCTCGTTCAGCCCTTATTGCTGGAATAGTTCTCCTGACAACCGGTTGCCATGAATGTCCACCCATATATATATATATATATATATATATATTTATATATTTTAAATATACATTTGCCAAATCGCTTAAATATATATAAGTTTCAATTATATAAATTCATCAACTTTAGTATTATGTATCTTTTTAAGTTTTGTTAAGATTTAGCGTTTATAAATTTTGAATTATATGTATATATGTATATACTTATAGTTTTAAATATTTATTAACTTTTTTACTATATTTAATGAAAATCTTATGAGAACTCTTTAAAATTTCAAACTTGTTGGGTATGATTTGATTTTAAATTTGTTGATATAATTTTTTTTAAAAAAATTATAGTTTTAAAATTGTAAGTTATTTCAATAATATATTGTTATTTTTCAAAGGCACTTGTAGATCTAGAAGGGGGGTTGAATATATCTTCTAAAATTCTTTTTATCAAATGATTAATAAACTTATTGAAATAAGCACAACGGAATATGTTTTTTTGAAAAACCCCTTAGAGATCTAAAACAAATGGATGGTTTCGAATTTAAGCAATAAGGAATAATAATTAAGCAAAGTAAACAATAAGAATAGTGAGTAAAGACACATGCGATTTTAAGTTGTTCAGAGACTGAATAGCTCCTACTCCACTCTTCTACTCCTTGAGTAGGAATCCACTTGAATTTAGTCACACAAACAAGGACACTTAGTCCTCTTCAAGCCCAATAGACTTGGATATTTAGTCACAACTGACAAGGATACTTTTACCCTCTTCAAGCCTAGCATACTTGGATATTTAGTCCCAACGACAAGGACACTCTTGTCCTCTTCAAGCCTCGCGTACTTGGATATTTAGTCACAAAGACAAGGACATTTTTCCCTCAGATGCTCAGATGATTGATGTTTGTTGAGAGGTGCTGCTAAGTTGGTGTTAAGCTTTTCTTCTCAGGTACTTAGCAGCTCGAACTTTGAATATTGGATTGTTGAGTTCGTTCTTTTTACTTTTGGCAGAATTTTTGGCTTTTTGATCACGACGTTCAAGTTAGATCCTTGTAGCCTTTTATACTCTGCTGAATAATTTTCATGTTGCAATATGTCCGTTGTCGACGTCGGGGAAAAATCCGTGGGTCAGGTCATAACCCGGATCTTTCTCTTTTCTTAAGTTGTCTCTACCCTTACTTTTTTTATTATGAAAAAGGTTTTGAAGGATTTTTTAGGAAAAGGCCAACATGTATCATGTCGACGATTTGAACGTTTTACAGAGTCGCCAGTTGGTAGATTTGAAATGGTTGTACCAACTCAACCGAGTTTTGTTTGAAAGAGGCTCAATTGCTGGACACTGTCGAAACTTGATCTTTGAAAACAAAGTTTTTAGTTCGGGGGCTTGGTTAAGTGTAGGAAAGGTGTTAGGCACCCCACAACTCCCGTGTAAACACGGTACCGAATCTTTTTAATATTTCCCTTAAAAACTAAAGTGTGTGTGAATGCTGCTTGAAAATTAGGCCTATATTTGATTGAAAGTATGTCTTATGCATCATTGAACCTATATACGAAGGGTTTGATTTGATTTACAAAAAGCCTTTGATTTGACTTATAAAAGTGTTTGATTTGATTTGCAAAAGCTTCTTTTCTTCGAAAAGATTATTGAATGATGTTTTGAAAAAAGGTTTTCAAACCCTTACGCTAACATTGGAATTGAAGCATATCGATACTTTAATTTTATCTTTTCCAGCCTTAAGGCACAATTTAAATGGTGATTGTCGGGCTGCGAAGCATCCTCGACCACAACATATATACAAGTGTCGGTCTCCTCATGGGTATGACAGCCATCGGAGGGACTCTGACACGACAAACCATATTTTCATTATGTTGAGACCTTAAATCCGGATAATCGTTTTAAGGACTTTTGTATGTACATTTTTACAGAAAAACTGGCAGGGTACATTTGTAAAGTGGAGTTTGTCCATCGTGGGAATCAAATTCTGATTTGTTTGATCATAAATCCCATGATTCCTAATCTCACATAGGGAGGCCGATAAACCTGCACAGCTCAAATTTGTACAGAAATATATCCAAAAGCTATAATGGCCAAGGATCCATCATTAAATCATAGCTAGCTCTAATCCAAAGCGTCTCGTTCCCACTAGATAGCGATCTAAGGGCTGCGAGGTAGTTTTTACAACTAAAACTAGAAAAAATGCTAGATTTAAATACATCTCAGTCATTCCGTCTGTACCTATTTAAAACCGTTTGAAAGCTAGAGTTAACGAGATTTAAATAAATCTAATTCTCCCGCAGATATGTCAGTGCCGATTCATATAAAATGAATATTTGAAGCAACAATATAATAAAAGCGAGTAAAGCAATACGTATACAATTATATATATATGAAAGCTGTAAAGGGCGATGGGTTTTCACACCGGTGCCCGGACTGGAATTGAAATATATATATATTTATAAAAGCTGTATAAAAGCCACGGAATGATCCAGGCTAGACAAAATTAAAATATATATATGCATAATAGTAAAAAGGGCGATGAATTTTCACGCCTATGCCCGGACTGAAATATAAATATTTACAGAAACGTAGTCCACCAGGACTAGGAAGATAACCCAATAATGGTGAATGGTGCCAAAAATGGTAAAAAAGTCACAGAATAATCTAGGCCGAACTGGAATGTAAATGTACAGAAAAGTAGTCAACCAAGACTGAGAAGATAACCCAGTGTGGTGAAGGCTGCTTATATATGCATATTTATATATAAAAGTAGTGGAAAGGCCACAGAATGATCTAGGCCGAACTGAAATGTAAATGTACAAAAAAGTAGTCAACTAAGACTGAGAAGAAAACCTAGTGTGGTGAAGGCTGCTTATATATTCATATTTATATATAAAAGGAGTAAACTACCGCGGATTTGACATCCGGGCTTGACAGAATTAAAAAGTTAGTATATATACAATTAAATATATACAAAAAAAGCCAAACCCAGACTGGAAAGATAACCCAGTCCGGAAAAGTTGCTAGTAACGAAGATGCAAGTATATAAAAGCTGCTGGAAGCGACGGATCGTCAATCCGAGTTGTAGAAATGCCAGAAAATGTGTTTATATAAAACAATGTACCAAAAGTTGATAAAAACGGCCACGGAACTAAGTTCTGGGCATATTTAGAAAACGAAACTTGATATACAAGTGTCTAAAAGTGCAAAGAAGTAGTATTGACTTGCTGATCGTAAAAATACTCACAATGGACTGCTACACGGGCTTTTTGCCAAATCGTAAGCTTTAAACGTCCAAATCTACCTATTATTTTCTGATATGTGATAGTATGTGGGTATATCTATGTGTAAGAGTGAAAATTTTTGGGTTTGGAAGACAAGAAAACAGCTAGAAAACCAAACGGGCAGGGGTTTGGTGCGTTTCTAAATTCTTAAAATAAAAGGGGGGTGCACCTCCATATATAGGCCAGGGAGCCTCCACTCTACCTGCTGCTGCCGTAGGTAGAGGTGCGGCTCCATATGGTAGGGCCTACATGGCGGGTCCCGTCGTCTCGAAGTACGTACACTCTGAGCAACTTGAGGTATAATTCAAAACTTTCTAACTTTTGATCAGAGCGTTTGTTTGAGGCATGCTATACCTTTTCAGAAAGCCCTCGTCGAGAGTGTCACAATGACATGGGATAAAACATTTTCCAGGTCCAAGAAGACGAGTTCATAACCAGGTATTCAATTCCCCACAGTTTGTCCGTTGAGCTGTCTTGCGCTGTTTGCACTCAGGATCATTGTTTGGTTCGTTCTAACCTTGGTGGCATCAATTCGGCTTGAGTTTGACCAAATTGGCTTAGAGTTGGTAAAATGACCATTTTGCCCTTCCCGGGGTTTCTTTATTGTCGGCATGGCCTTCGGTTTACTTCCTGGGGCTGTTTTCGAGATTTGGATCCTATTCGAGTCTGTTTGTCCTTAGTGTTGTCTCTGAGGTTGACTTGGTCGCTCCAGGTTTTCCTCTGGAGATGTTGTGATGCTTCAGGATTGGTTCTGAAGTTGACCTGACTTCTCGGGTTGAGACCGGGACTGACCTGCACTTCCTGGGTTTAGACTGGGGCTGATATGTACCTCCCGAGTTGAGACCAGGGCTGACCTGTACCTCTCGGGTTGAGATCGGGGCTTACCTGTACCTCCTAGGTTGAGACTGTGGTTGACCTGTACTTTCAGGGTTAAGACCGGGGCTGACCTGTACCTTTTGGGTTAAGACCGGGGCTGACCTGTACCTCCCAAGTTAAGACCGGGGTTGACCTATACCTCCCGGGTTAAGATCGGGGATAACCTGTATCTCCCGGGTTGAAATCGGGGCTGACCTGTACTTCCCAGGTTGAGACCGGGGATGACCTGTACCTCCCAGGTTGAGACCGAGGCTGACCTGTACCTCTTGGGTTGAGACCGGGGCTGACCTGTACCTCCCGGGTTGAGATTGGGGCTGACCTGTACCTCCCGGGTTGAGACCGGGGCTGACCTGTACTTCTTGGGTTGAGACCGGGGCTGACCTGTACCTCCCGGGTTGAGACCGGGGCAGACCTATACCTCCCGGGTTAAGACCGAGGCTGACTTGTACTTCCCGGGTTAAGACCGAGGCTAATCTGATGGCCCAATATGGAGACTGGGGTTGAATTGATAACCCGGTATTGAGACAGGGGTTGAGTTGATAAGACAGACTTGCCCTCCTACAGTGTTAGTAACAAGGAAATTTTTTTTGAGTGTCTACAGATGCCCCTCTTTATCACGTTCACGCAATGCAGTGAAATGGACAGGATAAAGATTAATAGACACGGGAAATGCACAGGCAAAGGGGAGGCAATGCATGGCACGATATGCGATGAATGTTAGATACCTTCGAGGGGGTAGGGTTATAACTGATTTGATTACGTTAGCTTCTGCTGGGGATAACGTCATCTGTGATAACCCTCGTGGCGGCATTGCCTGACGATTACTAGTAGGATAACCACTGACAGGTTATCAACATTAAGCGGCTGTCTTGTTCTACTGGGGATCTCACTAATAGGCTACCGTGAACTATTTTTGTCACTTTCTGCTGGGGATGACGTTATCCATGATAGCCTAGGTGACTCTGATGGGGATGACATCGTTGCCACCGAGTTATTCTAATGAGTGCTCCCGATGCCTATTTTGACGATCATCTACACCGGTAGTTGGCAACAGGGGTTTGAATTACCAATCTTTCTTAGTGCTCCTTATGAGTATGTGTATAACAGATTCCATCATCGGGGATGGATTATTATATTGCTTTCGTCACCGGATCCCTTCCGATGCTTCGTTAGGGTTATGCCAATGGCTGAACTGTCTCGGTATGTATCCGACGCTTTGCTGGGGTCGTGCCAACGATTGAATTATCTCGATCTATACCCGACGCTTCGCTGGGGTTTTGCAAACGGCTGAACTGTCATCGGCCTGTACCCGACGCTTCGCTGGGGTTGATCCAACTGCTGAACTGTCATCGGTCAGTACCCGATGCTTCGCTGGGGTTGAGCCAACAATTGAACTGTCATCGGTCAGTACCCGACACTTTGCTGGGGTTGAGCCAACGGATGAACTGTCATCGGTTAGTACCCGACGCTTAGTTGGGGTTGTGCCAACGGCTGAACTGTCACCGGTCTGTACCCGACGCTTCGCTTGGGTTGTGCCAACGGCTGAACTGTCACCGGTCTGTACCCGATGCTTCGCTGGGGTTGAGCCAATGGCTGAACTGTCACCGGTCTGTACCCGATGCTTCACTGGGGTTGAGCCAACAGCTGAACTGTCATCGGTCTGTACCCGACGCTTCGCTGGGGTTGTGCAAATAGCTGAACTGTCATCGGTCAGTACCCGATGCTTCACTGGGGTTGTGCCAACAGCTGAACTGTCATAGGTCTGTGCCCAATGCTTTGCTGGGGTTGTGCCAACGACTGAACTATCATCGGTTTGTACCCGACGCTTCGCTGGGGTTAAGCCAACGGCTGAACTGTTACCGGTCTGTAAACGACGCTTCAAAAGTGGCAGTTTTTGGCAGTTTTACGTAGTTTTTTGGCAGTTTTTTAGTATTCTTCATCATTGCTCCTTGAACATTGCTTTGGGATGAATACCAAGGGTTTTTAGAGAGTTCCCCTTTTTGTCAGGATTATGCTGCTTAAACGCAGGATTTCAGGACAAACCGCTCAGTCGCATAGCGATTTTTCTTCAAATTTGACTTGGCAGCTCATATAAACTCCGTTTCAACTCTAATTGAATCGAGCCCGGGGAAGTGGGACCCACCCTGGGGAACCGCAGGTAGAGGAACGGCTGCCGCGGTGGGAGTTCATTTGAATCAGTTTCATTTTGAGTTTCAAACAGAATCCAATCTTCTTTTTTTGATCTACTGAGTTCGGGCAGCCTTTTTCTGATTCCGTCAGCTTCTACGCGTTCAACGCATCACAGGTAAGTTTTACGTCCTTTTTTTCGCAAGTTTTGACCGTTAAAAGCATGCAAACCACATAGGGGGCTTTTAGACTCAATGTATGAAAAATGTATGCCTATATGACTTGCTAAAATTTTCTGGCTTCATATGTATGCATATCTTACTGTAATGCACATTTTGACGTAAGAAAATTCAGATTCCGAGAAAGTCATATTTTGCTCTTTTTGATCAGTCTACTTATCCTTTTTGAGGCCTAATGGGCCTGGATTTTCAACTAAAAATGTCCATGATAATGTAGCTATCATGTGAGGTTTACTTTTGATTTTATTTCATAAATATGAACTATTCCTATTTTTGGGAAGGTGTGCTACTGAATGGCCACCTAGGTATGCCTATGTGCATGCAGACAGTCCATTTTATAAAGGAGACTCTGGCAAAAAAAATTCAAAAACCTGAGCATTTAAAAACATGCAGTTTTGAATCTACTGGGGATTTTTTTTGACTGACCCATGCCTGTTTTAGGACTTATCTTTTCAAAAACATACAGTTTTGACATTACGGGGTATTTTTGACTGACCCATACATGTTTTAAGACTTAGAAATGCATAGAGTACTGATTTAAAATAATAAACCACAAGTTTTAGGCTTACCACACTCTTTCTGAGATGATTTGGAGGCTTTCTCCAGGTGATGGACCAAGACCGACCCGGAAATGCTAGCAGGGTAGTTTTAGGCGTTAGACGGGGGCGAGCTTCTGATGTTCCTTAGCCACGTCCCGCTCGACTACCTCGCAGATTGGCAGAGTCAGTGATTTGTCCAGCCCAAGATGAGCCGCCGATTAATATTAATGATGAGCAGGCTTCTTTTGCTGCTCCTGCTTAGGCACCACGAGCGGAGGTTCCGGGAATTATCGTGCAGACACGTGAGTTGCTGGGAGACTTGAGTCGTCATCCATCGAGATTTCTCCATGCCAACGAGGTGACTTAAAGTTTTCTTCTTTCTGGATTCTCTTTCTTTCTTTTGCCATTCTCGGGGCACAAGTTTTTGACATGGATTAGCTTTTGATGCAGGTTCCCGGCTTTACATAGCCTCGAGGGAATTGATTCAATGTGCACTTCCTGTACCATACTTTGCATCAGGAGTACAGGGACATCGTTGATGGCTGGGGGTTTCAGGCCTTCTTCTCCATTCTTCCCCCGCCGTTGCCCCTGGGGGTATATGAAGGCTTTGTCTGAGTGCTGGTTCCACCAGACTCAGTCCCTTCATTTGTTATATTGTGAGGTGATGATGACCCCTATGGACTGGAGGTTCATCACCGGCATCGAGTTCGAGGGTGAGCTAGTGCCTGTCGTGGCTGACATCACGCCTACTGCCGTTCGGTCCCTGCTGGGAGTTCCTACGACGGCGATCAAGGGTCAGACGGTCTGATCGGGTCCTTTGAGTATAGATGCCCAGAGTGGAGCTTTATTCGAGCCTCTACCTGATGATCAGAGGGTTAGGGATCGCATCTTGAGGCGATTATTCCTAGTGATCATCAGGGGTTATTTTGCGGCGGATAACTCATTGACTGTGTCCTTCGCCCTGGTCAGTGCCACCCGTTATGTAGAGCGCCTCAGTGACTTTGATTGGGGTTCCTACACCTTTGCCTATTTTCTCCGGGGCATGCGCATGCTTTCGGAGGGTTTAACGGAGGCTTGGTTAGGGTTCTACCCGTTTCTGATGGTGAGTACATCTTTCTTCTAACTTTTTGATTTCTGTATTTACATTTGTCAGTCTTGGTCACTGAGGACTTTTGATATTTACATGGCTAGTTCTGGGCATATGAGAGGCTTCCTTGCCTATAGCCCGCCACTGCTTTAGGTCTGGAGACCTATCCTCGGGGACGACGTTGGCATCACTCCACTCTGACGGAGGTCCCTGTTGCTGAGGGATTTACTCATTTTCGCCAGCAGTTGGAGTTTTTGACAGCCAGAGCGATCTCTTGTATGCTGTATACCTCTGAGTTTTTGACCGTTGGATTTGAGGGAGGCTTCCCCACTGGTCGGGAGTTTGCGTTGTTGACCCGCAGAGTCCCGTCGTTGACAGAGGGTGGCTGGGAGCTCTATTTAGGAGAGCGTACTATCAAGAGCATTATGGGGGCAGATCCTTATTCCCATTATTCCTCCTGCTTGGCATCATTGGCCATTGATCCTGCAAAAGATAGATATCCCTATGGAGGGCGTAGATGGCTTTACCCTATCAGAAGGCCCCTATAGCCAGGAGGCATTTAGCAGCAGGTTGAGTCCTCACACTATTGGAGCTCAGACTCGGGCTACCCATTTTATGGTAGACATGGAGCCTGGGTCTGTGATGATGACAGACTGGATAGCTTACCTCAGGGAGCCAACTCATTTGGACCAGATTGCAGAGCTGACCCGGGAGTTGGAGAGAGCTCGCTTTTTTATCAGGCATCTTGGCCGAGATCCGTCAGAGGCATCTTCTTTTGATCTACCCAGCTTAGGAGTGGGCCCCTCTTCAGGTCCATTTTCCACCAATTTTGCAAGGGCTGATCCTCCCTTGTACCGCCCAAACATATTTAATGATCGCGACTTTGTGTCCACGGAGGAGATGGAGCAGGTTAACCATCTGAGCGTAGATGTTTTGGATCTTTTTGGATAGCTATTATAGCTATATTTTTTGGTCGGCCATTATTTTGGCTTTTGTGTGGCTGTACCCCATTTTGATAGACCACTGTTAGTAGTTGGTTTGTGGTGCCCCATATTCTTGTACTTTTCATTTTATTTTGTATTGTCAGGCAGGGATGATGCTTGCAGTAGATAGTTTATTATAGTTATGCATGATATTTTCTACCTATTGCATCATATTTATATTTGTCATCATGCATGTATTATGTAATGTGTATGCATTTAGACAGAGGAATTCATATTTGACCCCTAGATGGTCTTGTGATACGGTGATATAGATGTCATCATCTACCGTTAGCCGTATTAAGCACTCGCCACCATCTGTTGTGGCATCATTTTTGATGGTACGATAGCCTTCCCTTCCCAGCCAGAGGGACAGTGGATCAGATGCTGGGGCATTCATTGGCCCTCGTAGACTTTCAGGTGTCATACGGATTTGTTGATGGCATCTTATCCTGTTGGATACCCGATAGATAGGTCTTTCACTTCGGGCATCATGAGTTGACTCAGACCTTTGAGGAGTACCAGCGGTTTACTAGCTTGGCTTTAGAGTTGCCATGCGCTCGCACGACGATCAGTGATGTGAGGAGACCATTTATACGGATGTCGGGTCTCCGCCAGAGCGTAGTGATGGATGAGATTATCTTTGGAGGTGTGATCTCCATCGATTTTTTGATCGATCGCTTCAGTGAGATCGACAGTTACGATCGACATGCCGGGGACTTTATTATATCGGCAGAGGCATGTCATTTAGCCAGGATAGGCATTTTGCTAATGTGCATCGTATCCTACGTCTACATGCCGCTACGCTTGGACCACTTGGATGTGGGATTGATAGTTGTGGTTCAGGCCTTTAGGCAAGGTAGCACCATCAATAATTATCACATCAATAATTATTAACATTGATAAATTATCACATTCCTCAATAATTTAATAAATATAAATCTTATTATATTTATAAACAATTTACTTATTATTATACTTTCACTTGCAAGAATAATAAATCAATATACTATTATTATAGCAATTTAACAATTAATATAGATTAATTGCTCACTTAATAACTCCGTCATCCTTGAATTCATCATCGAATGTATTCTCGTGCCACACAAGGCATTTCAACGAGCTTATCATAACTCCGTATCTTTCTCAATTATAATAATTTCAATTCGAATTCATTAGAATTAACTCATCTCATAACACATAAATATTTATATTCAAATAAATATTCATTTCTATTAATATATTCATTTAATAATATTCGAAAATTCTTGGGTATTACATCCTCCCCCCCCCCTATAAAAATTTCATCCTCGAAATTGCTATAAGGTTATACAAATAGATGGGGATAGTCCGTCATCATCCTATCTTCTAATTCCCACGTAGCCTCCTCAACATCGTGGTTACGCCAAAGCACTTTTATAGATGAAATAACTTTATTTCTTAAGGTTTTCTCTTTCCTATCTAATATTTGGACAGGAATTTCTTCATACGCCAAGTTCTTTTCCACTTGAATGGGCTCATAGAAAATCACGTGCTTGTAGTCGGCCTTATACGGTCGCAACTCGGAGATGTGGAACACGTTGTGGATGTGCTCCAACTCGGGTGATAATGAAACTTTGTATGCCACTTCGCCCACTCGCTTCAGTATCTCGAACGGTCCTATGAATCTTGGACTCAATTTTCCTGTCTTGTCGAAACGGATTTTTCCCTTCCATGGAGATACCTTCAAAACTACAAAACTGCTTTAAAGTCCCGGTCTTGTCGATGCAAGTCTGAGTACTTTTTTTGGGGATCTTGAGCTGCTACTAGTCTGGCTTTTATCACTGTCACCACGTCTGCAGTTTGTTGTACTAACTCTGGTCCGAGTATTCGTCGCTCTCCGACTTCGTCCCAACATAATGGCGTTCTACATTTTCTCCCATAAAGAGCTTCGTACGGTGGCATGCTGATACTTGCATGGTAACTATTGTTACGGAAACTCTACTAAGGGTAGGTGGTCGTCCCAATTCCCCTTGAAGTCTATCACACAAGTCCTAAGCATGTCCTCCAGCATTTGTATTGTTAGCTCACTCTATTCGTCTGTCTGAGAATGATAAGCGGTACTCAATCTCAACTGTGTTCCCATTCTCTCTTGCAAGCTTTTCCAAAAATTTGACATAAAGTGCGGATATCGATCAGAGACAATTGTTACCGGCACTCCATGTCGTGAAACAATCTCCTTTACGTACAGACTCGCAAACTGATTCAAACTATAGCGGATCTTGATTGGTAGAAAATGTGTGGTCTTCGTTAGTCGATCCACGATAACCCAAATGGCATCATAACCTTTCTGCGTGACTGGAAGTCCTACTACGAAGTCCATCCTAATGTGCTCACATTTCCACTCTGGTATTTCCAACGGTTGTAGTAAACCACTCAGCCGCTGGTGCTCTGCTTTGACGTGTTGGCAAGTTAGACATCTACTAACGTATTCTGCGACTTCCCGTTTAAGATTGGGCCACCAAAAATGTTGCCTCAAATCTCGATACATCTTTGTGCCTCCTAGATGAACAAAATACGTCGTATTGTGTGCCTCGTGCAAAATTTCTTCCCTTAACTCGGTTACTGCTGGTACCCACACTCTTCCTTCGAATCTTAAGATACCGTCTTTATCTATTCGGAATCTTTCCTCTTCATTCTCTGCGATCCTCTTCCTGATTTTCTCGCATTCTTCATCCTTCTTTTGTGATTCCTTCACTCTATCCATCAAAGTTGGACGAGCTTCCATGACAAATAATTTTTCTTCAGACTTCTCCAGTCCCTTTACCTCTATTTCTAATTTTTCCATTTCTCTTATCAATTCCTCCTGAGTTGTCAAGTGAAACAATTTTTCCCTTCCTTTTCTACTCAGAGCGTCGACAACTACGTTTGCCTTACCTGGGTGATAAAGAATATCACAGTCATAATCCTTGATCAATTCTAACCACCTCCTCTGATGCATATTCAACTCCTTCTGTGTGAAGATATATTTCAAACTCTTGTGGTCTGTGTATATCTCACATTTTTCTCCGTATAAATAATGCCTCCAAATCTTCAACGCAAAAATTACTGCCGCTAACTCTAAGTCGTGAGTAGGGTATCGTTTTTCGTAATCCTTTAATTGTCGTGATGCATACGCAATGACTTTGCCGTGCTGCATTAGCACACAACCAAGTCCCTTGTGCGATGCATCACTATACACCACAAAATTTCCCGCATCATCTAGTAGTGACAACACAGGTGCCTCACTTAATCTTTTCTTCAACTCCTGAAAACTCTCTTCGCATTTGTCTGTCCATACAAATTTCACCGTCTTCCTCGTCAGATTGGTCAACGGGGTTGCTATCTTAGAAAAATCTTGGAAAAATCTTCGATAGTACCCAGCTAACCCTAAGAAACTTCTCACCTCTGTTGGTGTTCTCGGCTGCTCCCAATTACTCACTGCTTCGACCTTTGCAGGGTCTACTGAGATTCCATTCTTATCCACCACGTGACCTAAGAATTGAACCTTCTCCATCCAAAATTCACACTTTGAAAATTTTGCATACAACTTCTCATTCCTTAGTGCTTCCAAAATAATCTTCAGATGTTCGGCGTGCTCTTCTTCTGTCTTCGAGTAGATCAAGATGTCATCGATGAAAACTACCACGAACTTATCCAAGTATGGCTTGAAGACTCGGTCCATTAAGTCCATGAATGATGCCGGAGCATTAGTCAATCCGAATGACATTACCAAAAACTCGTAATGTCCATAACGGGTTCGAAACACAGTCTTTGGTATGTCTTCTTCTCGTACTTTCAGTTGGTGATAACTTGTCCGTAGGTCTATTTACGAGAAACACTTTGCTCCCTTCAGTTGATCAAAAAGGTTGTCTATTCTTGGTAACGGATATTTGTTCTTGATCGTTACTCTGTTCAATTCTCGATAATCGATACAGAGCCTCATTGATTCGTCCTTTTTCTTAACAAACAACACTGGTGCTCCCCATGGAGACACACTCGGCCGTATGTAACCCTTATCTAATAACTCTTGCAGTTGTATCATCAACTCTTTCATTTCTACTGGCGCCATACGATATGGGGCTTTTAAAATCGGTGCAGTTCCCAGTGCTAAGTGTTGGTCGGAAAACCGATCACTAAACACGCGCAAGTATACGCGGTCTAACAAGTAATACAGTGATAAAGAAAGTGTTGTACCCACGAGGAACTATCACTAATATCTACCAAATACCAACTTTGTATCACTTAAGTCTTATTTAAACAGCAAACTAATAGGAGTGTGGTTAATTTAGTTATAACTAATCATCAAAGCAAGTAAATGGATAACGAATGGTAATCGAAGGAATTACAAGCGAAGGTTACAATTTCAGCCCACATAGGCATTCCGTCGAACACCTGGCGTGCTATGCTTCATCAAACTTCCCACCCTTCTCTCTTTGGTCATAATGGTCACGACACTTTGTCGACCGAGAACACACAGGTGCTCATACACCTCTATCAAGGTATGCACAAATATATCCTCTCCAGATCCACCCGATAGGGAATAGAACAGAAAAGAACGTCTAAGCTAGGTGATAATCCTACACATGTCTATGCAAATTAACCTAACAAGGATTTAAGCATAAGTTCTCAATTAGGTCACACGTGGCACACAGATATATGTCTATTCTATGCACAACTTATGCAGTCGAAACCCATAATCACATGCCAATATATTTAGGTGTAAATCTATAATCCTTCTTTCGATATCATATAGATTACCAAAATCATCACTAATGTCTTAGCGAGAATCATTAAGCATGAATATATTAAACCAAACCATATGGTGCCAACCAAAGAGATAAGACAGTCAATTTAACTAACAAAGGGTTCCATTATAACCTTAGAGCCAATACTTAGTTCATAGCTATTGAACAAAATATAAGTAGCAATAGAGTCAACATTTATGGATTACAAAATCAGAGGAAATAAATGGATAAGAATAAACTCTGTCGAGGCTCTTCAGTTTACAAACATTCCGCTCCTTTCAAGCTCTCCAATCCGTGTAGCTCAGTGCTCTTGTTGCTCCAAGGAAATCCCAGACTTTTCCCTAATCTACCTAATCTATAATTACAAACATTACCTAATAACTAGAGAGAGAAAGTACAAAAGAGGATCTAATCTAAGCTAACCGATTCTATCCCAGTCTCCCCCTCTCTCCTTCGTATGCAGAGGCTCTCTTCATATATATCTGTTTTCTTCTATTGCTAGATTAAAAGCAAGCCTTCTCTGTCTGGGCACCGGAGGTCGCGCTGCGGCGCGGGTAATAGCTTATGGGTGGCGCTGCGGCGCCACGTTAGCACCAAAAGATCGGAGGTCACGCTGCAGCGCGAGTTCATAAAGGAACTGTGGCGTTGTAGCGCCAAGATGACATCAGCAAGAACCAGGGGGCGCCGCGGCGAAAGATTAAGCCTAGCCATTGGCGCTGCGGCGCCAGTGTATGTAAATTGTCCCCTGAGAGCTAGAAAGAGCTAGAAAAGTCCTGTAAAGCCCTGCAATACGTCGGTTAAGCATAATAATACTATAAACATATAAAACTATATAAAAACTACGAAGATCAGGCAACTATTTAAGCCATAAAGTATCCGATTCGCGGGTATAAATCCCACTCATCACTAAGTCTATAACGAATTCAATTTCTCTGTTTGGCGGAAGACCAAGCAGATCATCCGGAAATACATCTTGAAATTCATTCACTACGGATATATCCTTAATTTCTACTCTCTTTTTCTGAGTATCTACAATGTAAGCTAAATAACCTACACATCCTTTCCTTAACAATTTCTTGGCCTGTATCATCGTAAGACAACACGATTGCTTAAGCGATGAGCTACCATAAAACACTACCTTAGACCTACTCAGAGTCTGAAGGTTCACACATTTGTTCTGACAGTCAATTATTGCAGCATGGTTATACAACCAATCCATTCCTAGTATTACATCAAATTCTCCCAATCTAATAGGGATCAAGTCTACGCTCAATTCATGATCACTAATGTTTGCGCGACAATTTCAGTAAACGTATTCTACAGGGATTACTACCTTATTCGCAACTTCTATGTTTAAGGGATCTTCTAATCGTTCTCGGGGTGTATTAAGTCTACTAGCAAATTCTTCAGATACAAAAGAACAGGTGGCACCCGAATCAAATAATACATATGCATTTATATCATTGATTGGGATTATACCTGACACCACGTCCTTTGAAGTCACTGCATCTTGGACAGTCACGTTAAAGGTCCTAGCGGTTGAGCGGTTGGATTGTGCCGGTCGGCTGATCATTATCTTATTTCCCCCCTGTTGGCTGCTACCTCCGCCACTTCCCTCCTTCGGGCAGTCCTTAATCTGGTGCTCCGTCGAGCCACATAAAAAACATCCTTGGATCTTTTTCAGTTTCGGATAGTTGGGTGAAATGTGCCCCTCCTGACCGCAGTTGTAGCAAGTACCGCGTCCTTTCCAGCACTCACCCTGGTGATTCTTTCCACATTTTGGGCATCCTTTGGCCCTCTTCTTGAAACCTCCACAAAAATTCCCCGATTGATTGTTGTTTTTTTTGTTGTTGTTGTTGTTGTTGTTGTTATTTTTCCATTTCCTTTTACCCAAGTTGCTTCCTCCACTACTGCTTCCTCCACGATTCTCACTACCAGTGTTCTTATTTTTCTTCTCCTTATGGTATAGACTTAAGGCCTCACTGCCACCTTTCGCAATGATTGCCTTCTCCAGCAATATCGTAAAGGAATCAAATTGAAGAACTTATACCTTGTTAAACAGCCAAGGGTTCAGCCCTTGTTCAACACGTCTCACCTTCCTCTCTTCATCTCCTACTTGGTGCTCTGCAAATCGCGCTAGTTCATTAAACTTAGCTGCGTACTGCGCCACCGTCATATCACCTTGTTTTAACTCTAAGAACTTCACCTCCATTCGGTTCTTTATGCTCTTTGGGAAATAATTCTCAAAGAACAACGTCTTAAACATATCCCATGTTATCGTTCCTTCTCTGGCTCTCTGCTGATTTGCCTCCCACCAGTAGTTTGCTTCGCCTCTAATCATGTATGTAGAAAATACCGTCTTCTGGTCTTCACCCATACGAGCAATAGTGAAAGCCTTTTCTATTTCTTTTATCCAAGTCTGCGCAATGATTGGATCGGTAGTAACCTCGAACTCTGGGGGTCCTACAATCCTAAAATCTTTAAAGTTTGTCACTGGAACAGCTTGAGGGTTGGGGCGAACAGGGTCGTTGTTCCTTCCCCTAAGAGCTTCTCCTAACATATCCACTAACTTCTGGATCAGGTCTACTTGTTCCCTCTCATTGTCAACTGATTCCTCAAGTGCAGTTAATCTACGTTTGGGCGGCATTTTCTGCATCACAAAATTTTCACTTTATTAATACTCAATTTTTATTACTTAGGTATTTCTTTAATACTAAAGGTATAAAATCTTATAACACGTTTCAGAAATAAGCTTCATTTATATTCATATGCCAAATCATTTCATTACATGATTTTCGCTAGCATATTGCTATAAATGTCATCACATATATCCCCCTAATATCACAAAAGATGGGGAATATACACATCTACTACCCCTCTAACATAAGTCTACTCAGGGTTTACATATCTATCCCACACTTTACACAAAAAGTTGGGATTACAACATAGTATATACATCACAAAAGAAAACTACTATAGCTACTACTAGTCTAGCTAAGGGTCTCATCCCATCATTCCGCACTCCACAGCGCTCTTCTACTCTATCTGCGCTACGTATGCTACCAATTCTCGTCTCACAGTGTGTAGGGTCTGTCCCTGCTCCGCTGGGTAGTTGTATACACCATCGATCACCATTCCAAAAGTTGAACGGAACACATACCCCATCTTGTTCATCTTCCTCTTCTTGCATCTGACCTCATCCTCTAGGTCGTCAGCTCTCTCGTTAGCCACTTCCCACTTCTCCTCGAAGTGGATTCTATCCATAACCTCCAACTCTAGCTGAGTACGGAGTGCTTCTTTCTCAGTCTTTTCACTTAACTCTCTCTGCTTGACTTCTTCTAACTTTCCTGCCAAGTCTACATTTCTGGATACCGACCTGTGGAATAAAGTTCCCATCTGGATCCCTGCCTCCCTGCGATAAGCAATCTCTACCTCTAACTCCTACATCGCTAGCTTTCTCTGATGGTCCTCATCCCTCAGCTTCTGGAACTCGGACTCTCTCTCCTGGGCCTTAGCCTCCAGCTCCTGGACTCTGTAGTCCAACTCTAGAATACGCTCCTCGTACTCACCCAACATATACTCCTCTAGGTTAGGCTCGTAGGAGTCCTCCATGGGAACCTCCTCTATAGGCTCGTCCTCAACAGGATCGTCCTCCTCTAGATTAAACTCCACCTCGATCTCATCCTCGTCGTCAGACTCGGATGGTGCAACTGCCTGCACTGGCACAGCCTCTAGAGGTGCCTCGTATACTACGTGTATATCTCTGGGCTCCTCCTCGGCCACTCTACTAGGTACTCCTGTGTCTGTCATCCTACAATCACAAACACCAGACAAACAAACAGCAACTCCATTAGAATATTAAATAAAACATAAGTTTATTGTATAGAATGAAGTTACATTTCATAACACACTAATTCTCTCAAGGAAAACTCTACATGAGTTTTATCTCCTTTCAAATTTCTAAGTTCTCTTAAGTTATAATCTAAGGACACTCGCTCCTAAGGTTTATAACTACAGCTCTGATACCTACCTGTGACGCCCCCAAATTCGGACCGCCACTGGTCTCTCGAATTCGGTTCATCACTTCCTCACGATAATACAATAATAACTAAATTATACAATCACAACGAATAATCTAGAATAATATACAATGATTTATTATATTTATTTCCCCAAGTCTCGTAACCTACAGTACTTAATAGATTATATAATAATATCAAATAACGACTTATTACATAATTTAATTTAAGCTTAAACATAGTTCAAAATCAGTCTTAATACATCATCTTAATAGACATAATATAACATCATAATACTTAGAACGTAAAAGGGGCTAGATAGTCGGTAGCCTTGCCCTTGCCCTTATCGACTCCCGAAGGTCCACCCTGCTCTGCCTTAACTGAAAATATTTTTAGGGAAAGCAAAAATAAGCAACAAGTTTGCTCAGCAAGTAATATAACAGGAAGGGTGAGTAATATAGTTCTCGAACCTCAAAAGGTACAATAGGATATGATAGTTCAAGGATAACAAGAATATCAACAGTTCTCAATAACAGTCGCTAAGGACAGAATAATATCAATATGATTCAATCCTAAATCACTTTAAGATTTCAAGATAATTGAATATTGAGTAGTCACTAAGGACTATGAACTCTTACTAGGATTAACAGAAATATACTGATAATCCAATAAAAACAAGTACAACAGGTGATCAGCCTAAAGTACCCTACGTTATGCATAACATTTAATCATACTCATGTGCGCACGTCGGTCTCCCGACAAATATATTTTCCCTTCAAAGAAGGTTGTTCATCTCAGTCAACACAAGAATTCCATAGCATTCAATTGGTTTGGACAGTTTTCTAATCATGATATAAGTCTAGCCGAATCAAATGGCATAGACCACTCTTTATAATTTCAATACTTGACATTAAAGTTCAAAGAATATAATCGACTTTTATCTTATCCATGAAGTATATAGTTTTAATACATGAATTGCAATTTCAAAAGTTTACTTGTATGACAATAATAGCACAAGCTTAACGAACGCTCAATAAAGAGTAGGGTTAGGAACTTGCTTACAATGTTCCTTGAATAAAGTAAACACAAGGATAGGATACTTGCCTTAAGCATAGTCTATCCACGTAAGTTAATCAATATTTTTGAATCCTATTTATAGTATATTATATGTATAAGATTTTCATTAGCTAAACACATTCGGTACACAAGCTTGATACTCAAGTTAAATATACACACATGGTACTACCTTAGTCACAGGTCATTACATTCTTATACACACATGGTATGAAATTAAATTATAAGTTACCACAAAATTAAATAATATTCGTATAGCATTATGTCATTTTTAATCGATTAGGTTTTCATTAGCTATGGAATTCTTTTTCTCAATTGAAACATCTTCATGGTATGCTACTATCATATATCAGTAACAATTATACTTGTTTAACAGCTATAGCATTGATATGAGTTAACTGTCAAAAATTAGATTAGCAAACTGATTCAATTCTGATTCCATGCTGGCGTAGCTGCGCCATGGCTAAGTCTAGGGGTGGCGCAGCTGCGCTTCCCTTGGCCAAGCCAAGGTTGGGCTGCTACCTTACAGTTTCTGTCTAACACGCAAGCATACAACACAACGTAGCATATAAAAATTTTAAAGGTCCTTCCATGCTTGTACAAAATTTCCAAGTTCAATCATGCATGATATAGTTTCTAAGTTAATACCTTTAATAACTTAAGGCCATTCAAGGTTATAAAATCATAAAGTCTAACATGTTCGCCTTTTAAACACATAAGGTATTCATATAACTCGTGTTAGGCATGTTCATGAGTATCCATATCACATACATGTAACTAGCATCATTATCGATTTGAAAACATGCTTCATTTATGCTTAACTTGATTTCACACCATCTAACATGGTAGGCATACATGTATGATACATTAGTGAGGTTAAGAGCTCTATTAAACATGTCCATAAATATAATAATCTAAATCTCAATATAATATGTCAAGGTTCACGTTCAACACTTATACTTCCGTTAGTATCGTTCACTAATAAGGTTTGACATGTTTATGCTATATATATATATATATATATATATATACATATGTTAACATGTCCGTCATGCATTTCTAGGCCATATAAACATGATCGCAAAATCAGAATGCATATATGATACCTACATGCCAAGGTTCACCTTCAAAACTTTCATTTTCGTTAGAAATGTTCACTAGCGAGGTCCATATGTTCATGTTACATTATGAAATATATACACATAAGTTGACATGTTTTTTCATACATTTCTAGGTCATACTAACATGCTCGCAAAGTCAGTATATTAACATGGCCTGCATACATATCAAGTTCATTTCTAAAATTCTAAGTTTATTTTGAAAACTATAACTTTATCAATCATGCATACTAATCATAGTAAAACATGTTCACGCTAGGCTAATGTACTCATACATATATATGTTACTCATGCTAGCATGCTTGTTTAAGTAGTATATTAACTAACTAGCACTAATATCATTAATAGAAGTCAAACACTGGTGCAGGGGACTGACGCAGCTGCGCTGCGCCCCAGTTCATAACTGGCGCAGCTGCGCCATTGCCTGAACCAAACTGAAAGCTTCTGCTTCGGCAGAAAGCAAGCCAAACCACAAAATTTCTTCACAAAAATGATTGAAATCATGCCACATTGCATACTAACATGATACTAACTTAGATAATAGCTAACATACATATCCCAATCAACTTATCACAATAATCAAGCTCAATTCAAGAATTATAAGTTTAAGAAATGAATGATAGGGAAAGGAAATTATACCTCTGCTACTTGAATATGAACTTGTTGTTAAATTCCAACTCACAATGTTGCTATACTACCAATGTATTCTCACTCTCAACTCAACACTTAAGAAAATCTCAGCAATTGAGTTTGTGAAGAGGAGGGGCTATATATATAGGAAAACCATAATCCAGTCAATGGATTCCTCCATTGAATCAAACTAAGGGATTGAAGATTTGCATGTTGGTTAAGAAGGAGTGGGTAATTAGTTGGTGAAATCAATCTTGAAAGCCACTCCCCATTGATGATTGCTATGATCTTTGCTGAGTTTGAGGAGAAGAGTAGGCTTAGGCTTACAAGCTATACACGTGAAGGGAATGAAATGTGACTCTTATTGAGGGACAAGCCAATACAAGCTCAGCAATCATGCATAAATACATACTTAGCTTATCACATATATGTATTATTTACTTAGGCTATCACATATTATATATTTAGATTACAATTAGAGTTACAATATAATCCCAATAAGTAAATAATACTACCATGTAATAAATTTAATTTGCACATATATAATCCATGTACATTTTATTATACCGGTATAATTTAATCGGATATTATTATTGTGACGCCCCCAAATTCCAGGACCGCCACTTGGTCTCTCGAATTCAGTTCATCATGTGCTCATGGTAATACATCACAATAATAATAACTAAATAACACACATCACAGCGGAAAATCTATTCTAGAATAATTTACAATGATTTATTATAATTATTCCCCCAAGTCTCGCAACCTACAGTACTTAATAGATTACATAATAATATCAATTAACGACTTATTACATAACCTAACTTAAGCTTAAACATAATCAAAACCAGTCTTACTACATCATCTTAATACAACAATAAAATATTTAAAAACATAAAAGAGACAAGCTAGTTGGTAGCCTTGCCCTTGCCCTTATCAACGCCCGAAGGTTCGCCCTGCTCTGCCTTAACTGAAATGTTTTAGGGAAAGCAAGAATGAGCACAAATTGCCCAGCAAGTAATATACAATAAGGGTAAGTGATATAATCCTTAATTTTCGAAAGGGTATAACAAAGTTTGATAGTTCAAGGATAACAAGAATATCAACAGTTTTCAATAATAGTCGCTAAGGACATAATAATATCAATGTGATTCAATAACAAATCAATTCAAGATTTCAAGATAACTGAATACTGAGCAGTCGCTAAGGACTATGAACTTCTACTAGAATTAACAGTAATAAACTGAAAATCCAACAAAAACAGGTACAACAGGTGATCAGTCTAAAGCACCATCGTTATGCATAACAATCAATCATACTCAAGTGTGCACGTCGGTTCTCCGACAATTATATATTCCCTTCAAAGAAGGTTGTTCTTCTCAGTCAAATACAAGATTCCGCACCAATCAATTGGTTTGGGTCGCTTTTCAACAATATAAGTCTAGCCGAATCAAGTGGCATAGATCTCAACAACTATAAATTTAATTTCAAGATTTAAGTCCGAAGAATATAGTTCGACTTTTATCTTATTCATGAAGTATATGATTCATAATATCTGAATTTAATCTCAAGAGTTTACTCGTATAACAATAATAGCATAAGCCAATTGAATGTTCAATAAAGAGTAGAGTTAGGAACTTTCTTACCACGTTCCTTGAATACAGTAAACACAAAGGTCTAAGATACTTGCACTTATAAATGAGTGTAAGTAAGGAAACTTGCACCTTAAAAGAGTGTAAGTTAGAGAACTTGCCTTCAGCGTAGTTTATCCACGAAAAGCAAATCAACACTTTCGAATTCCTATCGTAATTACAGTTACGTATATATATGATATTCATTAGTCATATAATTTAACTTTATATCTCATCTCGTACATACGATAATCACATAAGCTAAGTCTTAACCTAGCTACACAGTTATATAGAATATAATTTCTATCCTTAACTTCCTCTTTTAGAGTTTAAACACATTCTCATATCATATAAGATCGCAACAATTAGCAAACATACTCGCATATTATTAATATCACATAAAACCACAATCAATACTAAATATATTTTATTTTTAGCAATGTAGGCATCATATAAGCTATCTGTCCAAAATTAGATTATCAAACTGCATGGCTTCTGATTCCAGGCCGGCGCAGCTGCGCCATGGCTAAGCCTAGGTCCAACACAGCTGCGCAGCCCTCTGGCCAAGCCAAGGCTGAGCTGTGCCTTATGGTTTCTGTCCGGTCATGCAAGCCAACAACACCACATAGCATATAAACATATTAAAAGATACTTTTATGTTTGTACAACCTTTCCTCGTTTCAAATATATGTGATATGGATTCTAAGTCAATACTTTCAATAACTTAAAGCCATTCAAGGATACGAACTCATATGGTCTAACATGCTCGCTTTTTAAACACATAAGATATTCATATAACTTGTATTAGGCATGCTCATGAGTACTCGTATCGTATATATGTAGCTAGCATTGTTATTATCTTGAAAGCATGCTTCGTTTACGCTAAACCTTAATCACGGCAACTAATCATGGTATATATACATGCATGACACATGAATGAGTCTAAGAGTACTATCACATGTGTCCATAAATATCAGAATTTAAATCTCCATGTATCGTGTCAATGCTCACGTGCAAAGCTTGTATTTCCATTAGTAAATCTTACTAATAGGGCCTAACAAGTTCATGCTTCCTTACGAACCATATAAACACAAGTTAAGGGTTCATTCATGCATTTCAAAGTTATCTAAACATGCTCATAACATCAGAATGTATATATAGCATTTACATGATCATATCCACCTTCAAACTTATATTTTTGTTAGGAATGAGCACTAGTTAGGTTCACATGTTCATATCTTATTACGGAACCAATATAGATAAGCTAACATGCACTTCATGTGTCTCTAGGTGGTACTAACGTGCTTGCAAGGTTAGTATATAAACATGGCACGCATAATATCGAGTTCACTTCTAAAGTTCTAAATTCATTTCAAACTATACGCTTTTGGTAACCATACATGCTAATATAGTATAACATACTCAAATTAGATCAATATACTCATATATATACATTACCCATGCTTACATACTTGCCTAAGCTTATAGTAATTCATTACACTTAGCAGCTTTTTAAACAGAAGACAACTGCAGCAGGGTGTCGGCGCAGCTGCGCCGAATCCCAGGCTAAAACCTACGCAGCTGCGCCACTACTTGTTCGCACCAGACAGCAGGCAGCCACAGCAGTTTCTAGCCCAACTCACGAAATTACTTCACGAACTTGATTGTGATCAGTCACATTGTCTCATTAACACATGTATAAGACTATATAACAACTAAATAAACATCCTTTAATCCAATTGCAATCTAATTCATCATAGTCAAGAATTTGGATTTTGACAGAAAATAAAAATGGAGTTTTGACAGAAATGAAAATGAAGAACATGAATCATGGGATTATACCTTTGCTGTGAATTAAGCTTGCTGCTATCTCAATAACACTGATATATATATATATATATATATATGCTCTCTAGTCTCACTTAGCCAAAATGCTCAGCAAAAGAAATGTGAAGGAGATGAGGCTATATTTATAGAACTCCCATTACGCAGACAAGGCAATTACCTACCATTTCAAACCAACGGAAAATTGAATTGCAGGGAGGTTACAAGGGGGTTGGTAATTAGTTGGTAGATGAAATCATGAGAGCCACACCCTTCTTCATCATTTGCTAGCCTATGTTGTTGAGTTTAAGGAAGAATAGGGGAGTAGGATAGCTTGTATATTTCACGTGAAGGAGAAAGTGACTCCCCCAGCAAAACAATCCTCAGCCTTCTTGCAACATGCATATATACATACTTAGGCTATATACATATATATTCATACTATATATTTAGATTATAATTAACATTATAATGTAAGTCACATGCTTAATATATCAAGGTAGTAGATGTGATATGGTAATGTAACATATATATAATCCATGTACATTTATTAATACCGGATATAATCTACTCGGATATAATCGCATCACATTATCTCCTTTATTAATTTCATTATTACATTATATAAATAATCATCAATTATTATTTATATACATGATACACTATTTTAATGTATACCCACACATCATTTGTCACCTACACATATCATAACATATAGTTTCATAAATCTTAATATATGGTCACACTACACTTTACATTATGCATAACATATAGTTAGTTACTATACATTTAATTCGCCTGCTTGCATATAGAAGTAAATGATTTACTTATCTTATTAATTAATTTAATAATAATATCAATTAATCCATTGCTCATTAATCAATGCAATTATCAATGTCCACAATAACTGATTAACACTTACATGAATAAATGTAAATCTTATTATACTTATAAATACGTCGATTATTATTATTATATATTTCACACTAATAATAATCACATATTATTAATTAATCACCATTAATATTTTATAACAATTAATTAATATTCTGCAATAACAGTTAACAATTAATATAGATTAATTGTTTACTTAATAATTCATTCGTTAATTATTATAATCATTAAAAATCCTCATCACTGTGCCACACAAGGCATTTCATCGAGTTTATTATAAACTCCATATTTTTCTCAATTGTCATAAATATTCAATTTAATATATAATTGAATTAATTATTCTCATAACACAAAATTATTTATATTTCAAATAAATTCTCATATCCATTAATATATTTATTTAATAATATTAAAAAATTCTCGGATATTACACTTATATTACATTATCTCATTTATTATTCAATTAAATATTGAAATAATCATCAATTAGCAATTATTTATAATATAATCATGATGTATTAATTTAATGTTCACATACTTACATTGTCACACAACCTCATGATGTACTCTTATAACTTATTAAATCTTAATATATAGTCCTCTTATATAGTATAGTCACACATGAGTGTCACATTACATTATATAATGTAGTTGCAGCTACGGTATATTATATGTTCGATATCTCACATCATTGCACACGCAAATAATATAATCTTATTATATTAATAACTTACTTATTTGTTTTATTATTCATAATGTCAAATAAATAAATTACTCATCTTATCGATTAATTAACAATAATATTAATTAATCCTCCTCTCATCAATAATTATTAACATTGATAAATTATCACATTCCTCAACAATTTAATAAATATAAATCTTATTATATTTATAAACAATTTACTTATTATTATACTTTCACTTGCAACAATAATAAATCAACATACTATTACTATAGCAATTTAACAATTAATATAGATTAATTGCTCACTTAATAACTCCATCATCCTTGAATTCATCATCGAATCTATTCTCGTGCCACACAAGGCATTTCAACGAGCTTATCATAACTCCGTATCTTTCTCAATTATTATAATTTCAATTCGAATTCATTAAAACTAAATCATCTCATAACACATAAATATTTATATTCAAATAAATATTCATTTCCATTAATATATTCATTTAATAATATTCAAAATTTCTCGGGTATTACATCCTCCCCCCTTATAAAAATTTTGTCCTCGAAATTGCTACAAGGTTATACAAATAGATGGGGATAGTCCCTCATCATCCTATCTTCTAATTCCCACGTAGCCTCCTCGACATCGTGGTTACGCCAAAGCACTTCTACAGATAAAATAACTTTATTTCTTAAGGTTTGCTCTTTCCTATCTAATATTTGGACAGGAATTTCTTCATACGCCAAGTTCTTTTCCACTTGAATGGGCATATAGGAAATCATGTGTTTGTAGTCGGCCTTGTACGGTCGCAACACGGAGATGTGGAACACGTTGTAGATGTGCTCCAACTCGGGTGGTAATGCAACTTTGTATGCCACTTCACCCACTCGCTTCAGTATCTCGAACGGTCTTATAAATCTTGGACTCAATTTTCTTTCCTTGCTGAAACAAATTTTTCCCTTCTATGGAGATACCTTCAAAAATATAAAACTGCCGACTTTAAAGTCCCGGTCTTGTCGATGCAAGTCTGCGTACTTTTTCTGGCGATCTTGAGCTGCTACTAGTCTGGCTCTTATCAATGTCACCACGTTTGCGGTTTGTTGTACTAACTCTGGTCCGAGTATTCGTCGCTCTCCGACTTTGTCCCAACATAACGGTATTCTACATTTTCTCCCATAAAGAGCTTCGTACGGTGGCATGCAGATACTAGCATGGTAACTACTGTTATACGCAAACTCTACTAAGGGTAGGTGGTCGTCCCAATTCCCCTTGAAGTCCATCACGCAAGTCCTAAGCATGTCCTCTAGTGTTTGTATTATTCGGTCACTCTGTCCGTCTTTCTGAGGATGATAAGCTGTACTCAACCTCAACTGTGTTCCCATTCTCTCTTGCAAGCTTTTCCAAAAATTTGACGTGAAGCGCGGATCTTGATCAGAGATAATTGACACCGGCACTCCATGTCGTGAAACAATCTCCTTTACGTACAGACTCGCAAACTGATTCAAACTATAGCGGATCTTGATCGGTAGAAAATGTGCAGTCTTCGTTAGTCGATCCACGATAACCCAAATGGCATCATAACCTTCCTGCGTGACTGGAAGTCATACTACGAAGTCCATCGTAATGTGCTCCCATTTCTTCTCCGGTATTTCCAACGGTTGTAGTAAACCACTCGGCTGCTGGTGCTCTACTTTGACGCGTTGGCAAGTCAGACATCTACTAACGCATTCTGCGACTTCCCGTTTAATATTGGGCCACCAAAAATGTTGCCTCAAATCTCGGTACATCTTTGTGCCTCCTGGATGAACGGAATACGTCGTATTGTGTGCCTCGTGCAAAATTTCTTCCCTTAACTCGGTTACTGCTGGTACCCACACTCTTCCTTCGAATCTTAAGATACCGTCTTTGTCCATTCAAAATATTTTCTCTTCATTCTCTGCGATCCTCTTCCTGATTTTCTCGCATTCTTCATCCTTCTCTTGTGATTCCTTCACTCTATCCATCAAAGTTGGACGAGCTTCCATGACAAACAATTTTTCTTCAGACTTCTCCAGTCCCTTTACCTCTATTTCTAATTTTTCTATTTCTCTTATCAATTCATCCTGAGTTGTCAAGTGAAACAATTTCTCCCTTCCTTTTCTACTCAGAGCGTTGGCAACTACGTTTGCCTTACCTGGGTGATAAAGATTATCAAAGTCATAATCCTTGATCAATTCTAACCACCTCCTCTGACACATATTCAACTCCTTCTATGTGAAGATATATATTAGACTCTCGTGGTCCGTGTATATCTCACATTCCTCTCCGTATAAATAATGCCACCAAATCTTCAACTCAAACATTACTACCGCTAACTCTAAGTCGTGAGTAGGGTATCATTTTTCGTAATCCTTTAATTATCGTGATGCATATACAATGACTTTGCCGTGCTGCATTAGCACACAACCAAGTCCCTTGTGCGATGCATCACTATACACCATAAAATTTTCCGCATCAGCTGGTAGTGACAACACAAATGCCTCACTTAATCTTTTCTTTAACTCCTGAAAACTCTCTTCGCATTTGTCTGTCCATACAAATTTCACCGTCTTCCTCGTCAGATTGGTCAACGGGGTTGCTATCTTAGAAAAATCTTGGATAAATCTTCGATAATACCCAGCTAACCCTAAGAAACTTCTCACCTCCATTGGTGTTCTTTGATGCTCCTAATTACTCACTGCTTCGACCTTTGCACGGTCTACTGAGATTCCATTCTTATCCACCACGTGACCTAAGAATTGAACATTCTCCATCCAAAATTCACACTTTGAAAATTTTGCATACAACTTCTCCTTCCTTAGTGCTTCCAAAACAATCTTCAGATGTTCGGCGTGCTCTTCTTCTGTCTTTGAGTAGATCAAGATGTCGTCGATGAAAACTACCACGAACTTATCCAAGTATGGCTTAAAGACTCGGTTCATCAAGTCCATGAATGTTGTCCAAGCATTAGTCAATCCGAATAACATTACCAAAAACTCGTAATGTCCATAACAGGTTCGAAATGCAGTCTTTGGTATGTATTCTTCCCGTACTTTTAGTTGGTGATAACCTGTCCTTAAATCTATTTTCAAGAAACACTTTGCTCCCTTCAGTTGATCAAAAAGGCCGTCTATTCTTGGTAACGGATATCTGTTCTTGATAGTTACTCTATTCAATTCTCGATAATCGATACAGAGCCTCATTGATCCGTCCTTTTTCTTAACAAACAACACTGGTGCTCCCCATGGAGATACACTCGGTCGTATGTAACCCTTAGCTAATTACTCTTGCTGTTGTATCATTAACTCCTTCATTTCTACCTGCGCCATACGATATGGGGCTTTCAAAATCAGTGCAGTTCCCAGTGCTAAGTCTATAACGAATTCGATTTCTCTGTCTAGCGGAAGACCGGGCAGATCGTCCAAAAATACATCTTGAAATTCATTCACTACGGATATATCCTTAATTTTTACTCCCTTTTTCGAGTATCTGCAATGTAAGCTAGATAACCTACACATCATTTCCTTAACAATTTCTTGGCCTGCATCATCGTAAGATAACATGATTGCTTAAGCGATGAGCTACCATAAAACACTACCTTAGACTTACTCGGAGTCTGAAGGTTCACACATTTATTCTGACAGTCAATTATTGCAGCATGGTTATACAACCAATCCATTCCTAGTATTATGTCAACTTCTCCCAATCTAATAGGGATCAAGTCTACGCTCAGTTCATGATCTCTAATGTTTGCGCGACAATTTCAGTAAACGTATTCTATAGGGATTACTTCCTTATTCACAACTTCTATATTTAAGGGATCTTTTAATCATTCTCGGGGTGTATTAAGTCTACTAGCAAATTCTTTAGATACAAAAGAACAGGTGGCACCCTAATCAAATAATACATATGCATTTATATCATTGATTTGGATTATACCGGACACCACGTCCTTTGAAGTCACTACATCTTGGATAGTTATGTTAAAGGTCCTAGCGGTTGCGCGGTTGGATTGTGCCAGTCCGCTGATCATTAGCTTTTTTTTTCCCCTGATGGCTGCTACCTCAGCCACTTCCCTCCTTCGGGCAGTCCTTAATCCGGTGCTCCGTCGAGCCACATGCAAAACATCCTTGGATCTTTTTTGGTTTCGGACAGTTGGGTGAAATGTGCCCCCTCCTGACCGCAGTTGTAGCAAGTGCCACGTCCCTTCCAGCACTCACCCTGGTGATTCTTTCCACATTTTGGGTATCCTTCTGCCCTCTTCTTGAAACCTCCACCAAATTCCCCAATTGATTGTTGTTATTTTTGTTGTTATTTTCCCATTTCCTTTTACCCAAGTTGCTTCCTCCACTACTGCTTCCTCCACGATGCTCACTACCAGTGTTCTTGTTTTTCTTCTCCTTATGGTACAGACTTAAGGCCTCACTGCCACCTTACGCAATGATTGCCTTCTCCAGCAATGTCGCAAAGGAATCAATTTGAAGAACTGATACCTTGTTAAACATCCAAGGCTTCAGCCCATGTTCAAAACGTCTCGCCTTCCTCTCTTCATCTCCTACTTGGTGCTCTGCAAATCGTGCTAGTTCATTAAACTTAGTTGCATACTGCGCCACTGTCATATCACCTTTTTTTAACTCTAAGAACTTCACCTCCATTCGATTCTTCATGCTCTTTGGGAAATAATTCTCAAAGAACAACGTCTTAAACCTATCCGATGTTATCGTTCCTTCTCCAGCTCTCTGCTAATTCGTCTCCCACCAGTAGTTTGCTTCGCCTCTCATCATGTATGTAGCAAATACCATCTTCTGGTCTTCACCCACCTGAGCGATAGTGAAAGCCTTTTCTATTTCTTTTATCCAAGTCTGCGCAATGATTGGATTAGTAGTACCCTCGAACTCTAGAGGTCCTACACTCTTAAAATCTTTAAAGTTTGTCACTGGAACAGCTTAAGGGTTGGGGCGAACGGGTTCGTTGTTCCTTCCACTAAGAGCTTCTCGTAACAGATCCACTAACTTCTGGATCGGGTCTACTTGTTCCCTCTCAATGTTAACTGATTCCTCAAGTGCAGTTAATCTACGTCTGGGCGGCATTTTCTGCATCACAAAATTTTCACTTTATTAATACTCAATTTATATTACTTAAGTATTTCTTTAATACTAAAGGCATAAAATCTTATAACACGTTTCAGAAATAAGCTTCATTTATATTCATATGCCAAATCATTTCATTATATGATTTTCCTAGCATATTGCTATAAATGTCATCACATATATCCCCCTAATATCACAAAAGATGGGGAATATACCAATCTACTACCCCTCTAACATAAGTCTACTCAGGGTTTACATATCTATCCCACACTTTACACAAAAAGTTGGGATTACAACATAGTATATACGTCACAACAGAAAACTACTAAAGCTACTACTAGTCTAGCTAAGGGTCTCATCCCATCATTCTGCGCTCCACAGCGCTCTTGTACTCTATCTGCGCTATGTACGCTACCAATTCTTGGCTCACAGTGTGTAGGGTCTATCCCTGCTCTGCTGCGTAGTGGTATACACCATCGATCACCCTCTCAAAAGCTGAACGAAACATATACCCCATCTTGTTCATTTTCCTCTTCTTGCATCTGACCTCATCCTCTAGGTCGTCAGCTCTCTTGTTAGCCACTTCCCACTTTTCCTCGAAGTGGATTCTATCCATAACCTCCAACTCTAGCTGAGTACGGAGTGCCTCTTTCTCAGTCTTTTCACTTAACTCTCTCTGCTCGACCTCTTCTAACTTTCCTGCCAAGTCTACATTTCTGGATACCGGCCTGTGGAATAAAGTTCCCATCTGGATCCCTGCCTCCCTGCGATAAGTAATCTCTACCTCTAACTCCTGCATCGCTAGCTTTCTCTGATGGTCCTCATTCCTCAGCTTCTGGAACTCGGACTCTCTCTCCTGGGCCTCAGCCTCCAACTTCTGGACTCTGCAGTCAAACTCTAGAATATGCTCCTCGTACTCACCCAGCATATACTCCTCTAGGTTAGGCTCGTAGGAGTCCTCCATGGGCTCCTCCTCTATAGGCTCGTCCTCAACAGGATCGTCCTCCTCTGGATCAAACTCCACCTCGATCTCATCCTCGTCGTCAAACTCAGATGGTGCAACTGCCTGCACTAGCATAGCCTCTAGAGGTGCCTCGTATACTAAGTGTATATCTCTGGGCTCCTCCTCGGCCACTCTACTAGGTACTCCTGTGTCTGCTATCCTACAATCACAAACACCAGACAAACAAACAGTAACTCCATTAGGATGTTAAATAAAACATAAGTTCATTGTATAGAATGAAGTTACATTTCATAACACACTAAGTCTCTCAAGGAAAACTCTACATGAGTTTTATCTCCTTTCAAATTTCTAAGTTCTCTTAAGTTATAATCTAAGGACACTCGTTCCTAAGGTTTATAACTACAGCTCTGATACCAACCTGTGACGCCCCCAAATTCGGACCGCCACTGGTCTCTCGAATTCGGTTCATCACTTCCTCACAATAATACAATAATAACTAAATTATACAATCACATCAGATAATCTAGAATAATATACAATGATTTATTATATTTATTCCCCCAAGTCTTGCAACCTATAGACTTAATAGATTACATAACAATATCAAATAATGACTTATTACATAATCTAACTTAAGCTTAAACATAGTTCAAAATCAGTCTTAATACATCATCTTAATAGATATAATACAACATCATAATATTTAGAACGTAAAAGGGGCTAGCTAGTCCGTAGCCTTGCCCTTGCCCTTATCGACTCCCGAAGGTCCACCCTGCTCTGCCTTAACTAAAAATATTTTTAGGGAAAACAAAAATGAGCAACAAGTTTGCTCAGCAAGTAATATAACAATAAGGGTGAGTAACATAGTTCTCGAACCTCAAAAGGTACAATAGGATATGATAGTTCAAGGATAACAAGAATATCAACAGTTCTCAATAACAGTCGCTAAGGACAGAATAATATCAATATGATTCAATGCTAATCACTTTAAGATTTCAAGATAATTGAATACTGAGTAGTCACTAAGGACTATGAACTCTTACTAGGATTAACAGAAATATACTGATAATCCAATAAAAATAAGTACAACAGGTGATCAGCCTAAAGTACCCTACGTTATGAATAACATTTAATCATACTCATTTGCGCACGTCGATCTCCCGACAAATATATTTTCCCTTCATAGAAGGTTGTTCATCTCAGTCTACACAAGAATTCAGCATAATTCAATTGGTTTGGACAGTTTTCTAATCATGATATAAGTCTAGCCGAATCAAATGGCATAGACCACTCTTTATAATTTCAATACTTGACATTAAAGTTCGAAGAGTTTAATCGACTTTTATCTTATCCGTGAAGTATATAGTTTTAATACATGAATTGCAATTTCAAAAGTTTACTTGTATGACAATAATAGCACAAGCTTAATGAACGCTCAATAAAGAGTAGGGTTAGGAACTTGCTTACAATGTTCCTTGAATAAAGTAAACACAAAGATAGGATACTTGCCTTAAGCGTAGTCTATCCACGTAAGTTAATCAACACTTTTGAATCCTATTTATAGTATATTATATGTATAGGATGTTTATTAGCTAAACACATTCGGTACACAAGCTTGATACTCAAGTTAAATATACATACATGGTACTACCTTAGTCACAAGTCATTACATTCTTATACGCACATAGTATGAAATCAAATTATAAGTTACAACGAAATCAAATAACATTCGTATAACATTATGTCATTTTTAATCGATTAGGTTTTCATTAGCTATGGAATTCTTTTTCTCAATTGAAACATCTTCATGGTATGCTACTATCATATATCAGTAACAATTAGACTTGTTTAGCAGCTATAGCATTGATATGAGTTAACTGTCAAAAATCAGATTAGCAAACTGATTCAATTCTGATTCCAGGCTGGCACAGCTGCTCTATGGCTAAGCCTAGGGGTGGCGCAGCTGCGCTGCCCCCTGGCCAAGCCAAGGTTGGGCTGCTACCTTACAGTTTCTGTCCGACACGTAAGCATACAACATAACCTAGCATATAAACATTTTAAAGGTCCTTCCATGCTTGTACAACCCTTCCAAGTTCAATCATGCATGATATAGTTTCTAATTTCATACCTTTAATAACTTAAGGTCATTCAAGGTCATGAAATCACAAAGTCAAACATGCTCGCCTTTTAAACACATAAGGTATTCATATAACTCGTGTTAGGCATGTTCATGAGTATCCATATCACATATATGTAACTAGCATCGTTATCGGTTTGAAAACATGCTTCTTTTATGCTTAACTTGATTTCACAACACCTAACATGGTAGGCATACATGTATGATACATTAGTGAGGTTAAGAGCTCTATCAAACATGTCCATAAATATCAGAATCTAAATCTCAATATAACATGTCAAGGTTCACGTTCAACACTTATACTTCCGTTAGTATCGTTCATTAATAAGGTCTAATATGTTTATGCTATATATATACATATGTTAACATGTCCGTCATACATTTCTAGGCCATATAAACATGCTCGCAAAATCAGAATGCATATATGATACCTACATGCCAAGGTTCACCTTCAAACCTTACATTTTCATTAGAAATGTTCACTAGCGAGGTCCATATGTTCATGTTACATTATGAAATATATACACACAAGTTGACATGCTTTTTCATGTATTTCAAGGTCATACTAACATGCTCAGAAAGTCAGTATATTAACATGGCCTGCATACATATCAAGTTCATTTCTAAAATTCTAAGTTTATTTTGAAAACTATAACTTTATCAATCATGCATACTAATCATAGTAAAACATGTTCACGCTAGGCTAATGTACTCATATATATATGTTACTCATGCTAGCATGCTTGTTTATGTAATATATTAACTAACTAGCACTAACAACATTAACAGAAGTCAGAAATTGGTGCAGGGGACTGGCGCAGCTGCGCTGCGCCCCAGTTCACAACTGGCACAGCTGCGCCTTTGCCTAAACCGAACTGAAAGCTTCTGCTTCGACAGAAAGCAAACCAAACCTCAAAATTTTATTCACAAAAATGATTGAAATAATGCCACATTGCATACTAATATGATACTAACTTAGGTAATAGCTAACAAACGTATCCCAATCAACTTATCACAATAATCCAACTCAATTCAAGAATTATAAGTTTAAAAAATAAATAATAGGGAAAGGAAATTATACCTCTGCTACTTGAATATGAACTTGCTGCTAAATTCCAACTCACAATGTTGCTATACTTCCAATGTATTCTCACTCTCAACTCAAAACTTAAGAAAATCTCAGCAATTGAGTTTGTGAAGAGGAGGGGCTATATATATAGGAAAACCATAATTCAGTCAATGGATTCCTCCATTCAATCAAACTCAGGGATTGAAGATTTGCATGTTGGTTAAGAAGGAGTAGGTAATTAGTTGGTGAAATCAATCATGAAAGCCACTCTCCCATTGATGATTGCTATGATCTTTGCTGAGTTTGAGGCTTAGGCTTGCAAGCTATACACGTGAAGGGAATGAAATGTGACTCTTATTAAGGGACAAGCCAATACAAGCTCAACAAACATACATATATACATACTTAGCTTATCACATATATGTATTATGTACTTAGGCTATCACATATTATATATTTAGAATACAATTAGAGTTACAATATAATTCCAATAAGTAAATAATACTACCATGTAGTAAATTTAATTTGCACATATATAATCCATGTACATTTTATTATACCGGTATAATTTAATCGGATATTATAACATTACATTATCTCATTTATTATTCAATTAAATATTGAAATAATCATCAATTAGCAATTGTTTATAATATAATCATGAGGTATTAATTTAATGTTCACATACTTACATAGTCACACAACCTCATGATGTACTCTTATAACTTATTAAATCTTAATATATAGTCCTCTTATATAGTATAGTCACACATGAGTGTCACATAGCATTATATAATGTAGTTGCAGCTACGGTATATTATATGTTCGATATCTCACGTCATTGCACACACAATTAATATAATCTTATTATATTAATAACTTACTTATTTGTTTTATTATTCATAATGTCAAATAAATAAATTACTCATCTTATCAATTAATTAACAATAAAATTAATTAATCCTCCTCTCATCAATAATTATTAACATTGAGAAATTATCACATTTCTCAATAATTTAATAAATATAAATCTTATTATATTTATAAATAATTTACTTATTATTATACTTTCACTTGCAACAATAATAAATCAACATACTATTATTATAGCAATTTAACAATTAATATAGATTAATTGCTCACTTAATAACTCCGTCATCCTTGAATTCATCATCGAATCTATTCTCGTGCCACACAAGGCATTTCAACGAGCTTATCATAACTCCGTATCTTTCTCAATTATTATAATTTCAATTCGAATTCATTAGAATTAACTTATCTCATAACACATAAATATTTATATTTAAATAAATATTCATTTCTATTAATATATTCATTTAATAATATTCAAAAATTCTCGGGTGTTACAGTACTTAGCGTGGTTGGAGGCAGATGTAGCATCAGCTACTTTCATCCATTCAGCTCCTATTGTAGATTCAGACGAGGAGGAGCCTATGGAGGATCCTGAGTCTCCTACTGAGGATGAGTTGTTAATGGGTTAGTTAGTGATCCGCCGATTGTTCCTGTCAGGATAGATCCGGCTTTGGCAGACTCCCTAACTAGGATGACCTTTGAGAGAGATCAGGCTAGAGCACTGATGTTGACCGCCTTATTTGGCAGAGATATAGCCTTAGCAGAGAGAGATGCGGCTCGAGCCGCTCAGGATGCAGGATTGATTGAGCGAGAGGAGATCCGATCCGTCAGAGACGCAGCTTTTGTTGAGATTGAGGAGACTTTGATTTCTAGGGATGCAGCTTTTGTGGATAGGGACGAGGCCATAGCTTCCCGGGATTTCCACATTGCCGACAGTACTGCTCTCTGATCTTATACTCATGGTCTGGTTACCGAGATGAGTGCATACATTGATGATCATAGTGTCACACTACAGATGACTGTGGATGTTTTGAGTCGTATGGAGGCTGAGGGTATTGCACTTGCAGCGACTCCTCCATCTTCAGAGAGAGATGCCATGTTGGCATTGCTGGCCCACTTATCCTTGGGTCCATAGACTAGCTTTGTTTTTTCTGCATATACTAGATCAGCCATTTTTTGTCATGTACAGGACACTATGTATATATCAAATAGTGTTATATATCATAGAAATATATTTTTGATTCACTTCCCTGTTTGGATATGTATTGTCATTGCTGAGTGATTACCACTTCTTTCATGACTCGCTATTGTTGATGTATCTTGAGCTTTTCCTTAATGGACTGACAGTGAGATGTCAGAGAGTATCTCAGATGGGCCTGTTGATCAGGGTAGCTTGATAGGACTTAGCCTTTATATGGTTTTGGTGTCTTGGAATTGGTTTTTATTTGGTTTTTGTTTTTTTCTTGAAGGTCAAACCGCACCGTAAATGGCTGCCTACGTACTCCCGGGTGGAGGGAGATCAGGTCATTCGTAGTTTAGTTTTTTGTGTGAGAGAGGTTTAAAAAGTATTTGTCTTATATTTTGAGTTTGGTTTGATGAGTTTTGAATTTTATTTGGTTTGACCACACCAGAAATGGCTGCCTACGTACTCCCGGGTGGAGGGAGATCAGGTTATTCGTAGTTCCGACTTTTAGTAAAAACCGAACCTGATTTGATTTGTAGGTCCCGGATGCGGGTATGCATGTGCTTCAAACATAGTACCTTTTTATGATGTCTGAGTTAATGAGTTGGGGAAATTCGGTCCCGTCCATTTCTTGTAGTCTGATATCTCCTCCTGTCAACACTTCCTTGATGATGAAAGGGCCTTCCCAATTTGGGGCAAACTTTCCTTTGGCTTCTTCTTGATTGGCCAAAACTTTCTTCAACACCAAGTAGTTTTCTTTGAACTGCCGTATTCGGACCTTCTTATTGTAGGATCGAGCAATCCTTTGCTGATATAACCGTCCATGGAAAATGGCTGCAGCCCTCTTTTCATCTATCAGGGACAGTTGGTGGTGCCGGTCTTGCAACCACTGATCTTCATCCATTTGAGCGTCTATTAACACTTGTAAGGACTCCATCTCTACTTCTATGGGAAGGACTGCTTCCATGCCATGGACCAATGAATAGGGGGTAGCCCCAGTAGAGGTGCGCATTGATGTTCTGTATGCTAACAGGGTTAGAGGCAGTAGGTCGGGCCATTCTTTGTGATTGGCGGACATTTTCTGCATAATCTTCTTGATATTCTTGTTGGCCGCTTCGACAGCACCATTCATCTTGGGCCGATAGATGACGAAATTGAGATGCTTGATGTGGAACTTGCTGCATAGTTCTCTCATTATTTAATTGTTCAGGTTCTTGGCGTTATCTGATACGATCACCTCCAGTTGTCCATATCGACAGACGACATTGTTTCTGATGAAACCAATGATTACCTCTTTGGTGACTTTGGGAAATGAGGCAGCTTCAACCCACTTGGTAAAGTAATCGATTATGGTGAAGATGAATCGATGACCATTACTGGCTTTAGGTTCTACTGGACCGATCACATCCATTCCCCACATAGAGAAAAGCTATGGTGAACTCATGTTGTGTAGCTTATTTGGAGGAGCATGTATGGCATTTCCATGTACTTGGCATTAAAAGCATCTCCTGATGTGATCATCACAGTTAGCTTTGAGCGAGATCCATTAATGTCCTGTTCTTAATATCTTCTTGGCCAGCAGGTGATCGCTCATGTGTGGACCACATACTTCACTGTGGACTTCATCCATCAATCTTTGGGCTTGCTCTTTATCAAGTCATCTTAACAGGCCTATTCCAGTATCCCTTTTGTACAGTGCATCTTCGCTTAGATAAAACTTCATAGCCATTTTGTGAATCCGCTTCCATTCGGATTGGCTTGCCCCATCGGGTGTAAATCCATCTCGAAAATATTTCTTGATGTCTTGATACCAAGGCTGATTGACAGGAGGTATTTCATCTTATACTTCTCCAATGTAATTCTCGTATATCGGGGCTTTCTAAATTATGAATTTGATGTAGGGAATACCATTCCTATCGGATATGCGGATCAATGAGGCCAACGTCACCAATGCATCGATTAGCGAAGTCATTCCTACCCCGAGGAATATGGCTGAAGGTTATGTCTTCAAACTCCAGGGATATTTTGACAACCTGCCGATGATAGGGCAGCAAATGTAGTTCTTTGGTGTGATATGCCCTAGTGGTTTGTCTAATGACCAACTCGGAGTCTTCAAAGACCATTAAATGTTTAATACCCATAGATTGGGCTAATTTCAACCCCATTATGCAGATTTCATACTCGGCTGTGTTGTTGGTGTTTCCAAATTAAAGTTTGGTAGCCACAGGATATTGTTCTCCTGTACCAGAGATAAGGACTGCCCCAGCTCCGGCACCTTTCATGTTTACTGCTCCATCAAAATACATTTTCCATGGTTGGACAGTATTCTCTTGTTGGAGTTGTTGAATTGTCATGATCCCATCATCCGGGAAATAAGTCTCCAGGGGCTCGAACCCTCCTGAAGGTGCTTCAGCTAATTGATCTGTAATGCCTTGACCTTTGATTGACTTCTGAGTCACGTAGACAATGTCGAACTGTTGTAGGATCAACTACCATTTGGACAGTTGATAATTCAACATTGGCTTGTTGAATACGTACTTCAAGGGATCCATGCGGGATATGAGGTAGGTCGTGCGCCCATCCAAATAATATTGCAATGATAAGTAGGTTTTTAACCTACTTAATAGGTATTTCTTGGCTTGATATGTTGTAATACTTAAGTGTGTATGTTACTTTTCATATGTTTTGTGTGCATGTGCAGGATTGGAGTGGACCTAAGCTTTAAGGGACAAAAGGAAGGAATAAAGAAGAAAAGAATTGCAAGGCAATAATGATGACAGACAGGCGCGGGGCACGTTGTCTCAAGCTTGCACCAGGCGCGGGCCGCGCCATGAAGGGACTATGGCTACTGCATACCAGGCTTGGGGCATGCCAGGACATGAAGGGGACGGGCGCGGGACGCGCTAGACAGACGGGAGCTGGCAAAACTAGGGTTTTAAATTACAAGTTGAGATGGAAAAGGATTGTAAACTTGCTTTATTTGATTAGAGTTTGTTTAGGCTATAAATAGGAGTTGTTTTCCTATGTTAAAGACATCTTTTAATCTTTCATTCTCTATATGCTCTTGGATTGCTTGGAGACTACAAACCTTGGATTTGGAGATTCAAGCATTCAGGCTAAGTTCTTTATTTCAATTCTAAAGGGATGTTGAACTTATTTATTAATTAATGACTTGACCATTTATTCTATTTATTCTTCTATCTTGAGATTTATTCTGATTATCTATGTGAACTTTCATATATGTTATCCAATTGATTAATTTGGTTTATGCATGATTAAATTAATAAATTGATAGCATCTACTAGATTAAGACAGATTTTAAGCAAACAAAGTGTGTCTAATCTAAGTAGCAATTAACAATATTTTATTGTGGTCAAGCTTTGAAATATTGTTAAGATTTTCAGAAGACAAGTTAAATAATTCCTGATTGGGTAATTATTGCTTGGAATAATCTAATTCTCATCCTTCATGCTTCTATCATATTAAATATAGACTGATAGTTCTAGGTTGTATATTAGTTAGAATCTTTTGTTGGCGATCGTCGCATTAGATCTACACTTAAGGAGAATTTTGGATAATTTGCGATCGCGGTTTTCTAGGGTTATTAATTTCAGTGGAAGATAAATAGTGTAAACACTTGATTAAATCATAATTATTAAAAAGGGATACTGAATTGAGGAATTGATCTTTTTACTCATTGATATTTTCTTTAAACTCACTTTAGTTAATTTAATTGTTTTCAAACAAAAAACCCCAATTCATTGGAAATCATTGGATTTTTAAAATACAAGTCACTCTCTGTGGGATCGATCCTTGCTTATTGCTATACTGATTATTGAATTAGTAGAACCTTAGTAAGGTAAATTTAGTAGTGCTAGACGACAGCTACCAAATTTTGGCGCCGTTGCCGGGGAGTGTTATTTGATTTTTAGTTATTCAATTGTTTTTATTTTTTATTTTATTTTATTTTATACCTCGATCCTCTCACTCTCTTGATTTGAAATTTGATCCAGAAATAGAGAGAACCGCACAAAGGCTTAAGAAAGAAGCTCGAAAAACCCAAGGTTCACTTGCAGATTCTGACGAAGCTCAATCACCAGGCCTGAACATAGCACTCTCACTTCTTTCAGATCACTCTTCATCATCAAGCGAATCAGACGAGAAGATGGCGGCGCCAAATAACAGGACTTTGAAGGAGTTGTCAACTCCTAATCTTACCCAACAACCTCTTTGTATTGAATATCCTGCTTTAAATGTTTCGTTTGAACTAAAATATGGACTAATTCACCTTCTGCCTACTTTTCGTGGTCTTACAGGTGACGATCCGTACAAACATTTGCAGGAATTCCATGTTGTGTACTCCACCATGAAGCCACACAATGTCACAAAAGATTAGATAAAGCTGCGAGCTTTTCCATTCTCATTAGGGGATTTAGCAAAAGATTGGTTATATTATCTACCCCCGGGAGCAGTACGATCATGAGACGACATGAAGAGGCTATTTTTGGAGAAGTATTTTCCTGCTTCACGAGTAGCCAGCATCAGGAAGGAGATTTGTGGAGTCCGACAATTCAGTGGTGAAACACTGCATGAGTATTGGGAGAGATTCAAGAAGCTGTGCTCCAGCTGTCCACCGCACCAGATCGATGATCAACACCTCATCATTTACTTTTACGAAGGACTTATACCGATGGATAGGAATATGATCGACGCTGCTATTGGGGGTGTAATACCCAAAAATTTCCTAATATTATTAAATAAATATATTAATGGAAATGAGAATTTATTAGAATATAAATGATTTTGTGTTATGAGAATGATTAATTCAATTATATTAAATTGAATAACTATAATAATTGAGAAATTGACGGAGTTTGCGATAAACTCGTTGATAGCCTTGTGTGGCACAGTGATGTAATATAAGAATGATTATATTAATTTAAGCGAATAATTAATCTATATTAATTGTTATTATAGAATATTAATTAATTGTTATCGTAGAATATTAATTAATTGTTGTGGAATATTAACTGTGATTGATTAATAATATATGATTATTATTATTGCAAGAAATATAATAATAATAATGAGCAACGTGTTTATAAATATAATAAGATTTATATTAAAGTGATAATTAATCATATAAGGGTTAATTAAATTGTTATGGAGATTAACAATTATATTGATTGATGAAGGATGTGTGTATATTATTAATTAATATTTAATTAATAAGGTGAGTAATTCTATGTGCAAGCATGCGAATTAAATATGTAACATATATTAGCTAACTATGTATTATGTGAAGTGTAATATGACACTATTATATGGTAAGGCTTATTGAATTATGGGAGTTACATGATAATGCCTATGCGACATGTGAGTATACAGTAAAAGAATATGACATGGATTATATATGTGTAAATTAATTGTACCACATTGCCATGTTAAAAGTACATTGTGACTTAAAGTATATATTATATAATCTAAGTGGACTTGTATAATATAAGTATGTGTGTATAGTTTAAGTATATAAATAATTAATAAAGTTCCTTCATTTATTGAATAAGGCAAGATGTGTTGTGACATTAAAATAGCCTATGTGACAATATGTATGTAAGTATACATTAAAATAGTGTATCATGAATATAAATAATAATTAATGATTATTTATATATATAATGGAATAATAAAATTTAATAAAGGAGATAATGTGATGTGATTATATCCGAGTAAATTATATCCGGTATTAATAAATGTACATGGATGATATGTATGTTACATTGCCATATCACATCTACTACCTTGAAATATTAAGCATGTAACTTACATTATAATGTTAATTATAATCTAAATATATAGTATGAATATATATGTAATAGCCTAAGTGTATGATATATTTATATATGGCCTTAGTGTTAATACACTTCATGTTGCAAAATGCTGGATACTTAGAAGCTTGGCCCATACTGACAAACACAATCCTTGTACACGTGAACAACTCAAGCTAGCCTACTCCCTATTTCTTTCTCAAACTCAGCATTGCATAGCTCATAATTATGGAGGGAGTGGGATTCATGATGAATCCAACTACCATTTACCTACTACTCTTTAACCCCCATGCAATTCACAAATCTTGTTGGTTTAATTTGTTGTACATATACATTGTCTGGGTCTTGGCTTTTCTATTTATATGGCCCCTTCTCCTTCAATTTCATTTGTTGTGAGTTTGCATAAGTGTCGAGTTGAGAGAATACATTGATAGTATAGCAGCATTGTGAGTGGGAGTATAGCAGCAAGTTCAGTTCACAATTTAACAGAGGTATAATTCCTCTTCTTGTCTTCATTTTGATTCTCTGTCAAAATTTCATTCTTGACCATGATGAATTACGATGGTAATTGAAGCATGAGATGCATGTCTAGTTGTTATATAAGCTAATGTATGTGTTAGTAGTCAATGTAGTTGTTTAAAAACTGATTTCATGAAGTAATTTGGCATTTGGCCTGGGAGTTTGCCGATGCAGAATGCATCTTGAATCAGACCAAGCACGGCGCAGCTGCGCCGGCATTACATTGCGGCGCAGCGCAGCTACGCAGGTCCCCTGCTGCAGATTTTTGCTTTTTGCTTCCTTGCTTGATGTTTGCTACATGATAGTTTACTTGAATAACATAGATGAACATGTCAGCATGAGTACTACCTATACGTAAGTATATTAACATGATGTGCACGTATGTTGCTATGATGTCATACAAGATTAATGGAATGACGAATAGCGTTGAAATAAATTTCAAGTTTCCTAAACAAACTTTAAACATATATGACTTATGTCGGTATTCTGACCGTGAAAGCATACTAGTATGATCTAGGAAGGCATGAAAAGCATGTTAATAGGTGTGTACATGTCTCATAAGGTAACATGAACATGTGAACCTAACTAGTGCACTTTCCTAATGAAAATCAATGTTTTGAAAACAAACTTTGACATGTGTGTAACATATTGATGTTCTGATTTTTGAGGCACATTAGTATGACCTAGAAACACATGAGATGCATGTTAACTCGTGTATATAAGCTCCGTAGCAAAATGTGATCATGTGAACCTCGCTAAGTAAACTTAGAGATTATGAAAAGGGGATTTAGATGTGCTATAATTATATTCGGACTTCGAACATGTTATTATGGTTCAGAAATGCATGAAAGACATATTAACTTATGAAATGTATGACAAGAGCATGTTAGACCTCACTATTGAACATTTCTAATAAAAATATAAGCTTTGATTGTAAACCTTAACATGTTATTGTAAGTTTCATATTCTGATATTTATGGACACATGTGATAGTATTCTTAGACTCACTCACGTATCATGCATGTATATATACCATGATTAGTTGCCGTGATTCAAAATTTGCGTAAACGAAGCATGTTTTTAAACTAATGACGCTGATAGTTGCATGTATACGATATGAATACTCATGAACATGCTAAATATAAGTATATGAACACCTTATGTGTTTACAAGGTGAGCATGCTAGATTTCGTAACGTCCTAACCTTGAATGACCGTAAGTCGTCAAAAGTATTAACATAGAGCCTATATCCTGTAAATTGGTTGTGAAAGGGTTGAACGAATATAAAAAGACTCTTTAACATGTATATATACTATGTGATATATGTGAATCCGATTTTAACGGTTAACTTATGAGAATGCCATAACTTGCTAAAATGAAATATATTTTAGTATTGCTTGTAGTTTTATGCGATATTAATAATATGAGAGCATGTTTGCTAATTGTTGCGATCTTATAAGATATGAGAGTGTGTTTAAACTCTAAAAGAGGAACGTTAAGGATATAAATTATATTCTATATAACTGTGTAGCTAGGTTAAAACTTAGCTTATGTGTTGATCGTATATTCGAAGACAAAATGTGAAGTTTAATTATATGACTAATGAATATCATATATATATGAAACTATATTACGATAGGATTCGAAAAGTGTTGATTAAATTACGGGGATAAACTACGCTTAAGGCAAGTTTCCTAACTTACACTCTTTTACGGTGCAAGTATCCTAACCGACGCATTTACTTTATGCAAGTATTCTATCCTTGTATATTGCGAACTAGTTTCTTTACTTAATCGTTTGAATTGAATTAGCATACTTGAACTTTTTTTTCATTAAAGCTATTATTCATGTTGAACTTGGTATTGTTCTTGAATATTGTGAAAGTGTCTATGCCATTTGATTCGGCTAGACTTATATTATTGAAAAGCGACCCAAAACTAATTGATTGGTGCGGGATCTTGTATTTGACTGAGAAGAACAACCTTCTTTGAAGGGAATATATAATTGTCAGAGAACCGACATGCACACTTGAGTATGATTGATTGTTATGCATAACGATGGTACTTTAGGCTGATCACCTGTTGTACCTGTTTTTGTTAGATTTTTAGTTTATTATTGTTAATTCTAGTATAAGTTCATGGTCCTTAGTGACTGCTCAGTATTCAGTTATCTTGAAATCTTGAATTGATTTATTATTGAATCACATTAATATTATTCTGTCCTTAGCGGCTGTTATTGAAAACTGTTGATATTCTTGTTATCCTTGAACTATCAAACCTTGCTATACCTTTTTCGAGAATTGAGAATTATATTACAAACCCTTATCGTATATTACTTGCTGAGCAATTTGTGCTCATTCTTGCTTTTCCCTAAAACATTTCAGTTAAGGCAGAGCATGGTGAACCTTCGGGCGTTGATAAGGGCAAGGGCAAGGCTACCAACTAGCTTGTCTCTTTTATGTTTTTAAATATTTTAATGATGTATTAAGATGATGTAGTAAGACTGGATTTGATTATGTTTAAGCTTAAGTTAGATTATGTAACAAGTCGTTAATTGATATTATTATGTAATCTATTAAGTACTATAGGTTGCGAGACTTGGAGGAATAATTATAATAAATCATTGTATATTATTCTAAATTAGATATTCGGCTGTGAATGTGTGATTTTAGTTATTATTGTATTACCATGAGCACGTAACGAACCGAATTCGAGAGACCAAGTGGCAGTCACAGATTTGGGGGCGTCACAGGGGGAGCATTCTGTGGCCTTTTTACTATTTTTGCACCATTCACCATACCCTAACCCTCCTTGTTCAATGAATGATGTTCCACTTCCCTTTCCTCATAGAAATTCTAGAAAGTCAAAGAAAGATGAACAAGATAAAGAAATTCTAGAAACCTTTAGGAAAGTGGAAGTGAATATTCCACTACTTGACATGATTAAACAACTGCCACAGTATGCTAAGTTTTTGAAAGAACTATGCACTAATAAACGTAAATTGGAAAATGATGAGAAAGTCATAGTTGGGGAGAATGTATCCGCAGTGTTGCAAAGAAAAATGCCACCTAAATGTAAAGATCCAGGCATGTTTACGATCCCATGTAAAATCGGACACACTAGGTTTGAAAAAGCTATGCTAGATTTAGGGGCTTCAATTAATGTTATGCCATTATCTGTTCATAAGTCTCTGAATCTTGGTCCTTTAAAAAATACTGGTGTTATTATTCAATTGGCTGATTGTACTAACACCTACCCCCGAGGGGTAGTTGAAGATGTCTTGGTGCAGGTTAACGAACTAATCTTTCCTGCAAATTTTTACATTGTGGACATGGAAGATGATACATCCCCAAATCCATCACATATCTTACTAGGAAGACCCTTCCTAAAAACAGCAAGGACCATGATCGATGTTCACAACGGGACCTTGACAATGGAGTTCGATGGCGAGAAGATTCAGCTCAACATCTACGATGCCATGAGGTACCCTAGTGATATTTGTCAGGTTTTTGCAATTGATATGTGTGACTCTCTTGTGCAAAAGACTTTTGAGCAAATTCAAAGAGACAGCTTGGAGGTAGCTATTTCCAGCAGTTTGGATATGGATGGGACTTATGAACTTGAGCACAGTCAGGAATTGAAGGAAAGTGTAGCTGTACTTCATTCATTACCTAAACACACAGATAGGCATGCAGTGCAATTAATTCAATTACATGTAACACATCAAAAATTATTACCATCTGTGGAGTAACCTCCAACTCTCGAATTAAAACAATTACCGGAACACTTGAAATATGCATATTTAGGGTCTAATGAAACTTTACCTGTGATAATTGCTAGTAATCTAACCAAAGTGCAGGAGGAGAAATTATTGAGAGTCCTTAGGGACCATATCACAGTATTTGGTTGGACAATAGCAAATATCAAGGGGATTAGTCCCGCAATGTGCATGCACCAAATTTTGTTAGAGGAAGGAGCTAAACCAACGAGAGATGCACAAAGACGATTGAACCCACCAATGATGGAGGTAGTGAAGAAAGAGGTAATCAAATTACTTGATGCAGGAATCATCTACCCCATCTCAGATAGTCAATGGGTAAGTCCAGTGTTAGTAGTTCCAAAGAAATCAGGTATAACTGTTGTCAAAAATGACAATAATGAATTAGTGCCCACAAGGATGCAAACAGGTTGGCGAGTGTGTATAGATTATAGAATGTTAAATGTCGTAACTCAAAAAGACCACTTTCCTTTACCTTTTATTGATCAAATGATAGAACGTTTAGCTGGGTACTCTCATTATTGCTTCTTAGATGGATTTTCAGGTTATAACCAGATTGTGATCGCCCTAGAAGACCAGGAAAAGACCACATTCACATGTCCTTTCGACACCTTTGCTTATCGACGGATGTCTTCCGGACTATGCAATGCCCCAGGTACTTTTCAACAATGCATGGTAAGTATCTTTTCAGATCTTTTGGAAGAATGTATCGAAGTCTTTATGGGTGATTTCACAGTTTATGGTGACTCACTAGACGCCTGTTTAGATACTTTGACACGTGTACTGAACAAATGTTTAGAAACAAACCTTGTGTTAAATTGGGAAAAATGTCACTTTATGGTAAAACAAGGGATAGTACTTGGACATGTTGTGTCAGTCCATGGTTTAGAAGTTGATAAAGCTAAGATTGATATTATATCTGCATTACCTTACCCTGTCAGTGTACGGGAGATACGTGCTTTTCTTGGACATACAGGATTTTATCGCAGGTTTATCAAGGACTTTTCCAAGATAGCTTTACCCTTATACAAGTTGCTGCAAAAAGATGAGGAATTTTTGTTCAATGATGAGTGTAAGGAGGCCTTTGATACCTTGAAGAAGTCGTTAACGTCAGCCCCTATCATTCAACAGCCAAATTGGAAATTTCTTTTTGAAATAATGTGTGATGCAAGTAACTATGCTGTAGGCGCCGTCTTGGGCCAAAAGATCGACAAAACTATCCATGCCATCTACTATGCTTCCAAAACGTTGAATACAACTCAGATAAACTATTCAACAACAGAAAAAGAACTTTTATCGGTTGTATTTTCTTTAGATAAATTCAGATCATATTTGCTAGGTACTAAAGTGATAGTCTATTCTGACCATGCTGCTCTCAGATACTTGCTCACCAAAAAGGAATCCAAACCACGAATCATAAGGTGGATCTTGCTGCTGCAAGAATTCGATTTGGAGATCAAAGATAAAAAGGGTGTGGATAACTTGGTGGCGGATCACTTGAGCAGGATTGTGACGCCCCCAAATTCAGGTACTTGAAACCCGAACTTGGTGCTACACGATATCATTTCTTTGAGAGGAATAATATAAATAACAAACTTAATATACATATCAGAGTTGTCTAATCCCAGGTACACGACCTTTAAAACATTCATTACATGATAAATAGTAAATATTATCGTCCTAATAAAGTATAACTATTACACCAGATACCATAAAACTTATTCTTGCAGCTTTCCTTTCCTTTTGTTTTTCCAGAGTCTTCTGGTTGATCACGCTTAGCTAAAAACATTTAATTTAAAGCAAGAATGAGCATTCAATTGCTCAGCAAGTAATAGCAATTAATAAACTTTAGCTGAAAGAAGTAAATATTTTCTTTGAGATATACTTCTATAACGAATCAATAGTTGTGAAGTCTTTCGAAACATATCTTAATAACATATCAAATCGTTTAAAATTTTAAAACGACGTAGTGACTATAAATGCTGAGCGGTCAATGGACCATGAACTTTTATTTTTCATTTTCGAAAAGGTTTAAACAGAAATTCATCTACAAACCGCTCTGGTCTTACGGACATGTAGGGTGATTAGCCTCGTTATGTCATGTATTGATCAATACTATCTGTTTGAACGATAATTCGTTTACTCTGTTCGCCTTGGGCACATAAAAAATTTCACCATTAAGGGTTGTTCTTACTCAGTCTGGAATCCTAACTAAACAATTCTGTTGGATGACCTTATCATAACCAATACCATTCAACAATACAGTTCGAACTATGTCTAGCCGAGTCAAATAGCTTAGACAGTCATAAATACCTACCGAAGTTTGATAGTATGTAACAAGATTTGTCATATCAAAGGATTTCAGTTCAAGAGTTCTTGTAGGAATACAACATTTCATACAAGTGGGGACACTTGTATAATAATAGACAATAATGAGATATTAATAAATAATAACTGAATTAAATAAAATTTTACAATATAAGAATAATTTTCACAAACGTATCCTGGATATCATTTTGGATATAAATAATTGACAATAACTATTTATGAACCTGCTTTTCGCTTACTGGAATCCATCGCATAAAGTAAATGCAATGAGTAGAGATACATGCTCAATAAGAAATTGAGATAAGAAACTTGCCTTGATAGTTGATTACTGCTGCGTAGTATAGCTTACGCTTTTATCTTTAATATGAAGTCCTATCATCAATAGAATTATTCTTTTAATTAGAATAATATAAATTAACACATAATACTGCTTAAACATATTGTCACATATTCATGTCAGTCATTACAACACATAAGAACGTATACCTAGTCAAACTATGTCAATTTGGTTTGAGTTCGGTATCGTTTCGGCATCCCGATTGCATTATCGGATAATTAACGAATTTATTGTTAATGAAACTTTGTTCAAGAACTTAAATATTATAATAGATAATTTAATTATCATTTATAATATTTTTCCAAACATTATAATCATTTATAATGATTTTTCAAACACTTTTATCATTTTTAATGATTTAATTATTAATAATTTTATTATCATTAATATTTAAATAATTTAAAATATTAATGAACTTCATGTCAACACTTTAAAAGTTATTTATTATAACTTAAAAATATTTTTAAAACCTTAATATTACATTTAAATGATTTTTAAGATATTAAAATCATTACCATTAATATTAAAATATTAATGTTATTCATATCAAAATATTAAAAGTTATTTATTATAACTTAAAATATTTTTAAAATATTTATTTCACCTTTAAATGATTTATAAAATATTTAAATTATTTTTAAATAATTTATTTAATATAATTATTTAATAAATTTATTGTCATTAATATTAAAATATTAATAAAATTCTTATCAAAATATTATAAGTTATTTATTATAACTTAAAATACTTTAATATCATTTTTAAATGATTTTTAAAATATTAAAACTATTTTTAACTAATTTATTTAATATAATTATTAAATAAATTTATTATCATTAATATTAAATTATTAATGAAATTTATCTCAAAATATTAAAAGTCATTTATTATAACTTAAAATATTTTTTAATACTTTAATATCATTTAAAATGATTTTTAACATATTAAAATTATTTTTAACTAATTTATTTAATATAATTATTAAATAAATTAAATATCATTAATATTTAATTAAATTAAAATATTAATGAATTTTATGTCAAAATATTAAAAGTTAATTTTTATAACTTAAAATTATTTTATGAATTTTTAATAATTAATTTCTATTTATTATAAGAATATAATTTATAATAATCAACAATTCCTTTATCAAAAAATTAATTTGAAATCATTTATGCAATAAATAAATATATATTTATCACATATATACATATTCGTTACCTTACACATATTCCCATCTTTATTTTGATAGAAATAATATTAAAAAAAATTATACGTAAAATTTCTTATTTAATTATATCGAAAATATTGGGTTATTATAAGGATTATTAAGGATGAAGAAGCCCTACCGTTGCATGACATGTTTCCAGACGAGCAACTGCTGTCCATTGGAATTACAACTCTATGGTATGCCGATATTGTGAATTTTCTGGTGAGTAAGTTTTTACCAAGTGAATTTTCTAGACCTCAGAAAGATAAGCTTAGAAGTGATGCAAAACAATATATTTGGGATGACTCGTATTTATGGAAATTCTGTGCTGATCAAATAGTTAGACGTTGTGTACCTGATAATGAATTTAACGCTATTCTAACTTTCTGTCATTCCTATGCTTGTGGGGGTCATTTCGGACCTAAGCGAACAGCACATAAGGTGTTAGAAAGTGGATTCTTTTGGCCCGCTATTTTCAAAGACTCATATGAATTCTATAAATCTTGTGAAAATTGTTAAAGAACTGGTAACATATCTCAGAAAAATCAAATGCCACAAAATCCAATACTAATTGTAGAAATCTTTGATGTGTGGGGTATTGATTTCATGGGAACTGTTCTTGTTTCTTTTGGAAATATTTACATTTTACTGGCAGTTGATTATGTTTCCAAATGGGTGGAAGCTAAAGCCACTAGGACTGACGATTCAAAAGTTATTGCAGATTTTGTCAGGACTAACATTTTTGTCAGGTTTGGAGCACCACGGGCCATCATCAGTGATCGCGAAACTCATTTTTGTAATAGGGTATTAGCGGCCTTGTTGAAAAAATACAACGTACTTCACAGGGTTTCTACATACTATCACCCGCAAAGCAATGGCCAGGCTGAGGTTTCCAACCGAGAGATTAAGTCCATTTTGGAAAAGGTAGTCAACCCGAACAGAAAAGACTGGAGTCTGAGATTAGAAGATGCACTATGGGCCTATAGGACGACATACAAAACCCCAATAGGAATGTCGCCTTATAGGCTAGTGTTCGAAAAACCATGCCACCTACCTGTAGAGCTCGAACATAAAGGTTTCTAAGCTATCAAGCAATGCAATATGCACATGGAACTAGGCCTGTCAACGGACCGGGTCTGGACCCGGACCCGATCCGATAAGGACCTGTTTAGTCGGATCCGGAACACATCCGTTCCAATCCGATAAGGACCCGATCCGATAATAACCCGATAATAATCCAAATTTACATATATTTTACTATATATTTAATTATGTTCCATCATAACCGTTCATTTTCTACATAATCTAACGATTGTTGCTTGCTATATAATGACCCGATAAGGACTCGGACCCGATCCGAATCCAATAAGGACCCGACGGATCGGATCCGGATTGACCCCGATCCGATCCGATCCGATAAGGACCCGTTTACAGGCCTACATGGAATATGCTGGCATCAATAGGAAATTACAGTTACAAGAACTCGAGGAATTACGAAATGAAGCATACGAGAGTTCTAAGCTGTACAAATCAAAGACAAAAGCCTTTCATGATAAGTAGATCTTGCGAAAAAAACATCACCGTGGGACAGAGAGTCCTTCTTTTCAATTCACGATTAAAGTTATTTCCAGGAAAATTGCGCTCTCGCTGGGAGGGACCATTTGTGATTACTAACGTTTTTCTTCATGGTGCAGTTGATATCCAGAATCCAACTACAGAAAATGTGTTCAAGGTCAACGGGCATAGGTTGAAGCCATTTCTGGATAGTAGCCAAGTTTAGGAGATTGAGGTCGTGACACTGACGGATCCTACTTTAGAATAATCAAGAATCTATAAGTCGAGCCAACGACGTTAAAAACGGGCAGCTGATTGGGAGGCAACCCAAGTCTTAATTCTTTCATAGTTCGTATTAATATTTACATTTATGTAGGGAAGTCTAATCAATCCTATTTTATCCTGACAGTTTACATGATAGTAAAGCACGACAAAGATCACAACGAGCAATAAAACCACCAGACTGGCGCGGGCCGCACCTTCCATCTCAGCCAACTCGCGCAGAGCGAGCTACCCAACTAGTAGCTCAAGGAAAAATTCATCAAACTGGCGCGGGGCTCGCTACGTGGGGCGCGAGGTGCGCAACATATGCAGAAAGACCGGACCAAATTCAGCCTCACGCTAGGAGCAAGGCGCGCTAGGTGGCTAGTAACAGTCAACCGATTTCAGCCCCAGGCGCGGGGCGCGCCACCTAAAGCACAGGGCGCGCTAGTCGGGAATCTCAGAATTTAAAACACGATTTTGGCTCTTTATTTCACTCTCCTATTCCAAATCAACTTCTATTCTCTCATATCTCCTACCATACAAACTTCCTAAACCAACTCTAAGTACAATACTCCCCAATTCCAAATCCTTTTCTACTTTTCTTTTCTTGATACCCTAAACCACTATAAATACTCATCCCACATTCAAAAATCATCACAAATTCGGCCATACCACGCACCCAATCCCTAATTTACTCACACCCTTACACAAATCTCCATCAGACATTGCTCAAACAAGGAAAGCAAGAAACAATTGGACGCAATTGGATTTAGGAGCAAGGAGTTCAAAGGCAATCTATCATCAAACATCCAATTTTCAAATCAAAGTACAAGGTAACCAATATAATCATCAATTTTTGTTGGTATGATCTAAATCTCATAACTTTCATTAAATTACCTTATTACTTTAGGAATTCTTTGGTTACTAAATAACCCAAGATTAATTGCTTCTATTTGGATTTTGTTTATCTAACAAAGAGTACTAAGTTTGGGGGAGAGACTTTGTCGCCCACCACGTGTTCGATATATTGCTTCAACAGGATTTCATAGGTTATCGTCAATTTATTGTGAGCAATTCAACGCCCACCTCTCATCATGACTTCCAAACGAGCACGAACTTCATCCTCTCAAGCCCCGCCACATTTCAATGCTACCCGATTTGTGAGCAAAGGAACGGCGACTCGATATGCCAAGGTCATCGACAAGAAGACCTTGGTACTGGAACGAGGACTCAAACTGGATGCAAACCTCGACGGCGACATGGCACTTATGATCGCGGAACATGGATGGGAGCATTTGGTCTCACAACCTACACCGGCAGTGATCAACATCCTGAAAGAATTCTACTCCAATGCCATCGAGCATGTTGATTGCATTGTCACGGTTAGGGGCAAGTAGGTATCATTCTGAGCGGCGACTATCAACGATTATTTTTGGGTGGCAACACCTCATATGGACCGCTACGAAGATTGCCTGCCAAATTTGGATGAGATAGTAGCTCGCCTTTGCCGGCCCGGTACTCAGTGGGTGACCAATGCAGACACCAGAGATAAAGTATCCTTTCCACATTCTGTATTAAGTCGATATGGGAAGGCTTGGTACGCCTTTATCTGCGCTCGCCTAATGCCAACACGTCATCAAAATGACGTCACCAAAGAAAGAGCACGACTTCTCTACGGCATAGTCACATATGAGGCCGGTGACAACAACGAGATCGAAATTCAGGAGGTCAACATCGGCATGTGCATTCAACAGTCCATTGACCGAGCACTGAGGGGGAGCACTACCGGCGGCTTGATACATGGGTTTCTAATTATTGAGCTATGCCGCCAAGCGTTAGTCCAGTGGCATGCTTCAGAGCCTACTCAACAACCTATGGCTATCATCGACCATCGCACCATTGAACAGTACAAACCATGGACAGGGGCGACTTCACATCCGAGGGGTGAAGGGTTCATCATGATTCCACCATCCACACCAACCTCCCTGCCACCTGATGAGCCATCGGATGACGAGGATGATGTTGAGTCCCCATCCATGTTTCAGCATCGCTGCCAACTGCGGAGTATGCGACTGGCCCAACGCCAAGCAACAATGCATACCTACAACGTTGGGGCTTTTACAGCTTTGGCTGCTGCTATCTCCCGTTTATCGCCAACCACAGGCCCGGTCCCGATGCCTGATCCTCCAGTCCTGCCTAGATACCCCCCATCTGAAGAAGCTGAATTCAACCGCTCCGACGAGTTTTAACTCGTCGCTTAGGGAAGTCCTTGTCTTTTTATTTTTATATGCCAAGAAATGAGGACATTCCTTGATTTGAGTGTGGGGGTGGGGAAGAAATTCACAATTTTAGTATTTTAGCATATAGATTAGTTTGCATATAGGATAGATTTTGTTTATATTCATTCGTTTAAATTCATATGCATATATAAATACATAAAAAATAATAAAAATATTGTACATTCATGTAGGATTTTGTTAGTAGATTCAAGCATTTAGGTCCATACATAAAGATTGAGCAGTAAGTCGAGGGGAAGAGATACATGGTTTATAATTTCAAAATTTTCACAAAGTCTTGCATAAAAGTAAGCTTCATGATCTGATTAGTTTCGAGCATAGTAACATCATTGCATGATTATAGTTTTCTCTCAACTATCAAGCACTCCAATTAACTGTCAGTAGTGATTAGGAGTTCATATGTATTAGGAACACGGACACTTACTTGATCACAAATAAAAATAAAGAGTTGGCTGAAACATAAGTTTGGGGGAATTCAAGCTTAAAAAAAAGGGAAAAAAGGTAAGTAAAGCAATAAAAAAAATTTAAAAAAAAAAAAAAGAAAAAAATATGTGTGAAATAAAGACCGACTTCGTTTGACCTCGTGGCCTTTATTGCTCGGACAAGTAAACCCAAGGGATGTCTTAACATCTAGTGCCCTAAAGCCTTCAGGTTTGGGAGTCGTTGGCCGAAAGTCCGACACACGGGTAAAATTGAAAAGCCTAAGGAGGTTAAACATTACACAAGTCAGAAATGAGAAATAATTGGTGGGATGGAGCGTAAAACGCACCCACAAAGCACGAGCTGTGGTGAATATTCTGTTATTACTTAATTAGCCTGATTTCCTTAATACTTATGTGGATACCATGATTACATAGTTATCTGTGTAAGAGTAAGTTGTTTGTTGGGAATAATTATGTGAGCTTCTCTGAACTGTTGATACATAATTGGACACACACGCCCAAGAGGGAATTAGAGTCATGTATGTGATGTGATGATGTGAGAATTTATGATGGATCATGAGTCAAGATGGATTGTAAGTTTGAGTGTTAATTTGTACTGATTATATACCTGTGTTTGTTTGCTGAGACATCTGCTCGATTTTGTTAGGATGCATTTATTCTGTAAGTTGCATTTAGTGTAGTTGTTTGCTTGAGGACAAGCAATTATTCAAGTTTGGGGTTATTTGATAAGTAGGTTTTTAACCTACTTAATAGGTATTTCTTGGCTTGATATGTTGTAATACTTGAGTGTACATGTTACTTTTCATATGTTTTGTGTGCATGTGCAGGATTGGAGTGGAGCTAAGCTTTAAGGGACAAAAGGAAGGAATAAAGAAGAAAAGAATTGCAAGCCAATAATGATGACAGACAGGCGCGGGGCGCGCTGTCTCAAGCTTGCACCAGGCGCGGGCCGCGCCATAAAGGGACTATGGCTACTGCATACCAGGCGCGGGGCGTACCAGGACATGAAGGGGACGGGCGCGGGACGCGCTAGGCAGACTGGAGCTGGCAAAACTAGGGTTTTAAATTACAAGTTGAGATGGAAAAGGATTGTAAACTTGCTTTATTTGATTAGAGTTTGTTTAGGCTATAAATAGGAGTTGTTTTCCTATGTTAAAGACATCTTTTAATCTTTTATTCTCTATATGCTCTTGGATTGCTTGGAGACTACAAACCTTGGATTTGGAGATTCAAGCATGTCAGGCTAAGTTCTTTATTTCAATTCTGAAGGGATGTTGAACTTATTTATTAATTAATGATTTGATCAGTTATTCTATTTATTCTTCTATCTTAAGATTTATTCTGATTATCTATGTGAACTTTCATATATGTTATCCAATTGATTAATTTGGTTTCTGTAGGATTAAATTAATAAATTGATATTATCTGCTAGATTAAGACAGATTTTAAGCAAACGAAGTGTGTCTAATCTAAGTAGCAATTAACAATATTTTATTGTGGTCAAGCTTTGAAATATTGTTAAGATTTTCAGAAGATAAGTTAAATAATTCCTGATTATGTAATTATTGCTTGGAATAATCTAATTCTCATCCTTCATGCTTTTATCACATTAAATCTAGACTGATAGTTCTAGGTTGTATGTTAGTTAGAATCTCTTGTTGGCGATCGTCGCATTAGATCTACACTTAAGGAGAATTTTGGATAATTTGCGATCGCGGTTATCTAGGGTTATTAATTTCAATGGAAGATAAATAGTGTAAACACTTGATTAAATTATAATTATTAAAAAGGGATACTGAATTGAGGAATTGATCTTTTTACTCATTGATATTTTCTTTAAACTCACTTTAGTTAATTTAATTGTTTTCAAACAAAAAACCCCAATTCATTGGAAATCATTGGATTCTTAAAATACAAGTCACTCTCTGTGGGATCGATCCTTGCTTATTTCTATACTGATTATTGAATTAGTAGAACCTTAGTAAGGTAAATTTAGTAGTGCTAGACGACAGCTACCATGCAACCTCATGGCGGCCCATGCTAACGCACAGCATGTCTTTTCGATCAGGGTGTACTTCTATTCACCACTGCTGAATCTTTTACAGATGTAGTAGATGGCTCTCTCCTTGTTACTATCATCCTTCTGTCCTAGTATGCAGCCCATTGCATTGGCATTGACAGAAAGGTACATGTACAAGGGAACTCCGTCCCTTGGGGGTACCAAGACTGGTGCTTCAATCAGCTGGTTTTTTATAGCAAGGAAGGCTTTCTGACAATCACCATTCCATTTTGCGGAGGAATTCTTCCTTAGGAGCTTGAATATGGGTTCACAGGTTGCTATAAGCTGGGAAATAAATCGGCTTATGAAGTTGATTCTCCCTAGGAACCCACGTATCTCCTTCTCTGTTCGAGGTACTGGCATCTCGGTGATGGCTTTGATCTTGGCAGGGTCTAGCTCGATGCCTCGATTACTCAACAGGAATCCCAATAACTTGCCTGATTTGACACCAAAAGCACATTTGGCGGGATTTAGCTTGAGGTTGTATTTATGCAACCTGTTGAATAGCGTCTTGAGATGGTCGATGTGATCATCCTCTTTCAGAGATTTGATGATAATGTCATCCACATAAACCTCTATCTCCTTGTGCATCATGTCATGAAACAGGGCCATCATAGCTCACTGATATGTGGCTCCAGCATTAATGAGGCCGAAGGATAGTCGCCTATAGAAGAAGGTTCCCCAGGGAGTGATGAAAGTTGTTTTCTCCCGGTCCTCTTCAGCAACCATGATCTGATGGTAACCAGCAAAGCAATCTATGAAGGAATACATGCCATACTGCGCCATATTGTCGATCAAGATGTAGATGAAAGGTATTGGGAAGTTGTCCTTGAGACAGGCTTTATTCAAATCCCGGTAATCCACGCAGACTCGTACCTTCCCTCTGGGTTTAGGCACGGGAACTATGTTTGACAGTCACTCTGGGTATGTTGATACCATGATGATTCCGGCATTAAATTGTTTAACGACTTCTTCTTTGACTTTTAGACTCCATTCAGGTTTCAATCGCCTGAGCTTTTGTTTGACTGGCTTGAATCCATCTTTGATGGGCATTCGATGGATGACAATATCAGTAGACAGGCCAATCATGTCTTCATGTGACCATGCAAATACATCCTGGAACTGTATTAGGAGTTCAATCAGGTCGGCTTTTTGGTCTGGTGTGAGGTCTATGCCTATCTGGATTTCTTTGATATTTTCGGAGGTTCCTATATTGATAGTGGTGGCTTGGTCGAGGTTTGGTTTAGGTTTGTCTTTGACCCATTCTTTGATCTCCTCGGGCATCTTATAGTCATCTTCCTCCTCTTGATCAATATCCATCAAGTCGAAGTTCAGTTCTACATCAAAGTTGTAGTCACTTTGACAGGTTGCCATTTCATTAGCAGTGATAAACAAATCCAACTATGGAGTCCTGAAAACAAAAAATGCTTTCACTTTAATATATGCAACTTCTTAAATATACAAAGCATTTGGCAAAGCATGACAAAAGTTACTGCTATAGCTGTGCAATCAAAAGTAAGTAGTAAATGAAAGCATGTTCAAAGGGCAGACAGAATATCTGCCCCTTTACCCTTTTTGACTGAGGCAAGGGACACTATTCCAGTTATCCAGGGTTAGATCCTCATGAACAAGGAGGATCAAGGATTTGTGATCATCTGTCTCTTCTCGGATAGCGACGGAGACATCCTTTATAATAGGGCCAGGGTTTTCCTTTGAACTGCCCCCTTTTTCCTTCTTGATGCGAGGATTTTGAATCTGATCCTCACCGTCACTGTCTGGGATCTCATCATTCATACCCTCGTAGTTTATGATAACCCGCATGTTAGCAAATGGGTCTCGTCTTTTGTACAGGATATTTTCTTTTCCCTTTTTGCTATCACCCTCAGGCTTTCGGGATTTCCTTTCCTCAACCGGTATGATTGGAGGAAACAGCATAGCTGATACAACAGCGGGGATCTTCCTCATTGGCTTTACAAAACCAGCATTAGTGAGATTTGGCAGCAGTATGGTGGAAGCATGAGCCTTAGGGTGCTTATGTGGATTTCGGCGATTTGACCCGGATAAAAAACCCAATCCGGCTCTCCCTGTCTGGCTCATAATTTGGACTAGACTTCTGATACCTTGTTGATTCTTTCCTAACCCTTCTCAAGGTTGGAAACCCAAAGATACCATCTCTTGGCCCACTGTCATCACCTCAGTGGAGACCTTTGGTTTTAAGGCTGGTGCTCCGATAGGTAGATACTGAGTATCACTTACCTCCAAGGCTTGAAAACTTGTAGGTTCAATCCCTGCATCCAGGCTAATCACTAGCATGTCTCCCTATATGCAGACAGGGTACTCTGGTTCGGCATTGACCGTGATGAGGTTGCCGTTGATAATGTATTTGAATTTCTTATAGAGGGTGGATGGCACTGCCCCTACTATATGGATCCATGGCCTGCCCAACAACAAGTTGTATCCAGTGGCGATGATGAGCACCTGAAAGGACACATAGAAAGTGTGCGGACCAATCTCCTGAGGAAGCTCTATTTCTCCCATAGCTTGTCAACGAGATCCATCGAAAGCCCGGATTACTATATGACTGGTTTTGATCTGGTTCGGGTTGATCTTCATTCTCTCCAAGGTGTCGTAGGGACAGATATTGAGAGATAATCCTCCATCTATAAGCACACCTCTGATCACATACCCGGATGACATTACAGCTATTTGTAGGGACTTATGATGGCCCGTCCATTCTGCAGGGATATCATCGTCAATGAAAGATATCACATTGCTGTTAAAAATGTGTTCTACCACGTGATGGAATTTTTCAGCATCCACGGTATGTGGCAGATGGGCTTCTTCCAGTACTTTCACTAAAATGTTGCGATGATCCACTGAGGATAAGACCAAGTCTTGAATGGACATTTGTTTGGGTGCGTCTTTCAAACTTTGCACCACTTTGATGTCATTGTGTCCCATTTTGTTGAGGAACTCTTCGATTTTCTCTTCAGCCACCTTTTCTTTGGCTTTGATGACTAGTTTGATAACCCGTTGAGTCAGGTATAATGGATTATCCTTTGGTATTATGGCAATGTTGTTTAAGGTGGAACCTTCATCATTCTCGTAGTTCTATGGGACCCTCTTTAGACTGATGACTGGATACTGAGGTCTGAAAGGAAAGATTAAAAGCTCGGGTGCGGCCACCTTCACAGGATTTTGTGTGAGGGATGGCTCCTTATCACAGGAAACAACAGCCACTGTATCCTAATTCCACGCGGTGGGAATAAAGAGATTATCTTCATCTGGGAGGCCATAATTCCGATTCCCTTTTACCAATTCACCACTTTCAATCATATTCTGAATCAAGTTACGAAGTGCCCAGTAATTTTCAATATAGGATTCAAGGAAAGATTAGAATGGTGGAGGGGTTATCAAGACTTCCCGATTCCCTTCTGGGATAACATGCTCGATAAGGCATGAGTTCTAGTATCATAAGTGTTTCTTCATAAGAACGTTGGAGTGGTACTGACAGATTTGGTCAGGCTTGAATTTTCTAGATCGCGGGTTTAATGGAGGTAATAAATCTGTAACCATTCCCTCGTTGTTTAACATCTGGAGGATTTCCTCCACTAGCTGGTTCAGGTTGGTGAAATTCCTTTGAAATAAGAATTTCCTACCAGCTTGGGAATTCTCATCTTTGGATATCCTGTCGGCCCAGGGTTCATGCTCATGAGGCCGGTATTGATCCTTCGTGGAGATGGGATTGATCTCTGATGGACTGATCTCCGGTGTGGGAGAATTTGCATCAGGCAGTTTAGTCTGGCTTATCAGTTGCCTGGTGATCTGATGTTGGTATACGACCAGTTCGGCTGACTATTCAATTTGTTCCTTGATAGACCTAATCTCCTATTCTATCAGGAATCGCCTTTTCGACACTTCCCAAATGTCTAGGCTGTTGTTGCTGGATGGAGTTGATTCTCCGACATAACGGAGGGATTTGGATCCTCCTCCATTTCCTGTACTGATCATGTTGACACTCTCCTTTTTGTGCTGAAGGAGGGGATTGTCTTATACATATGGTTGTTCTGGTTTGGTCACCACAATCTCTCCATTATCAATCAAGTCTTGGATTTTTTGCTTGAGAGACCAACAGTCTTGAGTGTCATGGCCCGAGGATCCGGAATGGTAAGCACACTTCTTGCTTAGATCAAAATTCTATCCACCAGTGTTAGTTGGTGGAAGGAGTAGTACAATCTTCTTTTGTGCCGTCAACAGATTTAGCACATTCTCGAGTGAATCTCCTAGAGGGGTGAAAGTTCTTCGACGCCTGACCTCTATATTTTTCTGGAATGGGGGATTTGAAGGCTGTGCTGAAGCTTGGAAAGGTGTATAGTTCCTTCTTTGAATAGGAATACTGTTTGACTCGCCTCTTTGATTATGTCCTTGTAATACTAAGGACACTTCTTCATCTTTCTTTTTGTGTACCCTCCGGGGATTACTCCTGTAATTTTTGAACTGGATATGTTCAGCAACGGCTTCGAGGACAGTTAGATCCTTTATCTTCCTGGACTTGAGCCCCATTTCTGGCATCTCGTCGTGTTTGATCATTTCAGAGAATGGTTTTCCTATGCCTGTTAGGACCCTCTCATAATATGGAGCTTCTTGAATGTTGATGAAGGTCATGACTATCTCAGTCTCATTCATAGGTGGAATGACTTGTGCTGCAAATCGTCTCCATTGCTGAGCATATTCTCTGAATGATTCAGAATTTTGTTTCTTCATTTTGGTTATTCGGTATCTATCTGGAGCCAGCTGAGATTGGAAGCTGTATTGACTGAGGAAGGCATGGGCTAACTCTTTCGAACTGTGAATCTTGGAGTTGTCTAGACGGGTGTACCAGGCTCTAGCCTCTCCGGTCAGACTCTTCTGAAATAACTGCATTCGGAGTTTCTTGTCCTCTGCATAGGATCCGAGTTCTCCAATGAATACTTTCAGGTGAGTATAAGGATCTCCCAATCCATCATATTTCTCAAAATTGAGAGTTCTAAATTTTTTGGGATAACGAGCCCCGGGGAATATACAGAGGTCAGAGTAATTAACACTACCGAAGGCCCCAGTCCCTTTGATAGACCAGATGGTTTCCTCCATCTGTTGTACTTTCTTCAGAATGTCACCAGCTTCGTGCTCTTTGTTGAGGATGGTGATTTCAGGGGTTTTGTTGGTTAGGTCCTGGTTTTGTGGTCCAGGAATCTGAGTCTGTGCTTTTTCAATCTCTTGACCGCCACCACTACCACCAAGTGTTCCTGGTTCTGTGTGAGCTTGGGTTTGCTTCCCTTTAAGAGCTTTGCTTTGCTCTATCAGGAAACTGGCCAATTCGGCTATCTGATTCTTCACTCCTTCAAAATCTTCCCTAGAGACAAGGGTGGATTCTGGCTGAGCACTTGAAGTCATGTCTGTGGGTGGACTTAGTGTTTTCTTAGACTTAGATCTAGTGACAAGACCAATTTTTTACCTACAACAAAACGTAGGCATGTCAATTTCCTGAGGTAGGTATGGATAGGATGCATGCCATGATGTATTTTTTATGGTTTTTTAATCTTATCCTGCAAAACAAAGGTTAGTTGTTTTGATGACAGGATGACATGACAGGATGTATATGACAAGGAATGTAAATTTTTATTATTGATATTTACATTGTGTTCCTTTACATTGGAATTGAAAACTTGACATTGAATTGAAAGAGGAAGGCATAAAGAAGCTTCCCATTGGACTTGGTTAATTAGAGGCTGACGTATCTTAGGCTACACTCGCGGCTTTTTGGCATGAAGGTCCCCTGATCATCGCAATCTACTCGAGGAGAAATTAATCCGATCTTTCAACTAGAGCGAATCTGAGTGGTGCATTTTCATGAGCCCCCAGAGACTTAGCCGTCCCCAAAGTCATTACTTATCACCGATGGGTTTTGCCTCCCAAAGGAGGAATCACACAACATACATTCACATACATCGCGTCTTACCGTATGCATATAATGACATTGGTGCGAAGCACTAATATGGGTGTGAAGCACTACAAAATAGGAAAACAACATTCATGCATTCATTCAATTTTAAAAGGGAAATTTTTTTGAAAAGATTTGAACGCGGTCTAAGCCCTCTACTGTCCCCAGCAAAGTCGCCACCTGTCGACATCAGGGAAAAATCCGTTGGTCGGGTCACAACCTGGATCTTTCTCTTTTCCTAACTTATCTCTACCCTTACTCTTTTTATTATGAAAAAGGTTTTGAAGGGTTTTTTAGGAAAATGCCAACATGTATCATATCGACGATTTGAACATTTTATAGAGTCGCCAGTTGGTAGATTTGAAATGGTTGTACCAACTTAACCGAGTTTTATTTGAAAGAGGCCCAATTGATGGACACTGTCGAAACTTGATCTTTGAAAACAAAGTTTTGAGTTCGGGGGCTTGGATAAGTGTGGGGAAGGTGTTAGCCACCCCACAACTCCCGTGTAAACACGGTACCGCATCTTTTCAATATTTCTCTTAAAAACTAAAGTGTGTGTGTGAATGCTATTTGAAAATTGGGCCTATGTTTGATTGAAAGTATATCTTATGCATCGTTGAACCTATATACGAAGGGTTTGATTTGATTTGCAAAAAGTCTTTGATTTGATTTACAAAAGAGTTTGATTTGATTTGCAAAAGCTTCTTTTCTTCGAAAAGATTATTGAATGATGTTTTGAAAGAAGGTTTTCAAACCCTTACGCTAACATAGGAATTGAAGCATATCGATACTTCAGTTTTATCTTTTCCAGCCTTAAGACACAATTTGAATGATGATTGTCGGGCTGCGAAGCATCCTCGACCACAACATATATACAAGTGTCGGTCTCCTCATGGGCATGGCAGCCATCGGAGGGACTCTGACACGACAAACAATATTTTCATTATGTTGAGACCTTAAATCCGGATAACCGTTTTAAGGTCTTTTGTATGTATATTTTTACAAAAAAACTGGCAAGGTACATTTGTAAAGTGGAGTTTGTCCATCGTGGGAATCAAATTCTGATCTGTTTGATCATGAATCCCATGATTCCTAAGCTCACATAGGGAGGCCAATAAACCTGCACAACTCAAATTTGTACAGAAATATATCCAAACGCTATAATGGCCAAGAATCCATCAGTAAATTCAGGCTAGCACTAATCCAAAGCGTCTCGTTCCCACTAAATAGCGATCTAAGGGCCGCGAGGTAGCTTTTACAACTGAAACTAGAAAAAATGCTAGATTTAAATAAATCTCAGCCATTCTAGCTTTCCGGTTCCGTCTGTACCTATTTTGAACAGTTTGAAATCTAGAGTTGACGAGATTTAAATAAATCTAATTCACCCGTAGATATGTCAGTGTCGATTCATATAAAATGAATATTTAAAGCAACAATTTAATAAAAGCGAGTAAATCACTATATATACAATTATATATATATATATATATATATATATATGTGTGTGTGTGTGTGTGTGTGTGTGTGTGTGATGCCCCCAGAATTGGTCCAATCAACCCAACCCATTCTGAGTTGCCAAATACACTCGACAAAATCCAAATACAATCTTTTATATCAAACGGTCGTGCAAAATACGACCACACAACTGTGAGTGTCAATACAGACATGTAGAAAATATAAACATTCAAACTAAGTCCTCATTACATTTATTATCACACTATTTTACAAAAAAAAAATATTGAGGACTTCTACAGCTCTAACTCGGACCATCACTCCATTTCCCGACTAGTACCCGCGATATTCTCATTTCCTGAAGAGAACAATGGAAGAAAATGGTGAGCTCAACTAGCCCAGTAAAGAATATTATGACTAAGATAATGAAGAATAAATTATCGTTAGCCTTCAACAAATCAGATAAAATATTATGGACAACAAGTTTTAGATCAACAACTGCAATGGAAATAACAATTCATTAGAAGAGTTAAGTAGAAAATGATGTCTACTATCTTCTTTGATTTAAAAGTTCATCATCAATATTTTATCTCTGTAACATCAATCAATATACATCTCGAATCAACTATTTATCTTTGCACTATGGGCCAAAGATATTCATTTGTATCACCAGTTGGTCATGTTCATCTCAACACCTGTCCATCTTTGCACTACGGGCCAAAGATATTCATCAGGTAATCATCATTGCACTACAGGCCAAAGATATTCATAAAATAATCATTCATCTTTGCATTACATGCCAAAGATATTCAGTTATATCACCATTTAGGACTGAGGATAATGAAAAACAATACGAATAACAGATTTAGTGAGATAAAGGACAAATATTAGAGAATTTATCCAGAGTTCAAGAATAAAGATCAAAACCTGGATCCAATCAAAGATAATTTGGCAGAAAGAAAAAAAAATTTATCGTGAATAGTACCCCGTGAATAGTAACTTATGAATAGTAACTCCACATGAAAAGATAAAAAATTCACAAGAAAGTTCAGACCAATATTCCAGTGAAATGATATTAGATGAAGCGCAAAACTCAAGGAATTTCTGATCATTTCAGGAATTATAGAAGCAATACTTACCGTAGTATGTTTAGAGTTAGGAATCTGAAATGAAATAACATACGAAACTACAAATGAATTTTCACCCGTCAGGTGGTAGTCCGCTCAGACAGATTATTTTCACAATTTAATAACAACTGAATACGAAGGGTTATTCACCAGGCATGCGGTAGTCCGCGTAGACAGGTTATTTTCACGGAATAATAAAGAATGGAATAACAACAGGATTTCACCATGCATGCGGTAGTCCGCGTAGATAGGTTATTCCAACAGAATAATAAAGAATGAAATAACAACCCTTACGAGTATTGAAAGAAAATAACTCTCTTCATGAATACGAAAGAAATAATATCCCTTACCTTAATAAAAATTTGGAGACTGCACTAGTGTAATAGCAGAATACTCTTTTTCTTTCTCTCTTATTCTCTCTATACTTTCTCTCTCTATATCTTTAGTGAATTGGTGAGAAATAATGAAGAAATGAGCTTCTATTTATAGGCTTGGCAGAGTAAGGGTAAAATAGTCTTTTTGCCATAATTTATGACATCATCGCTTACATCATCGATCCTATGACATCATTGCTTACCTCATCGTTCCAATAACTGTTGGTCGGAAAATCGATCACTAAACACGCGCAAGTATACGCTGTCTAACAACTAATATAGTGATAAGGAAAGTGTCATACCCACGAGGAACTATCACTAATATTTACCAAATACCAACTTTGTATCGCTTAAGTCTTATTCGAACAGCAAACTAATAGGAGTGTGGTTAATCTAGTTATAACTAATTATCAAAGCAAGTAAATGGATAACGAATGGCAATCGAAGGAATTACAAGCTAAGATTACAACTTCACCCCACACAGGCATTCTGTCGAACACCTGGCGTGTTATGCTTCATCAAACTTCCTACCCTTCACTCTTTGGTCTTAATGGTCACGACAGTTTGTCGACCGAGAACACACAGGTGCTCATACACCTTTTTCGAGGTATGCACAAACATAACCTTTCCAGATCCACCCGATAGGGAATAGAACAGAAAAGAACGTCCAAGCTGGGTGATAATCCTACACATGTCTATGCGAATTAACCTAACAAGGATTTAAGCATAAGTTCTCAATTAGGTCACACGTGGCACACAGATATATGTCTATTCTATGCACAACTTATGCAGTCGAAACCCATAATCATATGCCAATATATTTAGGTGTAAATCTACAATCCTTCTTTCAATATCATGTAGATTACCAAAATCATCACTAATATCTTAGCGAGAATCATTAAGCATGAATATATTAAACCAAACCATATGGTGCCAACCAAAGAGATAAGACAGTCAATTTAAAAACCAAAGGGTTCCATTATAACCTTAGAACCAATACTTAGTTCATAGCTATTGAACAAAATATAAGTAGCAATAAAGACAACATTTATGGATTACAAAATCAGAGGAAATAAATGAATAAGAATAAACTCTGTCAAGGCTCTTCAGTCTCCAAGCATTCCGCTCCTTTCAAGCTCTCCAATCCGTGTAGCTCACTGCTCTTGTTGCTCCAAAGAAATCCCAGACTTTTCCCTAATCTACCTAATCTATATTTACAAACATTAACTAAGAAATAGAGAGAGATATTACAAAAGAGGAGAGAGAACTATATTATCCTAAGCTATCTGAATATCTTCATGCTATATCCCCCTCCCTCCATCATTCCGACTGAGACTTTCTCCATATATATATATCGCTTGCCCCTTTTAGCTAGGTCAAAAACAAGTCTTCTCTGCCTGGGCACCTGAGGTCGCGCTGCAGCGCGAGTCCATGAAGGATCAGGAGCGCGGCAGCGCCAAGGTGACGTCAGGCTGGACAGGGGAGTGACGCTGCGGCGCGAGCTTAAGCCTTGGCTCTGGCGCTGTGGCTCCAGTGTATGTAAATTACCCGTTTTGCCCCTTGAAATCTAGAAAAGTCCTGTAAAGCCCTGCAATACGTCGGTTAAGCATAATAATACTATAATCATATAAAACTATATAAAAACTACGAAGATCAGACAACTATTTAAGCCATAAAGTATCCGATTCGCGGGTATAAATCCCACTCATCAATGACATCATTGCTTATCTCATCATTCCGATGACATCATTGCTTACATCATAAAAATTCAAATTTAATTTGTTCTCTTCTACCTCATTTTACTTTTATACCATGAAGTTACTATAATAATGTTACAATTCAAATTATAAAAAATCAAACTATTATATAATCACATTATACTACTATAATGTAATATTATAATAATATATTTGAATGAATTATTTTATCAGAAAAGATAAAATACCAACTTTCAACAAATGTCACATGCTAAAAATTCCTCCGGTTAAATCCACATTGAATAAATATTTCCTTATCATATATATCAACAATTAATTATTCACAAATAATATTACAGAACTACAATATTGACAACCAGGTCGTTCCCAAGAAAGAGGGGGCTTTCCGATAAGGATTTCTCCTCATTGGCGCGCAATTATATAACCAAACCCCTTTCCTCGACTGAACTTTCTAGACATTGTCAATAATGCTATCTAATAATATTATTCAAATAATATGAATTATTGATTTGATAATTTGAAATATTGTGCAATGACAATTATTGAATCACTAATATAAAATATCAATATAGCAATTATTGGATCACTAATATAAAATATTGAACAGTAATTACTGTAACAATTATTGAATGAGTGACTTCTTACGTAAGAATCAATAATTAAAATTACTGTGCAATACCGTGTGCCACTGTGCAACACCGCGTATTACTGTATTTTAACCACCGGGTATTTTAACAGTTTTAACGGTAAAAGTTTTACCGTTATTTTTGTAAAAAAGTTATTTCTGTCGCTTTCTATATTCGACATTCATTCCGTTGTGGGGTCCACCAATGACTGCGCCGTTGTACGAATATTTCTCGACCAAACGAATATTCCCCGACACAACAAATATTTTATAACCACTTGCTTATTTTATAAAATTTGCACATACTACCCATAACTTACCACATTTATCGAATCAACATCTTACTATTTCAAAATAATATATACAGAAAATTAAATCTTTATTCATAAAATTTAGGGTCTTACAATATATATATATATATATATATGAAAGCTGTAAAGGGAGATGGATTTTCACACCGGTGCCCGGACTGGAATTGAAATATAAATATATTTATAAAAGCTGTATAAAGTCACGGAATGATCCAAGCTGGACAGAATTTAAATATATATATATATAACAGTAAAAAGGGCGATGGATTTTCACGCCTATGCCCGGACTGAAATATAAATATTTACAGAAACGTAATCAACCAGGACTGGGAAGATAACCCAGTAATGGTAAATGGTGCCAAAAATAGTAAAAAGGCCACAGAATAATCCAGGCCGAACTAGAATGTAAATGTACAGAAAAGTAGTCAACCAAGACTAGGAAGATAACCCAGTGTGGTGAAGGTTGGTTATATATGCATATTTATATATAAAAGCAGTAGAAAGGCCACAAAATGATCCAGGTCGAACTGGAATATAAATGTACAAAAAAGTAGTCAACCAAGACTGGGAAGATAACCCAGTGTGGTGAAAGCTGCTTATATATTCATATTTATATATAAAAGCAGTAAACTACCACGGATTTGACATCCGGGCTTGACATAATTGAAAAGTTAGTATATATAAAGTTAAATATATATAAAAAAAATCCAAACTCGGACTGGGAAGATAACCCAGTCCGGCGAAGTTGCTAGTAACGAAGATGCAAGTATATAAAAGCTGCTGGAAGCGATGGATCGTCAATCCGAGTTGTAGAAATGCCAGAAAATGAATTTATGTACAAAAATATACCAAAAGTTGACAAAAACGGCCACGGAACTGAGTTTCGGGCATATTTAGAAAACGAAACTTGATATGCAAGTGTATAAAAGTACAAAGAAATAGTATTGACTTGCTGATCTTCAAAATACTCACAATGGACTGCTAAACGGGCTTTTTGCCAAATCATAGGCTTTAAACGTCCAAATCTACCGGTTATTTTCTGATATATGGTAGTATTTGGGTATATCTACGTGTTAGAGTAAAAATTTGGGTTTGGAAGACAAGAAAACAACTGTAAAACCAAACGGGCAGGGTTTGGAGCGTTTTTGAATTCTTGAAATGAGAGGGGGGTGCACCTTTATATATAGGTCAAGGAGCCTCCACTCTACCTGCTGCTGCCGCAGGTAGAGTGCGGCTCCACGTCGCGGATTCCATCTTCTTGAAGTACGTGCACTCCGAGCAACGCGAGGTCTGATTCGAAACTTTCTAACTTTTTATCAGAGCATCCGTTTGAGGCGTGCTATACCTTTCCGGAAAGCCCTCGCCGAGAGTGTCACAATGACATGGGATAAAACATTTTCTGAGTCCAAGAATATGGGTTCATAACCAGGTCTTTGATTCCTCGTAATTTGTCCGTTGAGCTGTCTTGCACTGTTTGCACTCAAAATCATCGTTATGATTCATTCTAACCTTGGTGGCATCAATTCGGCTTGAGTTTGACCGAATCGGCTTGGAGTTGATAAAATGACCGTTTTACCCCTCCCAGGGTTGCCATCATTGTCGGCATGGCCTTCGGTTGACTTCTTGGGGCTGTTTCTAAGATTTAGATCCCATTCGAGTATGTTTGTCCTCAGTGTTGTCTCTGAGGTTGACTTGGTCACTCCAGGTTTTCCTCTGGAGATGTTGTGATGCTTTAGGATTGGTTCTGAAGTTGACCTGACTTCCCGGGTTGAGACCGGGGCTGACCTGTACTACCCGGGTTGAGACCGAGGCTAAACTGTACCTCCCGGGTTGAGACCAGGGATGACCTGTACCTCTCAGATTGAGACCGGGGCTAACCTGTACCTCTCAAGTTGAGATAAGAGCTGACCTGTACTTCCCGGGTTGAGACCGGGGCTGACCTGTACCTCTCAGGTTGAGACCGGGGCTGACCTGTACCTCTTGAGTTGAGACCGGGGCTGACCTATACCTTTTGGTTGAGACCGGGGCTGACCTGTATCTCCTAAGTTGAGATCGGGGCTGACCTGTGCTTCCCAGGTTAAGACCGGGGATGACCTGTACCTCCCGGGTTGAGATCGGGGCTAACCTGTACCTCCCGAGTGACCGGGGCTGACCTATACCTCCCAGGTTGAGATCGGGGCTGACCTGTACCTCCCGAGTTGAGACCGAGCTGACCTGTACCTTCCAAATTGAGATCGGGGCTAACCTATACCTCCCGGGTTGAGACCGGGTCTGACCTGTACTTTCTGAATTAAGATCGGGGCTAACCTGTACCTCCCGGGTTAAGACCGGGGCTGACCTGTACCTCCCAGGTTTATATCGGGGCTAACCTGTACCTCCCAGATTGAGACCGGGGATGACTTGTACCTCCCTGGTTGAGACCAGGACTGACCTGTACCTCCCTGGTTGAGACTAGGGCTGACCTGTACTTCCCGGATTGAGACCGAGGCTGACCTTTACCTCCCGAGTTGAGATCGGGACTGACTTGTACCTCCCGGGTTGAGACCGGGGCTAACCTGTACTTCCCAGGTTAAGACCGGGGCTGATCTGATGGCCCGGTATGGAGACCAGGGTTGAATTGATGACCCAATATTGAGACCAGTGAGTTGATTTCCCGGTATTGAGACCGGGGTTGAGTTGATAAGACAGACTTGCCCTCTTACAGTGTTAATAACAGGGAAAAAAAATTTGAATGTCTACATCCGTTGCTGTATTTAATGCTATGATTTACTCGGATGCTTGATGTTGACATTCTAAACCTTAGAGACAGTTCCCTTTCTATACGTATCACATCAGTCTACTTTTTCACCTAACACCCTTGACGTGTCACTGTCCAACAGGTAGCTAGTAGACACATGCTCTGATATTCGATTTTCGCCAACAATATTTTGGGATTGCATTGGGACCTTCAATTTGCAACGCTCCAATGTCAGTCAGTTTGTCAGACCTAACTGCTCTACGATCGAGTCTTAAGCAACAACCGTTTAGCTGGCAGGGAGGATCACTTGTTCACTCAACGATCTGAAGTGACTTTACGATGCATAGAGTTTTAGTTACTCCAAGTAGTTCATCGATCCTCTTGATGTATGCGTGATCTTATACTTTTTCTGCGATCTTATTCTTCAAGTAGTAGGGTAATTTTACGATCCTATCAGCTATACATCAACTCAACTCTTTTAAGATCAACCTAACATTATTTGATCTTTCTATTCTAAATCCTTGTACAATACATCAATTCTTTATAAGGACTGTACAAATCATACTGGTACAAATATACATTAAGCTCATTCATCATCAAATTATGAAAGTGGTATGCACACAAGCCAATCATGTATGATGATAAAGCATATACTTTATAACAATCTTATTCATTTATTAATAAAAATGTTATTTAATTAAAGGCATTTATTTATCTACATGGTGTTGTTTTGTATAATATGTGATAAACTCATAGTTTTAAGCAATACTTTTAAAATCATGATGATGAGCATGCTAATGAGATCTAAATTCTTAGATAGCTTAAAACTAAAATAGTTTCCAATCGTTGGATTACTAAAAAAGGGATTAGTGAATCCGGATAGATTGGTACATGCGTTGTTTGCTCATTGGATGAGGATGATCGATCTCATAATCATTTATGTGGAGACACTAAAGCAAGTATGTAGGTGCTTATTGGAGAATAAGTACACTGAACGTAGCTCGCTAAGGAATACCTAATGGAGTTTTACTTGCCTATCAATAGGAATTCCTTAAGTGATAGTAGTACAAATAATCCTTAGACTTGAGATCATCATAGTATCTTGTGTATGATGAGTTATACTTTGACATGTCCCTTAAGACTCTAAGGGTATATCAAAGGGTATGCTTAGCTATAATAATTTATACATTGAGATAATGAATGATCAATAAAGAATCTACCGCTTCTAGTAAAAGAAGAGAATGTCCTATGTGATTCGATAAATGGCAACTCAGTAGTCCTTGGCCAAAGCAGAATGAAATTAGAAAGGAGTTTTTAATTTGCATTATTTAGAGTTGTGCATTTTAGAATTAAAATACATATAATTAAATAAAATAAAACTTGATAGTAATTCCATGTCTTATATTTAATTGGGACATGGTATGGTGGAAGGAATGAATTGTACTGTAACTATTTACTCAAAGTTTCTTTTATGATTAATGTTGAAATCTATATTATCTGAAAAATCGTTAATCGCTAAGGGGGCTTACCCTTATTGTAGAATAAATGTTATTTATTTAAATAAATTATTAGTTTAATTTATTTATTTAAATAAGATTAGAATTGTTCTAAGTGATTTATTCACAACCGATTTAATATGGAGAACCTAAAGGGTCACACCATAAAAGGAAGAATATTTATTAAAGAAGCTAATGGCATAATCGTAATAATAAGTTAAGTATATTTAATTCAATCTATAGTGATAGAATAAATTAAATAGCTTAATATTTATTATTTAATATTTTGAAAATATTAAATATAAATTAATAAGAGGAGTCTTATATATTATTATTACTATTATTATTATTATTTAATTCCTAAAAGAGTTTGGAAATTAACTAATAATATACTCTCTCTCTCTCTCATAGATGTTCCTAATAAGATTAAGAGGCTAAATAATTAAAAGATTTTAATTATTTACAATAGGATTGAGAAGCCTAATTAATTAAATAATTAATTAATATGAAACCCTAATCCTAAATAATTTAGGAGGGTTACCTACATCTATAAATAAGAAAGTCTTATTATGAAAAAAGGTTACACTACACACTATTCCAAGAGTTCGGAAAGTATACACATTCTATAGAGATAGAATTCACCCACCTTCTTGAATAACTCTTCTTCCTTGGTGGATCACCTCTAGAGGCCAAACACTTGGGTGGCTAACATTGATCAAAGGAATGAATCAATACCGGAGAACTCAAGGAGATCACGAAGGATTTGGAGTAGAACTCGTACCTGTGAAAGCTTAGTTCTACAAGGGTATGATTCTATAATTTCTTCTCTTTCATTTAATTAATAATTGTGCATAAAGGATGATCTGGGTATAAAGTTTGTAAAAATTTTAAAATCTATTTTTACCATGCTTCCGCTACTTTGATTATTGCAAACATAACAGATTAATCATGCAGACTCTAATAATCTCCCCTTATTTGATGATGACAAAACCAATAGTTCTATAACATTCATCAAGAACTAAAATACAACAACTTAAAAGTAAATATGCCTTAGAATACAGTGAGCTACTGTATTGATCTTTTCAAAGCTTGAATTTATTGATATGTGATAATGAACAATGATTTTAGCTATTACATGATTGACACGTTTTGAGCAACTTTCAATTTTACCTCCTTGATCCCTTTTCCTTTGAGATCTATTTCTTTTCAGACTCTCTTCTGCGATCGGCTCTGATTCTGTCTTCATTAGCTTTTCTTCTTACTTCTTTAGCAAAATCTCTGGGACCAAGATGTGATGCATCCATTGTCTCTTCTCCTACGATATGAGTTCCTTAAATATTCCTCCTTATATATGTATGATCACCCGTAAGAATATGGATGCCAGTATGAGTTACTCTGCCTGATGATTCTTGTCGTGAAGAGAGTCTCCCATTGCTCTAGAGGAATAGCTAATGGAGGATGTGGAGGTGATCTCGATCTGAAGAACGAAGGGGTAATATATATTTGCTTCTGATTTCTTTTTTGCTTCTCCCTCTAAGATTGACTTCCTCCCCTTTGTTTTTGTCTTCATGCATTTCCTTTTTCTCCCCTTTTTTGGCATCAGAAAATCTGGTCGGACGGTTGACAGCATTAACGAGCTCCTGCAGTTGAGCTGTTGTCATTTTAATATCAGCCCGAATTTCATTTTAACGAGCAATAGCTTGGTTATGTTGTTGAGTTGCAGAGGCTTGACATTGAAATGCTTGGACTTCCATGTTTCTCATGAAATCTGAAATAGTGTCGCTGAGAGCAAAAAGCTTGTCCGTCACAGAGTTGAGGGAGGATTCATACTGTTGTTGTAGAGCAACAAGAGCATTTTTATGAGCTACCAAGGTGTCAAATAATACTCGATCGCAGTCATGCAAATGCTCGGTCATAGATGTGAATATAGACTAAACTATTTTTGAATTTCTCGAATTGTGACACCAGGTAAACCACAAACAACAGTAGTAATATAATGCATATGTTCTTGAAGGTCAGCATTGTTCTTAGTAAGCTTTTAGTTTGCAACACTCCAATGTTAGCCAGTTTGTCAGACCTGACTATTCTACGATTGAGTCTTAAGCAACGATCGTTTAGTTAGTTGGGAGGATCACTTGTTCACTAAACGATATGAAGTGACTTTACGAAGTAGAGAGTTTTAGTTACTCCAAGTATTTCATTGAGCCTCTTGATGTATGAGTGATCTTATACTTCTTCTGCGATCTTGTTCTTCAAGGAGCAGGGTAATTTTACAATCCTATCAGCTATACATAAACTCGGCTCTTTTAAGATTAACCTAACATTATTTGATCTTTCTATTCTAAGTCCTTGTACAATACATCAATTCTTTATAAGGATTGTACGAATCATACTGATACAAATATACATTAAGCTCATTCATCATCAAATTAATCATGCAGACTCTAACATATATTTTTAGTTAGAATAAAGAATGATACTATTTAAAAGTACAATAATAATCTAGAAGGGATTTGAATAAATTATTACTATTTAAATATTTATCTTATCCTCTTTTAAATTTTCTTTTATTAATTAATTTGAAGTGTCAGAAATTAATATGCAAGACAGTAAAAAAATCAATCACACAATTCACAGATATTTATCTGGTTCACAACATACATCTAGGTTATGTTGCTACATTCAGTCTCAACCCCCTCTTCAGGACTTGAGATCCTATTATTATTTGTAATAACCACTTCTTCTACATATAGAAAAACCTTTACAAAATTTTCTAGATCAACTTCTAACTATTCCTACAACTATTTATCTTGGACAACAGCTCCTCGCTCCTTCCTCAAATGTAGTTTTACCTATTTTCCTGAGTTTAGTTCTATTTTATAATCTGGTCTTACAACAAGAAGTATGTTCCTCACCTCACAAGTTCACTAGACACTCAACTACCTATTAACTTCTCTATAACTTTGGTTTTAGTCAAAGAATCACTCTCTCTTTCTCACAGATATATAAAACAAACTAACTCATTTAAAAATCCTTTTCAATAAAAGTTTGCTTTAAAACATGCTTCTTACATAAGCACATATATATAATTCAGTGCAGATTTATAAATGTTTACATTTTCTATATAAATAAAGAATGTGCATTTATGTTTAAGTAGATATAAATTTAAGTTAGGATAAAAGTTTAAGTAACTTTTATAGTGAGTGATATGCTTGTGTAAGCAGATATATTCAATGATGTTTGTGATATAAAAGTTTAAATAACTTTTGTATTATGCAACAAGTATTGATGAATAAATGAATTTATGTTCAAATACTTATAATGTTATATATCAAGTATAACAAATGAATCAATTAAATAATACTTGATATGATAAATAAATTTGTTTAACTCAAAAATATATAATAATATATTTGATCTATGATGTGAATACTTTAAATAAGGTCACTTGACTTTTAGTCTCGTTCGACTAATTTCTTCACTTAAGAAGAATATCTCCGCTATAGTCCTCTATGTCTAAGTACGAGTCAAATTTATAATTATCGCTATCTAATATTTATATAAATATTTTTGATAGATCACTTAGGGCTTGAATCCTCTTTCGGCCAATCCTCTCACTTAAGAGGAATATCCCCGCTATAGTCTCATTATAATATCAATAAATGAGTGCACAACATTAATTGATTATGTAACGACCCTAAAATTCATACAATACAACTCTCGACATTGGTCGTTAACAATACATCGAAACTCTAACTTTACATCATTAATCGGTATTAAACTTAATAAAATGCGGAAAAAATAAAACTTTTATATTTTTCTTTCTATATTTCCCTGAATCACAACCTTTATCATTACATATCTCTGATTCAAACTTATTTCATGAATCGCTTCATCAAAGTTGCTATATAAAATCTTACATTACAAGCCAATATCCATTATACATCAAACAACTCAACTTACAACTTAACAATTATAATACATCTAAATCATCAACTATATTTCTCATCTAAAAGAAAATAATCTTCTGGAATTGATATTGCTCTCTATCATTCAGTTAGCACGTATCATTACCTTGAATCCTTGACTTGTAAAATGGTTATTTTGTAAGAATGAGCTCGACAACTCAGCAAATCTAACAGTTTTCATGCATCACATATCACACAATATCATTCTCATTTCATACATCATAATCGTTTAACTAAACATATCATACATGTTGTATTTCACATCTCAATTAAAGATTGAGTTCCATAACCCAATTAGTTTAGTCATAAATTGACTTTCATAGTGTAAAGCATCATTTATAATTGCACATACATTCAACAGTCTAAATTACTACAATCAGTTACCAAATTCATAAAGTAAATAGGAACTGAAAGACTTGCCTTGATCGTTGTTTACCAATAACAGATTAACAGCTTACAACTATCTGCACTTCATGTGCCCTACACAATTATATAATCATGCACATCAACTATTAGTCTTATAGCAAATATTAGTTGTAATGTAAACTTTACTCTACATCCATAACCCTTCCTACTAATTAATACACAATATTCAATTTGATTGTGTTAACTTTTGACTTATATCTCACTATATTTCTTCTTAGTCATACTCAAAATTCCTTCAAATGTTTAACTCTTGCTAGGACTCCTTATTGGTTTATATTAACCCCATTTCATATCTTATAATGCTCATCTCATTTGAGTTAAAATACTTTTTAAGTTCACTAACACTTGGCACGACGTTTCGACATTCATTCGTCGCACGCCTGATTCGTCCCTCTTGCGTACGCTTAACATGCTCATACAACTTGTCTAAAATATCATTGATTAATGTTAAACAACATTATATTTCATAATATTCATGTTTTATAACTTAGAATAACATCTTTTATCGTCGAGAGCACTACACTTGCGTACGTGCATGTCTGACGCCCTCTGATTGCCTTCGAATACGCATCTGTCACAAAGATGACCATTTTGATCCCTGCTAACGACTTCAAATCGAAAAACTTAAAGAATGAAAATTAAGTCATACATTTCAGAATATAACACATATACACATACTCGTACTCGAAACATCTTAAAATAAGAATTTTATTTATTAAATTCTCATTTATTAATTCTTGAAAATCCGGGTTGTCACATCCTTCCCTCCTTATAAGGATTCCGTCCTCGAAATCAATGAAACCTCCCTTACTCGATTTTTATTAAATCTCTTTCATAATTTTATGGTTGAATAACTTCAACACATTACCTTAACAAAAGTTTTAAATAAATATCCTACTCCATTCATTTCTTCAACAAATTTTAAGTTTTATTTTATAACCTTCAATTAACTCAATTATGTTTCAAATATTATATATTCTTTAACCTGTTCATTTCCTTTCTAAGGATCATTACCATACACTCTACTCGTTGAATTCATATACTACATAATTCACTATCTTGTAAGTATTCAGGTTATCACATTCACCCATTCTTCTAAGAATTTCGACCTCAAAATTTTAATTTACTAATCTTCGTTCATTTGATCTACCAAAATAGACTTTACATTAATCTTTATTCACTGAATTGTATAACCAAATTCTTTCTCTAAAAAGATCTTTCATCATCACAAGTTACATTCTACAACTACTTCTTTCAAAGGTATATCCTTCTTGCCACATTCATCTTTAAAATAATAAGAATCTTCTACAATTGCTCAATAATTGGGAAGCGATATAAATAACTCAGGCATTTATAAGATTCCAAATTATACTGAGGGGTCATAAGACCTTAAACTCTTCTCTAGGTTTAATAGTGTATCACCACTGTAAACCATCTTTAACAGAATGTTTGGCAATCACACAGACTGAAAACACTCTCTGCAAGTACTCTAGGTGATCAGCCTATCGTACCCCTACGTCGTGCACAACGTATTACATTATAACATTGTAACGAATATATGCGTTACTTTCAAAACCATTGTCTCCGATAATGTGTCCCCTTTATAGGGTTGTTCATCTCAGTTTTCAACATCTGAATCCGCCCCAAAATAATTTGGTTTGGCATACTTTGTCAAGAACGCTCGAATTTCATAAACATCTTTCGATATTTGTCTAGCTGAATCAAGTAGCATAAACTCTTAGCAACAATTCGGACATCAATCGAAATATATATATATATATTTATATTTTTAACCAACTCAATAAATTATTACCTTTTTTTAAGGAAACTAAAAATAAATAAATTTTTTTATAATATCAGGATACCGTACCGTCGTAATGGTACGTTGAGGATTTCGTCATTATATGACGTCGTCATACAACATACCATAGTGGGCTGACGATCCTACGATCACATCCAACACTAAGTTTAACTGCATTGATGACTTCCTCGATTATTATTTCTACACCATATCAAATGATGCATAAAATATATAAAATATATTTTGGAAATTTTAAATCATTTTTGTCTAGCTGAAGAAATTAGCATAGACATGTGAATAATAGCAATATTTTAAAAAAAATCATTGATTCAATCATTTGATCCAATATTTTTCAAGAAAACAGAAGTGCAAACATCAGCACGAAGTCAATAAATTTTGAAAATCTAGCATAGCTAGAAGATTTAGAATGTCCAATTTTCCTCCATCAATATAAATCTTTACTCCACCGTTTTATTACTTAATCATTCTATCAATCTTCAACACCATCAATGCTTTCTATACCATAACCTTTCTATACCCAGTATAGTTCATCAAACTTACCATACTTTGGAAGTTTAAGAACTTGCCACAATAATATGAGTTTAAGAACTTGTCCTAGCAATACGTAGTCAAAGAACCTATCAAGGACTGTCCACATGTTTAGGGGTTCAAAAATATACATATGATTATGAGTTACAAACTTACCATAAGTATGAGTTTTAAGAACTCGTACCTAATCTTAATATCATCTAACTAAATCTCTATTATTTTTAACTATCAAATATAAATATGAGAAAAGAATCACCTTCTCGCCATATATATATCGATAGCGCGACACCAGTATTCCAACGATTATCAATATGATAAACCAAGTGTAAGCACAAAACCTCTGCCCATACAAAGGTTTGTACAACTCAGCCACCATATGATTCCTTAGTTGAAATCCCACTGAACTCTATCTTGCTCATAACTTTCTCTTTGGTCGATATGAATTTTCTGTATCTCATTGTTTATAACTCCTCGTGAGTTTATCTCGTACTATATCATAGTACATTCTCTTTATAGCATCAGATCATAACTATTCAATCGTTACAGACCATCTGTCTTTTACAACTTTAAAAGATCACGTCGTGATCTTATTCTATAATCATCTCCCTTATGATTCTTTTCTTATCTCATGATCGTTTTGTTTTACAATCTTCTTATCTTTACCTTTCATCATGTCATATTATGATTTCATTTATACTTTTATTCTTACAGACTTTGTCTATTCATCATTATTCGTCATCTTGATTATTGGAGTTAGGTAACTCCTAATTTTTATCTTTATATCTCTTCAAGATTCTTCTTTGAATCTTCTTGTTTATTTATCAATTTTTTTTTTCTTTTAAGAATTTCTAACTTCATTCATATTACTTAATATTTTATTCGAGTTTACTCATCGTCATTCTCATCTTCTTCTTATAATATTTCTAAGAATTACCTCATCCTAAACATCTACGTATGTGAAAAGAATCACCTTTTCATCATACGTATCCATAACTCTATACTCGATACACATCGAGTCTCTAACAGTGTTCAATGTAGTAATCTGAGTGAATTCCCACAAACAACCAAAAAACTAGTTTTCCGTCTCGTCTACACGGTATTTCACAGCGAGTTAAATCGGTGGCTAGTTCGTATATACCTCCGCTCCTTGAAGGAATCGTTTAGCCCAGATACTATACATCAACTATTAAAGAGTACGAATATACCACTACTTAAACTTAACTTCTTATAACCTAAGATCATAGTCTAAGGTACTCTTACCTAAGGTGTATAACCTATCAACTCTGATACCAACTGTAACGACCCCAAAATTCATACAATACAACTCTCGACATCGGTCGTTAACAATACATCGAATTTCTAACTTTACATCATTAATCGATATTAAACTTAATAAAATGTGGAACAATTAAAACTTTTATATTTTTTTTCTATATTTCTCTGAATCACAACCTTTATCATTACATATCTCTGATTCAAATTTATTTCATGAATCGTTTCATCAAAATTGCTATATAAAATCTTACATTACAAATCAATATCCATTATACATCAGACAACTCAACTTATAACTTAACAATTATAATATATCTAAATCATCAACTATATTTCTCATCTAAAAGAAAATAATCTTCTGGAATTGATATTGCTCTCTATCATTCAGTTAGCATGTATCATTACCTTGAATCCTTGGCTTGTAAAATGGTTACTTTGCAAGAATGAGCTCGACAGCTCAGCAAATCTAACAGTTTTCATTCATCACATATCACACAATATCATTCTCAGTTCATACATCATAATCGTTTAACTAAACATATTATACATGTTGTATTTCACATCTAAATTAAAGATTGAGTTCCATAACCCAATCAGTTTAGTTATAAATTGACTTTCATAGTGTAAAGAATCATTTATAATTGCACATATATTCAACAATCTAAATTACAACAATCAGTTACCAGATTCCTAAAGCAAATAGGAACTGAAAGACTTACCTTGATCGTTATTTACCAATAACAGATTAACAGTTTACAGCTATCTGCACTTTACGTGCCCTACACAATTATATAATCATGCACATCAATTATTAGTCTCATAGCAAATATTAGTTGTAATGTAAACTTTACTCTACATCCATAACCCTTCCTACTAATTAATACACAATGTTCAATTTGATTGTGTTAACTTTCGACTTATATCTCACTATATTATTTCTTAGTCATACTCAAAGTTCCTTCAAATGTTTAAGTCTTGCTAGGACTTCTTATTGGTTTATATTAACCCCATTCCATATCTTATAATGCTCATTTCATTTGAGTTAAAATACTTTTTAAGTTCACTAACACTTGGCACGACGTTTCGACGTTCATTCGTCGCACGCCCGATTCGTCCCTCTTGCGTACGCTTAACATGCTCATACAACTTGTCCAAAACATCATTGATTAATGTTAAACATTATAATATTTCATAATATTCATGTTTTATAACTTAGAACAACATCTTTTATCGTCGAGAGCACTACACTTGCGTACGTGCATGTCCGACGCCCTCCGATTGCCTCCGAATACGCATCAGTCACAACGATGGCCATTTTGACCCCTGCAAATGACTTCAATCGAAAAACTTAAAGAATGAAAATTGTAGGTCTACTTGTTCTCTTTTCGAATCATCCAGAATCGCCTTAATCAGAATTCGTATGAAAAAGTTATGCTTGTTTTACTATAGGAGGTCAAAACAGTCTCGTCTTATACTATTTACGCTAATCCGGACAGCCTTCACACCCGCTATGGCGGGTGTTTTTCCCCTATAAGACCCGCTGGGGCGGGTCCCCCTGCTGGTGGGATTCCCGGCTCGCGAACTGTGCAGAGAAAAAGCCAATTTGGCTTATTTCTTCGCACTAATTTTTGATTTTAACTAACATAATGCATATAAAACTTTATGAAAATATAATCTTAAACTTCTAACATGTTTTTAATATACATAAGCACCACAACACATAATCAAAATACTTAATTTCATGATTTTGAAGAAAACACCAATTTTAAGCGTTCTTGAAGAAAATTGATACTGTGAGTTTGTTTTTAAACCAAATCACGTAATTCAAATCGTATTAACTTCGTTTCTTAACATATTATCATAATCTATGATCAATTTACATAAAATATCACAATCAACCACAATTTTGATAATTTAAAGACTATTTTTCAAACTAGTTCACTATAAATTGCTATAAACATAATTTCTTCATGTTCATCATATTTACATGAATTGAACCACATAAACTATCATATAACTCATATATAATATTTTATATACATAATCTAACATATATTGATCATCAATTTATAGTTTATCATGAAAACCAATTTACAGAGAAGTAAAAACAATGAAGAACAAAACATAAACTAAATTATACCTTTGCTTTGATAAAGAAAGAAGATGAAGATGGTGATGATGATGTTTTGGATTCTTGCTTTTGATTTCTCAAAGTTTCTTCCTCTTTCTTGCTTCTTCTTTCTTCTTCTCTCTAACTCTCTGTTTACTTTATATTCTAACTCTGTTTTCTAACTTAACGTAAAATAAAAAACTGACAATATAGATATAATACATATAATTACATATATTATATAACTGACAAATACTTAATATACAAAATTATTACTATATCAGTTATAACTTTTTAAAACTCAAAAGCCATTAGGCTTGTTTGGCAAAAACTCTTTAATTTAAAAATAGATTTTTAGGACTTAAGGCCTTATTTGGTAAAACAAGATTAAAATAGATTTAAGGGCTTTGTTTGGCAAAACTAATGTAAAACTCTTTTATTTTATTTTAATAACTCTTTTAACATATAGTTTTCAATGTCACACTTTATTTAATTAAATTTTACCATCCCAATTTAATTAAATTAAAGCTAACATCAATTAACTAAACAAAATTGCCACATAAAAATTATAATTACTCATTAATCATAATTTCATGTAACAATTAATAAATCTCTACTAACAAATATCACAAAATTACTTAAACATCAATTTAATATTAAACATAAATTTAATTAATGTATTGCACTTAATTAAATTACTCTAATACATGAATATAATTTTCTTCACATCAAATCGCACATTTCAGAATATAACACATATACACATACTCGTACTCGAAACATCTTAAAATAAGAATTTTATTTATTAAATTCTCATTTATTAATTCTTGAAAATTCGGGTTGTCACATCCTTCCCTCCTTATAAAGATTCCCTCCTCGAAATCAACGAAGCCTCCCTTACTCGGTTTTTATTAAATCTCTTTCATAATTTTATCGTTGAATAACTTCAATACATTACCTTAACAAAAGTTTTAAATATATATCTTACTCCATTCATTTCTTCAACAAATTTTAGGTTTTATTTTATAACCTTCAATTAACTAAATTATATTTTAAATATTATATATTCTTTAACCCGTTCATTTCCTTTCTAAGGATCATTACCATACACTCTACTCGTCGAATTCATATACTTCATAATTCACTATCTTGTAAGTATTCAGGTTATCACATTCACCCATTCTTCTAAGAATTTTATCCTCGAAATTTTAATTTACTAATCTTCATTCATTTGATCTACCAAAATAGACTTTACATTAATCTTTATTCACTGAATTGAATAACCAAATTCTTTCTCTAAAAAGATCTTTCATCATCACAAGTTACATTCTACAACTACTTCTTTCAAAGGTATATCCTTCTTGCCACATTCATCTTTAAAATAATAAGAATCTTCTACAATTGCTCAATAATTGGGAAGCGATATAAATAACTCAGGAATTTATAAGATTCTAAATCATGCTGAGGGGTCATAAGACCTTGAACTATTCTCCAGGTTTAATAGTGTATCACCACTATAAACCATCTTTAACAGAATGTTTGGCAATCACACAGACTGAAAACACTCTCTGCAAGTACTCTAGATGATCAGCCTATCATACTCCTACGTCGTGCATAACGTATTACATTATAACATTGTAACGAATATATGCTTTACTTTTGGAACCATTATCTCCGATAACGTGTCCCCTTTATAATGTTGTTCACCTCAGTTTTCAACATCTGAATTCGCCCCAAAATAATTTGGTTTCGCATACTTTGTTAAGAACGCTCGAATTTCTTAAACATCTTTCGATATTTGTGTAGCTGAATCAAGTAGCATAGACTCTTAGCAATAATTCGGACATCAATCGAAATATATATATATATATATATATATATATTTATATTTATATTTTTAACCAACTCAATAAATTATTACCTTTTTTTTAAGGAAACTAAAAATAAATAAATTTTTTTATAATATCAGGATACCGTACCGTCGTAATGGTACGTTGAGGATTTCGTCATTATATGACGTCGTCATACTACATACCATAGTGGGCTAACGATCCTACGATCACATTCAACACTAGGTTTAACTACATTGATGACTTCCTCGATTATTATTTCTACACCATATCAAATGATGCATAAAATATATAAAATATATTTTAGAAATTTTAAATCATTTTTGTCTAGCTGAAGAAATTAGCATAGGCATGTGAATAATAGCAATATTTTAAAAAAATCTATTGGTTCAATCATTTGATCTAATATTTTTCAAGAAAATAGAAGTGCAAATATTAGCACGAAGTCAATAAATTTTGAAAATCTAGCATAGCTAGAAGATTTAGAATGTCCAATTTTTCTCCATCAATATAAATCTTTACTCCACCGTTTTATTACTTAATCATTCTATCAATCTTCAACACCTTCAATGCTTTCTATACCATAACCTTTCTATACCCAGTATAGTTCATCAAACTTACCACACTTTGGAAGTTCAGGAACTTGCCACAATAATATGAGTTTAAGAACTTGTCCTAGCAATACGTAGTCAAAGAACCTATCAGGGACTGTCCATATGCTTAGGGGTTCAAAAATATACATATGATCATGAGTCACGAACTTACCATAAGTATGAGTTTTAAGAACTCGTACCTAATCTTAATATCATCTAACTAAATCTCTATTGTTTCTAACTATCAAATATAAATATGAGAAAAGAATCACCTTCTCGCCATATATATATCGATAGCGCGACACCAGTATTCTAACGATTATCAATATGATAAACCAAGTGTAAGCACAAAACCTCTGCCTATACAAAGGTTTTTACTTATCAGCCACCACATGATTTCTCAGTTGAAATTCCACTTAACTCTATCTTGCTCATAACTTTCTCTTTGGTCGATACGAATTTTCTGTATCTCATTGTTTATAACTCCTCGTGAGTTTATCTCGTACTATATCATAGTACATTCTCTTTATAGCATCAGATCATAACTATTTAATCGTTACAGACCATCTGTCTTTTACAACTTTAAAAGATCACGTCGTGATCTTATTCTATAATCATCTCCCTTATGATTCTTTTCTTATCTCATGATCGTTTTGTTTTACAATCTTCTTATCTTTACCTTTTATCATGTCATATTATGATTTTATTTATGCTTTTAATCTTACAGACTTTGTCTATTCATCATTATTCGTCATCTTGATTATTGGAGTTAGGTAACTCCTTATTTTTATCTTTATATCTCTTCAAGATTCTTCTTTGAATCTACTTGTTTATTTATCAAAAAAAAATTTCTTTTAAGAATTTCTAACTTCATTCATATTACTCAATATTTTATTCGAGTTGACTCATCGTCATTCTCATCTTCTTCTTATAATATTTATAAGAAGTACCTCATCCTAAACATCTATGTATATGAAAAGAATCACCTTTTCATCATACGTATCCATAACTCTATATTCGATACACATCGAGTTTCTAACAGTGTTCAATGTAGAAATCTGAGTGGTTTCCCACAAACAACCAACAAACTAGTTTTCTGTCTCGTCTGCACGGTATTTCACAGTGAGTTAGATCGGTGGCTAGTTCGTATATACCTCCGCTCCCTAAAGGAATCGTTTAGCTCAAATACTATACATCAACTATTAAAGAGTACGAATGTACCACTACACAAACTTAACTTCTTATAACCTAAGGTCATACCTAAGGTACTCTTACCTAAGGTGTATAACCTATCAACTCTGATATCAACTGTAACGATCCCAAAATTCATACAACACAACTCTCGATATCGGTCGTTAATAATACATCGAACTTCTAACTTTACATCATTAATCGGTATTAAACTTAATAAAATGTGGAACAATTAAAACTTTTATATTTTTTTCTATATTTCCCTGAATCACAACCTTTATCATTACATATCTCAGATTCAAATTTATTTCATGAATCGTTTCATCAAAGTTGCTATATAAAATCTTACATTACAAATCAATATCCATTATACATCAGACAACTCAACTTACAACTTAACAATTATAATACATCTAAATCATTAACTATATTTCTCATCTAAAAGAAAATAATCTTCTGGAATTGATATTGCTCTCTATCATTCAGTTAGCACGTATCATTACCTTGAATCCTTGACTTGTAAAATGGTTATTTTGCAAGAATGAGCTCGACAGCTCAGCAAATCTAACAGTTTTCATGCATCATATATCACACAATATCATTCTAAGTTCATACATCATAATCGTTTAACTAAACATATCTTACATGTTGTATTTCATATCTCAATTAAAGATTGAGTTCCATAACCCAATCAGTTTAGTCATAAATTGACTTTCATAGTGTAAAGCATCATTTATAATTGCACATACATTCAACAGTCTAAATTACAACAATCAGTTACCAAATTCATAAAGCAAATAGGAACTGAAAGACTTGCCTTTATCGTTATTTACCAATAACAGATTAACAGCTTACAGCTATCTGTACTTTACGTGCCCTACACAATTATATAATTATAGACATCAATTATTAGTCTCATAGCAAATATTAGTTGTAATGTAAACTTTACTGTACATCCATAACCCTTCCTACTAATTAATACACAATGTTCAATTTGATTGTGTTAACTTTCGACTTATATCTCACTATATTTCTTCTTAGTCATACTCAAAGTTCCTTCAAATAATTAAGTCTTGCTAGGACTCCTTATTGGTTTATATTAACCCCATTCCATATCTTATAATGCTCATTTCATTTGAGTTAAAATACTTTTTAAGTTCACTAACACTTGGCACAACGTTTCGACGTTCATTCGTCGCACGCCCGATTCGTCCCAGTTGCGTACGCTTAACATGATCATACAACTTATCTAAAACATCATTGATTAATGTTAAACATCATAATATTTCATAATATTCATATTTTATAACTTAGAACAATATCTTTTATCGTCGAGAGAACTACACTTGCGTATGTGCATGTCTGACGCCCTCCGATTGCCTCCGAATACGCATCAGTCACAACGATGGCTATTTTGACCCCTGCTAAAGACTTCAAATCGAAAAACTTAAAGAATAAAAATTGTTGGTCTACTCGTTATCTTTCCAAATCATCCCGAATCGCCTTAATTAGAATTCGTATGAAGAAGTTATGCTTGTTTTACTATAGGAGGTCAAAACAGTCTCGCCTTACACTATTTACACTAATCTGGACAGCCTTCACACCCGCTAGGGCGGGTGTATTTCTCCTATAAGACCCACTGGGGGCGGGTCCCCCTGCTGGTGGGATTCCCGGCTCGCGAACTGTGCAGAGAAAAAGCCAATTTGGCTTATTTCTTCGCACTAATTTCTGATTTTAACTAACACAATGTATATAAAACTTTATGAAAATATAATCTTAAACTTCTAACATGTTTTTTATATACATAAGCACCACAACACATAATCAAAACACTTAATTTCATGATTTTGAAGAAAACACCATTTTTAAGCGTTCTTGAAGAAAATTATCACTGTGAGTTTGTTTTTAAACCAAATCACGTAATTCAAATTGTATTAACTTCGTTTCTTATCATATTATCATAATATATGATCAATTTACATAAAATATCACAATCAACTACAATTTTGATAATTTAAAGACTATTTTTCAAACTAGTTCACTATAAATTGCTATAAACATAATTTCTTTATGGTCATCATATTTACATGAATTGAACCACATAAACTATCATATAACTCATATATAATAGTTTATATACATAAGCTAACATATATTGATCATCAATTTATAGTTTATCATAAAAACCAATTTACAGAGAAGTAAAAACAATGAAGAACAAAACATAAACTAAATTATACCTTTTCTTTGATAGAAAAAGAAGATGAAGATGGTGATGATGATGTTTTGGATCTTGCTTTTGATTTCTCAAAGTTTCTTCCTCTTTCTTTCTTCTTCTTTCTTCTTCTCTCTAACTCTCTGTTTACTTTTATATTCTAACTCTGTTTTCTAACTTAACATAAAATAAAAAACTGACAATATAGATATAATACATATAATTACATATATTATATAACTGACAAATACTTAATATATAAAATTAATACTATATCAGTTATAACTTTTTAAAACTCAAAAGCCATAAGGCTTGTTTGGCAAAAATCTTTAATTTAAAAATAGATTTTTAGGACTTAAGGCCTTGTTTGGTAAAACAAGATTAAAACAGATTTAAGGGCCTTGTTTGGCAAAACTTATATAAAACTCTTTTATTTTATTTTAATAACTTTTTTAACACATAGTTTTCAATGTCACACTTTATTTAATTAAATCTTACCATCCCAATTTAATTAAATTAAAGCTAACATCAATTACCTAAATAAAATGGCCACATAACAATTATAATTACTCATTAATCATAATTTCATGTAACAATTAGTAAATCTCTACTAACAAATACCACAAAATTACATAAACATCAATTTAATATTAAACATAAATTTAATTAATGTATTGTACTTAATTAAATTACTCTAATACATGAATATAATTCTCTTCATTCCAAATCGCACATTTAAGAATATAACACATATATACATACTCGTACTCGTAACATCTTAAAATAAGAATTTTATTTATTAAATTCTCATTTATTAATTCTTAAAAATCAGGGTTGTCACAGATTATGATTCCTTTATATTTAGTTTTTTTGCATGTTTTATGTGTATAAGAGCTTATTAAGGTATTTGATAATTTTAGGAGAAATTGGAGCTGAAAAGAGGAAAAATGAAGAAAATCTCATAAATGCATAAACTCACCTCGGCGAGCCCAACCAAGCCTAATGAGCTCGCCCCGGCGAGCTCCTCTCTGCACTTCTTCGCTGAGCTCTGAAATCGCCCCAGCCCAGACCATTCTATTCAAGCTCTGTGACAACCCAAAAATTTATAAGATCTTGAATGATTAAAAAAAAGGTTAAAGAATAAAACTTGGATGAAAATTTGAATATGTTATGATTTATGTAAACTATGTATATGATTAAATAAATATACATTATATAATTTATATACATTTATTTTGTATATAAAGAGAATTAAGAATAAAATTATGTAACCTAATATATATTAGGTATGATAATTAAATAACCTAAGGGGTTATAATATGAGAAAATGTTAGTATATAAAAATATATACTAACCCTAAGAAATTTATTTCATACAATTAATTTTATAACCTAAGTATTTTAAATAATCAAGAAAATTAATTTGAGGTATTAAACCCTAATTATATACTCAATATACTTGAATAAGACAAGTCTAATTGGGTTATGCAAGTGAAATAACATTATTGATTGATAAGAATATGTAAATATCAATAATAATGAGTATTAGCTCAAGAGAAAATAAACTAAGAAGAGTAAGTAATTTAAACAAGCCCAATTATTTATTTAAACATTGAACTTGTAAATAAATTGATTTAAGGGCAATTAAATTATTAAACTAGTTCAATATATCATGTATAGGTCAAGTATAATAATGGCAAAATTTAATTATGGGTGGAAGTCCAAGTTTATTTTTGTTAGTAAGCAAAACAAGGAAAATGCAAGCCCAAAAAAAATTAATTAAAAGCCCATTCTTGGCCCATTTAAAAAGAGATATTTTAGTCATTAGATAAGCTTAAAATAAAACAAAAAGATTGGGTGGAGAATAGGCCAAGTGGCCGAATTTTTTAGAGAGGAGAAAAGGGAGATGTATGTTATGATTATATTCACTTTAGTTGATAAGTTACTTTATTTGGTGTCATTTTATGAATGGGCCAACACTTTCTTCTTTCTTGCAAGCAAATACTTTCATAACGATGAGAGAGAAAGGGAAGCAAGATGGTGGAGAAAATATATAGATATATATTATATATCTATACTTTTCATTTAAGTAAATTAAGTATACCATTTTTATCTCATTTTATTTCCTAAACTAAAAAAAGAAAGAGAGAGAAAACAAAAGAAAGAAATTAGAGAGAGAAGAACATAGGGTTCGATGGGGGAAGGAGAAGAAGAAGGGAGGAAAGTTTGAGCTTTATGCCACTAGATCCTTAACTTACTTTGGTTGGGGAAAGAAGCATGGCAAGAAAATCAAGGTATAAAGATAATCTCTAACTTTATTTCCTTTTCTTTTATTGATTTGATGAAAAAGGGGGATTATGATTTTGGAGTTTAAAACTCTTTAATCTATATGTTTTCTATGGATTCAAGTATGGATCTAACTAATTCAAGTATTAAAAAATGGATCAAAAGGAAAAAAAGGGAACTAGATTTCTAGAAAGCTAGAAAACCTTCGCTTTCTCTCCCTTTGATCAACTAGTATGTTAGATCTACACCTTCATTTCACGATCCGTCAAAAAGAGGTGCTAGATGTATGTGTTGATTAATAAACCCAAGTAGTAGCACTCAAAAATCATGTGTTGAAAAGTCGTGGTGTGGGTTTTGGTCAAAACAATCCATGTAGTAGACAAAAGAGGTAAAAAGTTTCTGATTAGTCTGCCACGAAGGCACTTTTGTCCACTTTTTGTGCTTTAAAAATTCTATGACAATTTTAAGGATTACTATCAGAGGTTATGAATGTCCTGTAAAAATTTGAGAATTTTTGGCCATACGGATTGAGAGTTATGCATTTTACGGCCAAGGACTACTTTTAAAAATCTACCCAAATAACTCTCTGTGTGTAGCTCCAATAATTATGAAAGTTTTCATGGAAATACGTGTATATAACAGGAGCTTACCCTAAAAATTACATAATATTTGGAGATAATCTTGATTTATGATAAATCTGAGAATATTTGGCTATTATGGACTATTTAAATATAGTAAATGGATTTTAAAAATTTTTAGAAAAATATATTTTTATGAGGGGATTATATATAGTTGATTTCCAAAAAATAAATGGTTTTAGTGATATTTTGCTATTTTTGCATATAAATGATGTTATATGGATAAATGAATTAAATTGATTATATGATGTGAAAATTATGGAGAATACAGTTTTATGACTTGAGACCCTTAAGCATGGCTTATGCAGATTTTTGAGGAAGATTTTGGGTCGGGTGTGAAGAGTTCTTATGTTTATGGCATTTTAGAAGGTTTAAATGAATTAATTAATAAAAGAAAATTAATTAAAATAAATTGTTTATTAATGTAATAAATGACTTAAAATATTTTTACATGACTAATAATATTTGATTGAAATATTATTAGTAATATTTGACTTAAATGCTATTAAAAAGTTACTAACATTAGTTTAAAAGATTATTAGGAGAAAAATAAAGAATTAAGTTATTTTTAAATATAGTTGTTGAATTTGGTACTTAATGAACTATATTATATATGTAATAGACTGAAATAAGAATTCAGGCTACTGAAATGATTTTTGAGTTGCTGAAATGATTTCGGTTTACTAAACTTAATTTCGGTCTATTGAAATAGTAATTTTTAGATGCTAAAATGTAATCTGGTTTACTGAAATAGTATTTTCAGTTTACTTAAATGTTATCTAGTTTACTAAGATGACATATAATGGGAAGACAGTTCGGTTTCAGCTTGCTGAAATGGAAACTGAAAAGGTTAGGAAGGAATGACAGTTTGATTTCAGTTTACTGAAATGACTTCGGTATGCTAAAATTGATTATGGTTTGCTGAAATAGTAAACAGTTTACCGAGTTATATTAAGAACTTATAATCGAATGAGTATGTGTTAAGTTTAAATTAGTACAGTCGTATTCTGCAATAGTTGAGGTATAGTAGCTGGGCTAAACGATTCCTTCAGGGAGCGGAGGTATATACGAATTAGCAACAGATCTAACTCGCTGTGAAAACAGTGTAGACGAGACGGAAGCTAATTTATTGGTTGTTTGTGGAAAATCACTCAGTATACTATATTGAATACTATTAAAGACTCGATGCGTGCTAAGTTTAGACTTATGAATAGTGTTAAGGTTATCTAATATTTAACTATGTGTTTAAATGTTAGATAGTTTACTTATAAAGTAATAGTATTATGGGATAAGGTATGTTATGCTAATTGAAAGATCAATCTTATAACTGATAGGTCTTTTCAATAAGGAGATTAAATTAGATTGTGTAGCAGTAATCGACTATGTAGGCAAGTTTCCTTAACTCAAACTTGAGTTATATTTGCAAAGCATGTTAGTGAATAATATTGTTGATTATTCACGTCTATACTGATTATTGATTCGCACTTAGTGCATGTTGTATATGTTTATCAGATATAAAAGACTGATCACCTTCATTACCCTAAGGTTCAGTTAAAGTTGTTCATGGTCCTTCTGACGTTATACATTATTGATTCTGTCATTCAATTATTGACATTATGGCTCATGCTCTTTCACAATTATTATATTGTTAAAAATTTAAAAGTTTATTCTTTCTTTCAATCATGATATATCCTTGTTATATCTAAACTTGCTGGGCAAATTAGTTGCTCACCCTTGCTATATCATGTTAACAAATTTCAGATTAAGACGAAGGCTTGAAGAAGGACAAAGATAAGAACAAAGTACAATAATATATTGTTATGCACGAATAACTATTTAGTTATCTTATGTAAATCTTTTGTAATTTTGAAGGTATGTATTCAGTTAAAGTTAATAAACCTTGGGAAATATGATAGAATCATGTGAAATAAATAATTTATGTTTATATATTCCGCATTAGTTGATAGAATATGTATGATAATGAAGTACCGTAACATACCAGATCCGAGGTTCTGGGGACCCGGATTTGGGGGCGTCACAGGTTGGTATCAAAGCTGTAGGTTATAAACCTTAGGTAGGGTTACCTTAGGCTATAACTGCAGAGATGAGGATAAGAAATAAACTCAAATAGAGTTTAAGTGATAAGAGATGAATTCAAGAAATTCATCATTAAAGATAAGAATAAGATAAATAAGATTCAAAGAAGAATCTTGAAAAGCTATAAAGATAAGAATCAGGAGTTACCTGACTCCGATAATAACTATGAAAAGTAATAATAAATAGACAAAGTCTATAAGATGAAAAGTGTAAAATTATAATATAATATGATTAAAAAGGGAAAGATAGGAAGATCGTAAAATAAAACGATCATAAGATAGAAAAGAATCATAATATAACACGATTATAAGAAGAGATCACAACGTGATCTGATAAGGTTATAAGAGGACAGATGATCAATCGTTTGATTGAAAACTTTATAGTAGAATTTCTATACGAATATGGTACTATGAAATAGTACGAGTTAAACTCAAAAGAGTTGAAAAGGATGATATACGGATTAAATGAAATTTGTATTGAGCAAAGAGGAGACTAAGATTATGTGGGATTTTGATTGAGGACTCATGTGATAGCTGAGTTGTACAAACCTTTGTATGGGGGGGGGGTTTTGAGCTTGGTCTAACGACTACTTAGTTTATCACATTGATAATCATTAAAATGATGGTGTCGCGCTATCGATATACCTATGGCGAGAAGGTGATTCTTTTCTCATAATTATATCGGATAGGTAGATAATATAAGAATAGGTGCGAGTTCTTAAAACTCATACTTATGGTAAGTTTGTGACTCATAATCGTATGGCATATTTTTGAACCCCTAAGCGTATAGACAGTTCCTGATTGGTTCTTGAACTACGTATTGCTGGGATAAGTTCCTAAGCTCATATTATTGTGGAAAGTTCCTGAACTCCTAACGTGTGGTATGTTTGATGAACTATACTGGGGTATAGAAAAGTTATAGATGAAGAATTGAGGATTTTTAATATATATAGAATTATTAAGCAATTGATCATTAGAGAAATTAGAGTTGATGATGGAAGCATAGGTATTCCAAATCTTCTAGCTATGTTAGACTTCGAAATTTTTGATATCAAGCTATATTCGCATTGATGTGCCTTTAAAAATATAAATAAATTTTTGTTATCAGCAACACATGGTTACAAGTGTGTAGAAGTGGACTTCAAACCACTAACACATCGTTACCAATTGCGGCATGATAACATCAAAAATGATTTTTCAATAGTTTTGAACTGTTTAAAGAAGAGTCTATGCTAATTGTTTCGGCTAGAAAAAAATGATTTGAGACATCAAAAAATATTTTATATATCATCAATGCATCATTGAACTTGGTGCAAAGATGATAAAAATGATGGAGTTATCAATGAAGAATTACCTAGTGTTTGGATGTGATCTAAGAATCGTCAGCCCACTATGGTACGATGTAGTATGACAAAGTCACAAAATGACAAAATTCTCAAACGGACTATAAATACAGTGCGATATCATGACATCATAAAATGATTTTCAGAATTTTAAAGAAAAGATAAGTGCCAATTGGATTTAGCCAGACATATGTTTCGATTGATTTTTGAATTATTGGTATGCGTTTAAGCTAATTGATTCAACTAGACGAATGTTTATGAAAAAATCAAGTATCTCTTTGAGAATTTATCTCGAACCAAATTATTTGGTACGGACTCTTACGTTAAGTCTGAGGTGAACAACCCCGAAAAATGGGGATATACTGGTTGGATAACATATTCCAATCTTTGAACGCATATAGTCTTTCTGAAAACTAAGGTACAATAGATTGATCACCTAACGTACCAGCATCGATAGTTTACCTTCTTCGTGATTGCAAACATACCTAGTACAACATGGTTAACAGAATTGGTTGCGGTGAATACCGTTAAACCGGAGAGTTCATGATCTATATAACCCCTCAGCATGATATGAAAAGTTTTTTTAACTCCTTAGAGAGAAGGCATGGAAGAATATGATGATAGAAGAGCTCCTCATAGAAGGAAGCAAGATGTACTCATTAAATTGAGAATGAAATCAGGTAAAGGTTAACTTCAAAACCTAGTTTTGATGAATAATGGAATAGAGATTTGTAGATTGTAATTTCGAGAACGAAATTCTTAGAAGAAAGGGTTGGCTATATGTACATATGGTGAATAGTGATTCCGGGGACAGAATTCTTATAAGGTGGGAAGAATGTGACAACCCGAAATATTATAAGATCTTGAATGATTAAAATAAAGGTTAAAGAATAAAACTTAGATGAAAATTTGAGGATTTATTTAAAATTTTTAAGTAAAACCTATATGATTTACTATTTGAATGAGAATAGAGAAAATATGGGTTACAAAATTTTAAAATCCTATAAATGAATTTATATTTATTTGATGAAATGTTAAGGATAAGGTATTACGATACCTATAAAAAGTTGATGTGAACTGAATAATGTAAGAAATGATATAATGATACATTTGGAAATTTTATTAAAGAAATAAAATTTCACATAAAGAGATGATATGAAGTTAAACGAAGATGAGTATATGTATAGAAATATATATATATATATATATATATATATATATATATATATATATACTTAGTAATGTGCTATATAGTTTAGCAAGAAAAATGATGAATTAAGTTAAGGATATAAGAATCAAGATAAAACTATGTTAGTAATTAGCATAGCTTGAATGTTGGTCATGACTGACAAATAAGAAGATGAATAAGTATAAAGTTATTAGCTAATATGATTAACAATAAAAATAAAGTAAGTTAAAACTCAAAATTTGAGTTAGAGATAGAATTTTGAAGCACGGGCTGCTCGGTTGCATCCAGAACGTCAAGTTTAGTCAGAAAAGACAATAAACACAAAATGTATAAGGGTTGACTTTTTGGTCAAAGTCAACAGTTGACTTCTATGGAGAAAAGTCAAAAATCGAAATTAGGAGTTGAATATGTTATGATTTATGTGAACTATGTATATGATTAAATAAATATACATTATTTAATGTGTATACATTTATTTTGTATATAAAGAGAATTAAGAATAAAGTTATGTAACCTAATATATATATTAGGTATGATGATTAAATAACCTAAGTGGTTATAATATGGAAAAATGTTAGTATATAAAAATATATACTAACCCTAAGAAATTTATTTCATACAATTAATTTTATAACCTAGTATTTTAAATAATCAAGAAAATTGATTTGAGGTATTAAACCCTAATTATATACTCAATATACTTGAATACGACAAGTCTAATTGGGTTATAAAAGTGAAATAACATTATTGATTGATAAAAATATGTAAATATCAATAATAATGAGTATTAGCTCAAGAGAAAATAAACTAAGAAGAGTAAGTAATTTAAACAAGCCCAATTATTTATTTAAGCATTGGACTTGTAGATAAATTGATTTAAGGGCAATTAAATTATTAAACTAGCTCAATATATCATGTATAGGGCAAGTATAATAATGGCACAATTTAATTATGGATGAAAGTCCAAGTTCATTTTTGTTAGTAAGCAAAACAAGGAAAATGCAAGCCCAAAAAGAAATCAATTAAAAGTCCATTCTTGGCCCATTTAAAAAGGGATATTTTAATCATTAGATAAGCTTAAAATAAAACAAAAAAGATTGCGTGGAGAATAGGCCAAGTGGCCGAATTTTTTAGAGAGGAGAAAAGGGAGATGTATGTTATGATTATATTCACTTTAGTTGGTAAGTTACTTTATTTGGTGTCATTTTATTAATGGGCCAACACTTTGTTCTTTGTTGCAAGCAAATACTTTCATAATGATGAGAGAGAAAGGGAAAGCAAGATGGTGGAGAAAATGTATAGATATATATTATATATCTATACTTTTCATTAATTAAGTAAATTAAGTATACCATTTTTATCTCATTTTATTTCCTAAACTAAAGAAAGAAAGAGAGAGAAAACAAAAGAAAGAAATTAGAGAGAGAAGAAGAGAGGGTTTGGTGGGGGAAGGAGAAGAACAAGGGAGGAAAGTTTGAGCTTTATGCCACTAGATCCTTAACTTACTTTGGTTGGGGAAAGAAGCATAGCAAGAAAATCAAGGTATAAAGATAATCTCTAGCTTTATTCCCTGATGGAAAAGGGTGTTTATGATTTTGGAGTTTAAACTCTTTAATCTATGTGTTTTCTATGAATTCAAGTATGGATCTAACTAATTCAAGTATTAAAAAATGGATCAAAAGAAAAAAAGGGAACTAGGTTTCTAGAAAGCTAGAAAACCCTAGCTTTCTTTTCCTTTGATCAACTAGTATGTTAGATCTACACCTTTTTTTCGCGATCCGTCGAAGAGGGGTGCTAGATGTATATGTTGCTTAATAAACCCAAATGGTAGCACTCAAAAATCACGTGTTGAAAAGTTGTGGTGTGGGTTTTGGTCAAAACAGTCCATGTAGCAGACAAAAGAGATAAAAAGTTTCTGATTAGTCTGCCACGAGGATATTTTAGTCAATTTTTTGTGCTTTAAAATTTTGTGAAAAATTTAAGGGTTAATATCAGAGGTTATGAAGGTCATGTAAAAATTTAAGAATTATTTGCCATACGGATTAAGAGTTATCCATTTTACGGCCAAAGACTACTTTTAAAAAAACTACCAAAATAACTCTCTGTGTGTAGCTCCAATAATTATGAAATTTTTACTGAAAGTACATGTATATAACAGGAGATTACCCTAAAAATTTCAAAATTTTTGGAGATAATCTTGATTTATGATAAATCTGAGAATAGTTAACAATTATGAACTATTTAAATATAGTAAATGGATTTTAAAATTTTCCAAAAAAATATATTTTCATGAGGGGATTATATATAGTTAATTTCCAGAAAAGAAATGGTTTTAGTGATATTTTGCTATTTTTTTCATATAAATGATGTTATATGGATAAATAAATTAAATTGATTATATGATGTGAAAGTTATGGAGAATACAGTTTTATGACTTGAGACTTTTAAGCATGGCTTATGCAGATTTTTGAGGAAGATTTTGGGTCGGGTGTGAAGAGTTCTTATGTTTATGGCATTTTAGAAGGTTTAAATGAATTAATTGATAAAAAAAAATAATTAAAATAAATTATTTATTAATGTAATAAATGACTTCAAATATTTTTACATGACAAATAATATTTGATTGAAATATTATTAGTAATATTTGACTTAAATGTTATTAAAAGTTAATAACATTAGTTTAAAAGATTATTACGAGAAATTAAAATAAAGAATTAAGTTATTTTTAAATATAGTTGTTGAATTTGGTATTCAAGGAACTATATTATATATGTAACAGACTGAAATGAGAATTCAGGGTACTAAAATAGATTTCGGGTTGCTGAAATAATTTTGATTTACTGAACTTGATTTCGGTCTGCTGAAATAGTGATTTCAAGATGCTGAAATGTAATCTGGTTTACTGAAATAGTATTTTCAGTTTACTTAAATGATATCTAGTTACTAAGATGACATATAAAGGGAAGACAGTTCGATTTCAGCTTGCTGAAATGGAAACTGAAAAGGTTAGGAAGGAATGACAGTTTGATTTCAGTTTGCTGAAATGACTTCGGTATGCTGAAATTGATTATGGTTTGCTGAAATAGTAAACAGTTTACCAAGTTATATTAAGAACTTATAAACGAATGAGTATGTGTTAAGTCTAAATTAGTACAGTCGTATTCTGCAATAGTTGAGGTATAGTAGCTGGGCTAAACGATTCCTTCAGGGAGCGGAGGTATATACGAATTAGCAACCGATCTAACTCGCTATGAAAATAGTGTAGACGAGACGGAAGCTAATTTGTTGGTTGTTTGTAGGAAATCACTCAGTATACTATATTGAATACTATTAAAGACTCGATGTGTGCTAGGTTTAAACTTGTGAATAGTGTTAAGGTTATTTAATATTTGACTATGTGTTTAAATGTTAGATAGTTTACTTATAAAGTAATAGTATTATGGGATAAGGTATGTTATGCTAATTGAAAGATCAATCTTATAACTGATAGGTCTTTTTAATAAGGAGATTAAATTAGATTGCGTAGCAATAATCGACTATGCAGGCAAGTTTCCTTAACTCAAACTCGAGTTATATTTTCAAAGCATGTTAGTGAATAATATTGTTGATTATTCACGTCTATACTGATTATTTATTCGCACTTAGTGCATGTTGTATATGTTCATCAGGTATGAATGGCTGATTACCCTCATTACCCTAAGGTTCAGTTAAAGTTGTTCATGGTCCTTGTGACGTTAAACATTATTGATTATGTCATTCAATTATTGACATTATGGCTCATGCTCTTTCACAATTATTATATTGTTGAAAATTCAAAAGTTTATTCTTTCTTTCAATCATGATATATCTTTGTTATATTTAAACTTGTTGGGCAAATTAGTTGTTCACCCTTGCTATATCATGATAACAAATTTTAGATTAAGACGAAGGCTTGAAGAAGGACAAAGACAAGAGCAAAGTACAATAATATATTGTTATGCACGAATAACTATTTAGTTATCTTATGTAAACCTTTTTTAATTTTGAATGTATGTATTTAGTTAAGGTTAATAGACCTTGGAAAATGTGATAGAATTATGTGAAATAAATAATTTATGTTTATATATAACGCATTAGTTGATAGAATATGTATGATAATGAAGTACCGTAACGTACCAGATCCGAGGTTCTGGGGACCCGGATTTGGGGGCGTCACAAGCTCGCCCCTTCAAACTCCCAAAGGCAAACGAACTCGCCCCGGTGAGTTTATCGAGAAATTGAAAATAAGGCAAGCTTTCAGGCCAGGATTTTGAGGGAATTCTACTCGAATTTGAATTGTTATTTCTTGGAGACTAGGGAATTTATTCTAGGATATAAATACATGTTTTTAGTCAGACATTATCATGATCTACATTCAATTTCAAACCCTAGTTTTGGGAGATTGAAGGCATGTCATGCTAAATTCCCTATTTCAGTTATCAGGGATGTTGAACCTTCTTTATATATGAAATTTATTCTGATAATCTGTTTCAACTTCTTATATGTTATTCAGTTTACTAATTTAGTTTCTGTATGATTAAATTAAATAATTGATATCATCTGCTAGATTAAGATATGATATTAAGCAAACGATGTTATATCTGATCATAGGTAGTACTTAGTAATACTTAGTTGTGGACAAGCTTTTGGATATTATTAAGATTATCCGAAGACAAGTTAAATAATCTCTGATTGTGTGATTGTTGCTTGAAATAACCTAATTCTATAATTCTTAATGCTTATATTATATTAAATCTTGATTGATAGTTCAGGGTTATATAATAATTAGGGTCTAGTGGGGCGATTGTCACATTAGATTTAAAACTTAAGGAGAATTTTGAATAATTAAGCAATGGCGGTTATCTAGGGTTACTAATTTCATTGAAGGATAAATATGGATTAACTTTATTATTCCATAATTGTGAAAAAATGATATTTACTGAAGAACTGAAGTTTTAATTCATTGATTATTTTTATCAAGTTATGTTTGTTAGTTAATCAACTCAAAACCCCCATCTTTATTAGAAACACTAGGATAAATATAAAACATATCACTCTCTGTGGGATCGATCCTTTCTTATTGCTATACTAAATCTTGTGTTAGTAGCGTAGAAGTAAGGTATTAATTTTGGAGTGTTAATGTGACGCCCCCAAAAGAGGTCCACACAACCCATTCTAAGTCGCCAAATACATACTACATAATTCAAATACAAATTTTCCTAATACAACTCTTAAACTGTCGTGCAAGATACAACACACATATACTGTGAGTTTCAATACAAATATTATAATGCATATAATACGACAATATCCCCGCTCAAATTAAGTCCTCATTACAATTATTGACACACTATTTTATAGAATAGTGAGGACTACAATCTCGGATCATTACTCTACTCCCCGACTAGTCCCAGCGACACTTTCATTTTCTGAGAAGAACAATGGAACAAAAAGAAAAAGGGTGAGCTAAACTAGCCCATTAAAGAATATTATGACTAAGATAATGAAGAATAAATTATTCTTAGTCCTCAAAAGTAAAAAATCTGATGGAATATAACATAAAATAAGTTTTAGATCAACAACTGCAGCGAAAATAACAATCCATTAGAAGAGTCAAGTAGAGCATGATGTCTACTATCTTCTATGATTTAAAAGTCCATCATCAATATTTTATCCCTATAACACCAATCAATAATTATTTCAAATCAACAATTTATCTTTGCACTACGGGCCAAAGATATTCATTTGTGTCACCATTGGTCATGATCATGCCAAACACATGTCCATCTTTGCACTACAAGCTAAAGAGAACTTTCATCACAAGCCTTTATCTGTAACATTAAAGGTTATGATTATACCAATACTCAGTTCCTGGTCATAATCATACCAATCAACAGTTCATTTTTGCACTACGGGCCAAAGATAACTCTTCACCACAATTCAAGTATAAGGATGATGACAATAATATAAATAATGAATACAAGTGAGATCAAGGATAAATATTAGAGATTTATAATTTAATTTATTCAAAGTTCAAGAATTATCAAATTGTCAACATGCAGATAAAAACATGAATTCAATTTCAAGAATAAGATTCATAAAAGATAATTTGGACAAGAAAAAGAAAATTAAATTTCGTCGTGAATAGTACTCTGGCATGAATAGTACCTCAGATGAATAGTACCCCAGACGAATAGTATCCCGACATGAAAAGATTAAAATTTATTAAGAAAGTTCAGACCAATATTCAAGTGAAATGATATTAGATGAAGCACAAAACTTAAGGAATTTCTAATCATTTCATGAATTATAGAAGCAATACTTACCATAGTAAGTTTAGAGTTAGGAATATGAAATGAAATAATATCACTGACATAATATGGAGTATAAAAGAAAATGATATCTCTTACGAGTATTGAAAGAAAATAACATCTCTTACGACTATGAAAGAATATACGAAACTGTAAATGGATTTTCACCCGTCATGCGGTAATCTGCGTAGACAGATCATTTTCACAATTGAATAAAGAATGAATACGAATGGTTATTCACCAGGCATGCGGTAATCCGCGTACACAGGTTATTCCCACATATTAATAAGGAATAGAATGACAACCCTTATGAGTATGAAGTAATATCACGTACGAATATAAAAGCAAATGATATTACATACGAGTATGCAATAAATGATAGCCCTTGCTTTAGTAAGAGATTGGATACTGCAATAGTGTAGTAGCAGAATACTCTTCTTCTTTCTCTCTTATTCTCTCTCTATAGCTTTCTCTTATCAGTTTAGTGAATTGGTGAGAAAGAAGGAAGAAATGAGCTTTCATTTATAGACAAACTGAAAGTAGCTTTGGCAGTGTGAAGAGGCAAGTGGTTTGACGCCTATAATGTGAAAAAGCAAGTGGTTTGACGTCTGGTAAAGGCAAGTACTATTGGCGAAGGTGACTCTTAGATGATGACCTATGGGTCCCATAGAATAAACCAAACTTACAAAATGTCACATATCACCATTATTTCCTTCGAGTGTCGGCAACTTTTTACTAATGGTTATGCTACGCATCACATAATTAATCAATGTTTTTTAATCCTTCAATAATTATTCACAATTAATATTATAGATTCACAATACTGACAACCAGATTGTTCCCAAGAAAGAGGGGGCTTTCCGATAAGGATTTCTCCCTACTGGCGCGCAATTAGATAACCTATCCCCTTCCTCGACAAAACTTTCTAGACATTGCCGATAATGCTAATCAATAATATCATTTCAATAATATAAGTTACTATGTCGTGACAATATTGATTAAAATACTGAATGACTTCTTATGTAAGAATCAGTAATTAGAGATACTATGTAATACCTCGTACTATTGTAAGACCTTGAATTTTATGAAATAAAAGTATTCAATTTTTCTTATAATTATTATTCTATTCAGTAAATGGTTAAATTGATAAAAGATTAAAGTTAAGGCTGATATGTGCAAATTTTACTAAGTAAACAAGTTGTTATAAAATATTTGTTGCGTCGGGGAATATTCGTTTAGTCGGGGAATATTCTTTTTATCGAGGAATATTCGTACGATGGCGCAATCATTGGTGGACTCCATAACGGAATAACTGTTGGATATAGAAAGCGACAGAAATAACCTTTTTATAAAAATAACGGCAAAACTTTTACCGTTAAACTGTTAAAATAACCGGTGATAAAAGTACAATAATACGCGTTGTTCTACAGTGGTACGCGATATTGCACAGTATCTCAGATTATTGATGCTTATGCAAGAAGTCACTCAGTATTCAATAATTATCACAGTAGTTGTTGCATAGTATCTCATATTATTGATTTAATTATTGTTACAGTATCATCTGCATAACATTTTATATTATTAAATCAATAATTGACATGACACGGTTATTCATATTATTATTTGCATTATTGACAATGTCTAAAAAGTTCTGTCGAGGAAAGGGGTTAGGTTATTTAATTGCGCGCCAATAAGGAGAAATCCTTATCGAAAAGCCCCATCTTTCTTGGGAACGATCTGGTTGTCAATTTTATGAATTATAATATTAATGATGAATAATTGTTGAAAGAGTAAAAATGTGTTGATAAGTGAATTGTGGTAAATATTTGTTCATTTTTTGATATAATTAGAGGGGTTTGTCATGAGGCATTTGTTGTAAGTTTGGCTTATTATTCCGTGGGGAGACGTGCTTATTTTATGGACCGTCAGTAGAAGTTTTAATAGTAAATCAATATGGACCGTCTGATTAAAGTTTTAATAGTAAATTAATCTGAACCGTCCGTGAATTAGTTACTATTTAGTCCATTCTCCTATAAATAGAAGCTCATTTCTTCATTTTTTCTAACCAATTCATAACACTATAGAGAGACAAACTATAGTGAGAGAATAAGAGAGAAAGAAGAAGAGTATTTTGCTACTACACTATTGCAATATCTAATCTCCTACTAAGGTAAGGGGTATTATTTCTTTCGTATTTGTAAAGGATGTTATTTTCTTTCAATACTCGTAAGGGTTGTCATTCTATTCCTTATTAAGCTGTGGGAATAACCTGTCTACGCGGACTACCGCATGCATGGTAAATAACCCTTCGTATTTATTCCTTATTAATTTGTGGGAATAACCTGTCTACGCGGACTACCGCATGCATAGTGAATAACCATTCGTATTCATTCTTTATTAAGTTGTGGGAATGATCTGTCTACGCGGATTACTGCATGACGGGTGAAAATCCATTTGCAGTTTCGTATATTAATTCATTTCATATTCCTAAATCTAAACTCACTATGGTAAGTATTGCTTCTATAATTCCTGAAATGATTAGAAATTTCTGAAGGTTTGCGTTTCATCTATTATCATTTCACTAGAATATTGGTCTGAACTTTCTTATTGAAATTTTAATCTTTTTATGTTGGGTTACTATTCATTCAGGTTACTATTCATGCCGAGGTACTATTCACTATAAAATTGGTTTCTTTTTCTATCCAAATTGTCTTTTATTTATACCAGAGTACTATTCATCCAGAGTATTATTCATACCGAAGTACTATTCATCTGGGGTACTATTTATACTGGAGTACTATTTACGATAAAATTTAGTTTTTTTTCTTTGTCCAAATTATCTTTTATGAAACTTATTCATGAAGTTGAATCCATGTTTTTATCTTCATGTTGATAATTTGGACATTATTGAACTCTAGATAAATTGAATTATAAATCTCTAATATTTGTCCTTGATCTCACTTGATTCATTCCTTATATCATTGTCATAATCCTCATACTTAAATTGTGATTAAAGTTATCTTTGGCCCATAGTGCAAAGATGAACTGTTGATTGATGAATATCTTTGGCCTTTATGGTAAAGATGAAATGTTAATTGGTATAATCATGACAATTGATTTTATAGTTGTATGTCTTTGGCCCGTAGTGTAAAGATGAACTATTGATTAGCATGACTATTGATTTTACAGTTGTATGTCTTTGGCCCATAGTGTAAAGATGGATTGTTGTTTGGCATGATCATGACCATTGATATTACAGTTGAATATCTTTGGCCCGTAGTGCAAAGATAAATAATTGATTGGTATGATCATGACCATTGTTGTTACGTTTGAAGGTCTTTGGTGTAAGGTGTAAAAACGATATGATTATTAAGTGTCTTTAGCCTTTGTGGCAAGAACATTGAGTGAAAGTTTTATTAAGCCTTTATGGTAAGGAGAAACTGTTGATTTACATGATTATGAACATGAATTGTGAATTAATATAACCATAATCTTTGGTGTTACAAGTAAAGACATGTGATGAAAATTATCTTCGTCTTGGGTGCAAAGAGAAATTTATCAACATAATTATGATCATGAACTATTTACATGATTGTGGGCAGGAACTGTTGATTGATGTTACAGGGATAAAATATTGTTGGTGGACTTTTAACATAGAGAAGATAATATACATTATGGTCTATTTGACTCTTCTAATGAATTATTCCTTCCGCTGCAGTGGTTGATCTAAAACTTGTTGTCTATTATATTCTGTCAGATTTTCACTATTGAAGACTAATGATAATTCATTCTTTATTATCTTAGTTATGATATACTTTACTGGGCTAGTTGAGCTCACCATTTTTCTTTTGGTTCCATTGTTCTTCTCAGGAAATGAGAGTGAAGCTGGGACTAGTCGGAGAGTGAAGTAATGATCCAATTTAGTAACCATAATGTTTTGAGTTAGTGGTTGTTCTCATCAAATTATAAGATAGGACGGCAAACTGATAGGTGCCATTGTGAAGTGTTATCCAAGGTTAGGATATGAGTCACAGTTGAAAGAGTGTGTTACCACTATCATACAAGATGTCTAACCACATACAAATTAGTGTTATCATAAGGTATGTTTGTGTACATCCACTTGCTGATTATATCTATGAGCACTACCTATATAATCTTGGAGTATGGTTGGAATATAATCTTTAGTTTGAGACAATGGAGATAATTATATGGCAAGAAGATACCCACCATTGGCATGAACATGATAGTAATCTTCTCGTTCTTCTTTGGGGTCTATTGGGTCAACCAAGGTTAATTCTCAAGTCCTATGATATCTATTATAACTTAGAAGCATGGTCTCCTATGTACGAAGGTTTCCTTGAGCATTTTCCAAAGATTTTAATTCCTAAAACAGTTATTGACTGTACCTTTATGTAAAATGTTATTTGTTTAGAGTGTGATTACTGTTTTTATAATATTTATATTGAAACTCACAGTTTATGTGTGGTCGTATTTTGCACGTCAGGGTAATAGTTGTAAATAGGAGGTTTGTATTTTAATTCTATAGTTTGTATTTTGGCAACTCAAAATGAGTTGTGTGGACCTATTTTGGGGGCGTCAAAACTATTGTGGAACAATGCGTACTACCGTACTTATATCATCAGGCATTTCAACAATTTAACGGTAAAAGTTTTGTCATTATTTTATAAAAAAGGTTATTTTTATCGCTTTCTATATCTGACAGTTATTTTATTATGGGGCCCACCAATGATTGGTGCCATCATACAGATATTCCCCGACAAAAAGAATACTTTTGACAAAACGAATATTCCCCAACATACTTTTATAATTTACACGTATCACCCTTAAATTTAACCTTTTATTAATTTAACTATTTACTGAATAGAATAATAATTATAAGAAAAATTGAATACTTTTATTTCATAAAATTCGGGGTCTTACAACCTCCCATCCTTATAAAATTTCATCCTCGAAATTGATGTATGTACCTAGTATATCGAAGAGGTGAGGATACCTTGCTCTCATTTCAGATTCTAACTCCCATGCCATTTCATTAATATCATCGTTTCTCCATAAAACTTTGACTTGAGATATAACCTTTGAGCGTAATATATGTTCCTTCTTATCCAAGATTTTGACAGGCACCTCTTCATACGTTAAATTCTCTGCTATCTCGTCTGGTTCTAATTCAATAATATGGTTCGAGTCATTCACATATTTACGTAGCATAGATATGTGGAAAACTTTATGAACACGAAACATGCTTGGCGGTAAGGCGAGTCTATAAGCTATAGTTCCTACTCGATCAAGTATTTTAAATGGACCAATAAATCGAGGGTTGGGCTTTCCTCTCTTTCCAAATCTTGTAACTCCTTTCCATGGAGCAACACGTAATAATACATGGTCTCTGACATTGAATTCCACGCCCCTTCGATGAAGATTAGCATAACTCTTTTGTCGATCTTGTGTTGTTTGTATACGTTGCCGGATCATTTGAATCTTTTCTGTAGTCATACGTACTAACTCTGGTCCCAGCAATGTTGCTTCACCTACCTCGCCCCAACATACTGAAGAACGACACTTTCTTCCATACTACGCCTCAAATGGAGCCATGCTTATACTTGCTTGATAATTATTGTTGTAGGAGAATTCCACCAATGGCAAGTACTTGTCCCAACTTCCTTTGAAGTCTAGGACACAGATTCTCAATAGATCTTCAAAAGTTTGAATAGTTATTTTCGATTGCCCGTCTGTTTGGGGATGATATGCAGAACTGAATCGTAAATTCGTGCCCATAGCTTTCTGCAAGCTGACCCAAAATCGTGAAGTGAATCTAGGGTCTCGATCAAAAACTATGGATACTGGCATACCATGCAGTCTTATAATCTCATTGATGTACATACGAGCAAGACGTTCGAGTGAATAGTTTTCTCTTATGGGCAGGAAATGAGCAGACTTGGTCAATCTATCTATAATGCCTCAAATTGAGTCTAAGCCTTGAGAAATCTTGGAAATACCTGTCACGAAATCCATGTTGATGTGTTCCCACTTCCATTTTGCAATCTCAAGTGGTTGCAACGGATCCTTTGGTACTTGATGCTCCGCCTTGACAAGTTGACAAGTTAGACACGTTGAGACAAATTCTGCAATCTCTCTCTTCATATTGCTCCACCAAAATGTATGTCGAAGATCACGATATATTTTGGTACTTCCAGGGTAGATTACAAACGGTGTGTTGTGTGCCTCCATCATGATTTTATACTTTAAATCAGAGTCGTTAGGAACACAAAGGCTAGAATTGACTAGAAGTATTCCTTCCTCATCGATTCTTGCTTCTGGAATAGCACCTTCTTGTATTTTCTTCTTCATATTTACCAGCTCCGGGTCTCTAGCTTGAGCAGCTTTAACTTTATCGATTAAAGTCGGTTCTATATATTTATCATCTTCATGTGGGTCCCTGGAGTCTTTAACTCTATCTCCATCCTTTGTAAGTCATACAAAATGGGCCTTTATATTGACAATATTGCACTTGTACCCGTATATGATCTTCTACTCAACACATCAGCTATCACGTTCACTTTTCTAAGATGGTATTGGATGGTATGATCGTAGTCCTTCAACAGTTCAAGCCAACGTAGTTGTCGCATGTGGATTTTATTTTGGGTGAAGAAATATTTAAGGCTTTTATGATCTGTATAGATCTCCACTTTCTCCCCATACAGGTAGTGTCTCCAAATCTTTAGTGCAAAAACGACTGCTGCCAACTCTAGATCATGAGTAGGATAATTCCTCTCATATTCTTTGAGTTGTCGACAGGTATAGGCTATAACTTTCCTATGTTACATGAGAACACAACCTAGACATCTGCCTAAAGCATCGCTGTAGATGAAAAATCCCTCTGAACCTGATGATATTGTCAGAACAAGTGCTGAAATGAGTCTCCTCTTGAGTTCTTGGAAGCACTTCTCACATTTCTCGCTCCATCCGAATTTTATATCTTTTTGAGTCAGCTGAGTTAATGGAGTGGCGATTCGAGAAAATCCTTCCACGAATCTCCGATAATAATCAGCTAGGCCCAGTAAGCTACGTACTTCGGTTACTGACTTAGGTTGTTCCCAACTTTGTATTGCTTCAATCTTCGTCGGGTCAATTTGTAACGGGACGAATTTAATTGAACCGTGATTCTGGAAACAGAATCCTTTAAGGGGGGAAAGATGTGACAAACAAGAATTTTGTAATTTAATTTAAATATTTATTGAATTGAATAAATATTTTCAATGATTTATTTATTGAGTTAAATAATTATTTGATGGAATTGTGGTAGATTAATTTAATTATATGTGTTACATTGATTAAATTAATGTAGAGAATTTTTATAGTTCAAAGTATGAATTTAATTGAGCTTATTTGATTAAATGAATTATTTAATAAGCATAATGTTATTCTAATTGATTTAATAATTAATTAGAGATTGAAAGACTTTACCTAATTAATAAATGATGATGATTTTAATTATGTGATAATGTGATTTAATGTGGAATATTATATTTTATTTAATTGATTTAAATAAAATTATTTAATTAATTAAAGTGTGACAATTAAACTATTTAATAACACTTTAATGAAATTAATGAGAAATGAAGAATAAGGGGACAAACCAAACATGGCCTTAATGGGAGTTGGAGTAGTTAACCCATTATGGGATTAACTGACAACCACTAACCCATCAGTTATATATTATATATGTACATATATTATATTAGTTTCTTATATCCTATATCAGTGTTCATATACATATATCATATCAGTATTATATCAGAGAAAAGTTAGAAGAAATTGAGAGAGAATTGTGAGGGAAGAGAGAAAAGTGTAGAATTGAAAGTTTCTTTCGTCATCAAACAAAGATTGCAAGGGTAATCCCTTCATCCCAATTTCTATTTCACGTACTATGTTTCCTCCATTAACATATATTCTGAGTTCTCTGTAACTAAAGTAATTGATGATTTTTGAACATATAATGGTATATGTGCTTATATATGTTCATAACATGATTCCTATTATTTATAACATGTTTTAGAGCAATCAAAACCATGAAATCATGTTATAATTAGAAATTGAAAGTTTCAGAGTATGAACACACATATATGGCCCTTATGTACAAATTATATGCTTTAAATTGTTTGTGTGACTTAAAATTGATAGTCAATTATGATTATGCATGTTTAAACGAACAAAATAAAATTCGAACGGACAGATTCGGAGTTATAACGAATCTGTAATGTCGAATTTCATGTTTTTCCTCAAAACTCTACAAAATATCAAAAACAGTAAGTTATATGTTTTAATTTGAGTAATTATGTGATATTAAGTGCTAGAAACGTTGTATAATATTTCTGTGAAGTTTATACTTCATGGGTAATAATAAAAATCACTGTGTTAGTTTCAATTGCATTTATTTGGGCTAACAAACACTGCAGTTCGCAAACTACAGTTCATCGCGCCAGGGACCCTTGCCCCGGCGGGCTTTTAAGCCTTGGTACCTCTGCCCCAATAGGCATACCGCCCTGGCGGGTGTCCTGCAGTGTAATTACCCCGCCCCGGCGGGGGTGCATGCTGAAAATTGTGTGCTTTGTGTTGTGTGTGTTTTAAAACAAAACATGATGAGTTAACCTAATGTAATGAACATGAGGATATGTTAAGCATATAATGAGATATTAAAATAGTTTAGTAACTCACATTACGTGATTAATTAGTAAGTTAAATACGTGATTGAAATCGTTATGTGTAAAGTCTTATAACGTGTTCAAAGACCGATGTTGCGATTCGATAAGTATATCGAATTTATACTTAATTGGTATTGTGAATGAATTGATATGTAGGATTAATTAAAGGACGTGAATTATAACAGTAGCTTGTGCACGAGGCAAGTTTTCTTATCTATACTCTTTAAATTGAGCAAGTTTCTAAACCTTACTTTTATATTGAGCAAGTGTTTTATTCCTAACTTATTATTGTTAAGAAAGTTTCCTAATCTTTACTTTCGTTGAGCAAGCTTTCTAAATTCAAAGTTATTCATTGAGCAAGTTCTATATGTATGATTCTATATCAATTAAGTTCTTATTCTTATTTATTCAAGTTAAGATTTCGTATAAGATATTATAAGCATTTTTAAGTATTACTTCAGTATACAATACTTATTCAATTTTATAACCTCGAGATTTATATTTCAATTCGATTATCAATTATTGTTGAACCTTGTAAGGCTAGCGAACCCTTATTGATTTGACTAGTCCATAGTTGATGAACGTTCTAAATTCTAGAACTATTATCGAGCTTATCCAAACCAAACTTCTTTTGGTGCGGACTCTGATGTCAAACTGAGATGGACAACCCTTTATGGGGATTATTTACGCTTTAGTGTTGAGATATTGTGCACAGTATGGTACTAAAGGCTGATCCCCTAAGTACAAGTAAGTAAAGTCCATATAGTCTTATAACTGTTAAAAGTTTAAAGTAGAAATACTTAACAACCTGGGGCATAGTTCAAGGTCTTATGACCCTCAAACATACTTTTGATTCTTGTTATTCATTCTTGATTCAAAAGCCGAGCTTTCTATTATTCAGACTTTTTGACTTATTCGCATGTTATTATATTATCATATTGTTATACTTGTGGGTAATCGTGCTCACTCTTGCATAAGAACATTGAGTTAAGAACGAAAGACCTGACGAGCCTTTCATTAGCAAATACAAGGGAAAAGTTAACAAGTGTTGAAGACTTGTTACTTAATTTAAGAATGTTTATGTTTAAGACTTGATGTTGTTTAAGACTTATTATTTGTTTATGTTTTCGCACAGAAGTTTAAGGTTAGGATGACCTAAGATTGTGTTTATTATTCAGATGTTGTAACCCCATAAGGGGAGATGATGGAGTTATTTCTATCTATTTCATGGTTTGCATTTATTATGGGTAGATAGATATATAATATTTGTACAGTGAACACCAAATCCCGTGGAAATTGAAATACCCAGATTTGGGGATGTCACACAATTGATATTCCATATTTTGATATTACGTGCCCAAGGAATGCTATTTCCTCAAGCCAAAACTCACATTTCTTCAACTTGGCATATAACTTGTTTTCACGAAGCTTTTGGAGTATCGGCCTCAAGTGTTGGTCATGATCTTCACGACTGAAGTAAATGAGGATGTCATCAATAAAGACAACCACAAAATGATCCAAATATTTCTTGAATATTCAGTTCATCATATCCATGAATGTAACAGGAGCATTAGTCAATCCAAACGACATGACTAAGAATTCATAATGCCCGTATCGAGTTCAGAAGGCTGTCTTTGGAATGTCATCAATTTTAATCTTTAACTGATGATATCCAGAACGAAGATCGATTTTGAAAAGAATTGAGCACCTTACAACTGGTCAAATAGGTCATCAATGCGAGGTAATGGGTACCTAATTTTGATAATGACATGATTTAACTCCCGTTAGTCAATGCAGAGTCTCATACTCCTGTCTTTCTTCTTTACGAATAAAACAAGAGCACCCCAAGGCAATGTACTAGGACATATAAAGCCTATGTCTAACAATTCCTAAAGTTGGGCTTTTAACTCCTGAAGTTCAATAGGAGATATTCGATATGGGGTTTTGAAAATGGGTTTTGTACCGAGTTCAAAGTCGATAAAAAAATCAATCTCACGTTTTGGGGGTAGGTCAGGAAGTTCTTCAGGGAATTTATTAACAACAGATATATCATTCAAATTTGACGTATTTTTGTTTAAATTGGTGACATGGGCTAAGAAAGCTTGACATCCTTTTTTCAATAAACGAATGTCTTTATGGCTTGAGATGACAGCGATTGATTTCAATGGTTTAGTTGCTTGAATTCGCAGAACACGTTGGTTAGGAATATGAAAACTAACGACCTTACGAAAATAATCAATTTTAGAATGATGAGTAGTTAACTAGTCAATTCTTAAAATCACATCAAATGCAAGTATTTTCAAAGAGATGAGATCAATAGGTAATGTGAGGGTGCCGATTTGAATCAAACAAGATTTATAAACAGTGGTTGTCATGAAGGTTTCTCCTAATGGAGTTTCAACAGATAAGTCAAAATTAATTTCTTAGGAGTAAAGTTTAAATGTTGAGTACAAGCAGGTGAAATAAAAGAATGGGTAGAACCAATATCTAATAAGGCATAGACTTCGCAAGAGTTTATGATTAGCTTACCTGTGATAACTTCGTTCGGATTCCTCACTTTTTGAGAAGTTACGACAAAAGCTCTTCCCTGAACCACCGACTTTGACTTGTCCGTAGCAGCCTTTGGTTTCACCAATACAGCTGGATTTAATTTTTTTTTTACTAGATAAAATTGAGCTATGTGACCATCTTTTCCACAACTGTAACACATCTTGAGTTGTTGTGTACAGTTTGGACTAATGTGTCCCTCCTGTCCGCATCTGAAACATCGGACTGGTGGTCGTTCTCATCCCTCAGAAATGGGTGCTGGTGCTGGTGTTGCTGTCTTTCTGTTGTCATTGTCGAATCTCCTCTTTTTCAAGTTGTTTCCACTTGATTGACTTCTCCTATTATCTGGGCCAGGATTACCACCGAAGTGGTTTCTTTTTCTGGCATGATAATTTCCTCCACGCCGGTTATCATTGTTTTGATGACTGTTGCCACTGGTACGATTATTATTGTGTTGTAGGTTGTTGTCTTTTGGTTGCAATGATTTCTTCTCTCGTTCCACCAACTGTGCCATGTCCACTATATCTAAATATAAACGAAGTTTATGAGATATAAGATGCTGACGAATCTCAAATTTTAAACAACGTAAAAACATTTGGGTCATGTGTTCTTCATTATCTACCAAATGGGGCGCAAATCAGAACAACTCAGCAAATTTGGCCTCGTACTGTGAAACTGTCATATTATTTTGTTAATGAATTCCACTTCTTTCATATAACGTATGCTTTCTAGAAAATATTTATCATTAAACAGCTCCTAAAATTTCGCCCAAGACATTTCAAGTGCTGAGTAATGTGTACGCTTCACTGATTCCCACCAGTGATCTGCCTCTCCTAATAACATAAAGGTAGCAAAGAGAACCTTTTGATCATCAACGCAACGCAGTACATCTAATATCTTCGTCATTTATTTGAGCCACGTCTCCTCCTTGAGTGGGTCCGGCTTTTCGAGAAATTTAGGTGGTCTCAACTCCTTGAATTGCTTGGCAGTGAGCATTCGTGAGTTACCCGCGTTTCTACCAATATTATGAGCAAGAGTCTCTCTCTCCTGATTATGCAAAAATAGCATAAAGTTTCAGAAAAACTCATCATTCACCATGTTGTTAGCAGCATTATTTCCTGAGTTTGCAGCAATATTATTTGTAGCTTCCTAATTCTCAATATTATGTGTTGCTTCCTGATTCTCAACCACAACTATCTCATAGTACATTCCTTGATTTTCAGATGTCATTCTGAAATATGGTCACAAAACAAGAATTAGTTAACGAAGTTGACATGTCACTTATTACCCCAACCGACTCATTAAATAACGAACAAGCTTAGGTGGGACATACTAACGAAGGATTTACTCGTCTCTCCCTTCCTAGTTCTAATCCCATATCTCTACCAGAGATCATATCCCTAAGCTCTAATACCAACTGTGACGCCCCCAAAATAGGTCCACACAACCCATTCTAAGTCGCCAAATACATACTACAAAATTCAAATACAAACTTTCCTATTACAATTCTTAAACTGTCGTGCAAGATACGACAACACACATATACTGTGAGTTTCAATACAAATATTATAACGTATATAATATGACAATATCCACACTCAAATTAAGTCCTCATTACAATTATTGGCACACTATTTTATAGAATAGTGAGGACTACAATCTCAGATCATTACTCCACTCCCCGACTAGTCCCAGCAACACTTTCATTTTTTGAGAAGAACAATGGAACAAAAAGGAATATGGTGAGCTCAACTAGCCCATTAAAGAATATTATGACTAAGATAATGAATAATAAATTTATCTTAGTCCTCAAAAGTGAAAAATCTGATAGAATATAACAGAAAACAAGTTTTAGATCAACAACTGCAGCGAAAATAGCAATCCATTAAAAGAGTCAATTAGAGCATGATGTCTACTATCTTCTATGATTTAAAAGTCCTTCATCAATATTTTATCCCTGTAACAGCTGTGACAACCCAAAAATTTAGAGGATCTTGAATGATTAAGTTAAATGTTAAAGTTTAAAACCTAGAGTGGAAATAGAGGAATGATTTAAAAATTTTAAGAAGAACCTATATGGTTTACTATTTGAAAAAGAATTGAGAAAATAAGGGTTATGAAAATTCAAAACCTAGAAAGAGATTTTTTATGTGAAAAATTTATTTAAAGAAATAAATTTTCAAAAGAAGAGATATTATTAGATTAAATTAAATGTGTATATGTATAAATACGTATATACTTGGAGATGCGTTATATATGATTTAGCCAAACAAGTGGATTGATTATTTAAATTAATCATACAAGAATAAATGAAAAGCTTCATTATAAGAAGCTGGTAGTAGTCAATCGTTAGAAATCTTATAAAAAAAAGAAATAAGAAATAAGAGCGTGGCAAGTCAGAATAATATATATGATAATCCATATGAAAAAGACTTATTGAATATAGCAAACTGTATTAAGAGGGTTACTAAACGTTAAATTAAATGTCTAGTCTAATATATGAGTATATAAATCATTTTATGATTTATGAAGAATATGTATGTTTACGTAATATGGTAAATATATTAAATTATATTTGCTATAAGTACATAAATTGATATAAACAGTTTATAATGTGAGAAAATAAAATTATTAATTATTTTTTATATGTGATATGTGTATGTTTGGTGTAACTTGTAATTAGGAGTTAATAAATTATCACTTTATATGTATGTACATTAGTGATATTTAAAATTTTGTGCTATATCGTGATTTAATATGTGATAACATATGTGAAGTGGTGCATGGCTAAATAAACATATATACTATAGTTATGGATATATACATTTATAGACTTCTTTAAAAATGAAGTCTTCATAACCTAATTATACATTAGGTGAGATAATTAAATAACCTAAGGGTTATGGTAATAAGGAAAAGTTAGTATTTAATATGTATACTAACTTAAGTGTATAATTTTATCATTGCAAGTGATTAATAATTTTAAACCTAATTATAGTAAACCTAATTAGGTTACGAGTTAAAGAGATATGTGTAAGTAATTAAATTCCATAAGATTGGAAATGGAAACCCTAAATAAATAATTAGGGTAATATATATTAAAATTGTTAAACTATGTTTATTACATAGCCCAAAACAATTAAAGGAGAAGTCCAAAAGAAATAAAATGCAAACCCATACTTAGCCCACTTGATTAAGGGTATTTTAGACCTTTGATTAATCTAATTTGTGCATTAAAATAAAAGCAAAATAAAGGGAATTTTGGGCTAGTGGTGATCAGCCATGATTAGCCTTTTAAGGCAAAAAGATTAAGCTAATTAAGTTCCTTAAATAGAAGTTCTTACACACAAGGACAAGTATGTCATGCTCTCATTGGTGGAAAATTTAATTAGCCTCCTTAATGACATGATTAGGCATGATTAGGAAGAGATAATGCTAACCCTTTTATCCAAAGGACAAAAAGAACATGGGGGATATTAGCATCCCATTTCATTTCACCACATTCATTTCATTTCATTTTCATCCTCTCCACCATTCTTCTTCTATTTTCTCTCAACTAGCAAAACACAAAGAGGAGAAAAGAGAGAGAGAGAGAGAGAGAGATTCGGTTCTTGGGGAGGAAGAGGAGTAAGTTTTTCATGCATCCCAAGTTCCTAACTTACTTTAGAAAGAAAAGGAGGACACCCCACAAAAAAAGATAAGAAATCAAACCCTATTTTTTATGTTTTGTATGTTCTATGTGATATTGTGAGAGATTCATGGAAGTGCAAGTTTTATAGGCTAGAGTCTTATATGAATGATAAATTTTGAGTATAATATGTTTAACTTGTTCATCTATATAAGTTTGTGTTGAGAAATTTTGGGAAAAAGAAAGCTAAAGTAGTTTTTGGAAGAAAAAAAACCTGATTTAAAGGGGTGATCTATGCTTTTCATTTTGAAATCTACAAAAAGTTTTTATGATTTTGTTTCTTGGCATGTTAGAACTATGAGTTAAGAGCAAAACTCCTTTGGAAGCATATAAAAATGTTAAAAAATGAGCAAGTTATGAATTTATTACTAAAACACCTCAACTATGAAATCCTGTGCGAGAACAGTCACTTCGGTGCTCATTTCCGGGACTAAAACAGAACCAAAACTGACCGTTTAATAAATGAAAACTATATTTCAAGAAGATACAAATCCAACGAGTTCGATTGGGCCTAAATCGGAGTTGTAGATTTCATTTTATTCAAGCTTTAGTGAAGGACTCCAAATCTGGAAAGAAAATCAAAAATCCTAAAAAGGGCAACTGATCCGTTTTTCTTTAGGCTGTTTTGGACAGTTTCAAGTCTTTTAAAAAATTAAAAAACATCACAGAGATACCTTAAGAAGTTATTTACATGTAGAAAAAAGAACGGACACGTTTCGATGTGTAGTTTGTGAGTAATGGCTTTTACCGTAAAGGATTCCTAAATATTTGTACTCAGATTTCTCACTGTGTATACACTGGAAAAATCCGAAACTTTTACAGTATGTTCATATATGTTATGAGAATTTACCCTGAAAGTTTCAGAATTTTCTGAGCAAAACTCAATTTATGAAAAATATAACAAGATTCGGAGGTTTTGAGTACTTTACAAATAGTAAATTACTTTTTAAAATTTCAGAAAAATTTGGGAATCATTTTTGGGATATACACTGTCCAGATACAGAAGAAAAGGATTTTCATAATCAGTTTGCTATTTTTCATAAAAATATGATAGTTATGACTAATAGAGAATAAATGGTTAAATGATGTCATAAATAAGAAAAATGGGATTTTAATGCTTGAATACACCTAATATAGTATATTCTGACTATAGAAAGGTATTTTCATAATTTTTTATGAGAAGTACTATTTATGACCTTTTATGGGTATTAAATAAGTGATTTAATAAAGGGTAAATAATTAAAATAAATTATTTATTGGTCTAATAAATTATTAAAATATTATGATGATATTAATAATGTAAGAATCTGATATTTTTCAATAAATAAAAATATTGAGATTAAAATTTAGTTTAAAATATTATTAGATGACTAATAATATTAGATTATAACATTAATAAATATTACTAATGACTAATAATATTAGATTAAATTATTATTAATATAATTAATAATATTAGATTAAAATATTATTAAAAGGTTAATAATATTAAATTAAAGTATTATTAAATAATTAAAATATTATTAAATAATTAACTAAATAAAATGTTATTAAAATATAATAACATTAGTAAAGAAATAAAATACTAATTAATAATATTAGTAAATGAATAAAATATTATTAAGAGGGTAATAATATTAGTAAGTGAATAGAGTATTATTAGTTGATTAATAATACTAAGGAGTAAGTAAAGTATTATTAAAGGATGAGTGAAGATAATGTTTACGTAATATTAATATTATCAAGAGATAATAATGTTACTAAGAAATTTATGTAATAACTAATATTTAACCATGTGACTAAATATTAGGCAATTTAATATGGAATAATGATATTATGAACAAGTATATGATTTGCTAATCGAGAGGTCAATTATAAGTCTTTCGAAGGAAGGTAGATAGACTGCTAACCGGACATATTTATATTCATAGCAGTAAACTACAGACAAGGCAAATTCTCTAACTCAAACTCGAGTTATTATGTTTCAAGCATGCTAGTGGATTAATTATTGACAATTATTCCACATATTTGATTATTGATTCGCACTTAGTGTATGTTGTATATGTTCATCAGGTATGAAAGACTGATCACCTTCATTACCATAAGGTTCAGTTAAATTTGTTCATGGTCATTGTTGACCACTCAGCATAATTATTCAGTTATTCAGTTATTGAAGTTTTGATTCATGCTCTTTCACAATTATATTACATTGTTGAAAACTTGAAAGCATATTCCTTTTCAATCATGATATATCTTTGTTGTACTTAAACTTGCTGGGCAAAATAGTTGTTCACCCTTGTTATATCATGATAACCAATTTTAGATTTAAACGAAGGCTCGAAAAACGACAGTGGCAAAGGCGAATTCCAAGTGTAGATTATTATACATTTAGAACTATTAAGTTATCTGATGCAAATGACATTGTAAACCTTTTAAGTTATTGAAGATATGTATTAAGTTAAGGTTGTAGACCTTGGGGATTATGTTATAAAAGTTTATTGTATAAACTATTTATGTTTATATCTTCTGCAGTAGTTATAGAAATGATGTATCGTAACGTACCAGATCTGAGATAAAAAGTACCCGGATTTGAGGACGCTACAACTCCAATCAATAATTATTTCAAATCAACAATTTATCTTTACACTACGGGCCAAAAATATTCATTTGTGTCACCATTGGTCATGATTATGCCAAACACAAGTCCATCTTTAATTTGCACTACGGGCTAAAGAGAACTTTCATCACAAGCCTTTATCTGTAACATTAAAGGTCATGATTATACCAATACACAATTTTTGATCATAATCATACCAATCAACAGTTCATCTTTGCACTACAGGCCAAAGATAACTCTTCACCACAATTCAAGTATGAGGATGATGACAATGATATAAATAATGAATACAAGTGAGATCAATGATAAATATTAGATATTTATAATTTAATTTATTCATAGTTCAAGAATGTCCAAATTGTCAACATGCAGATAAAAATATGGATTCAATTTCAAGAATAAGATTCATAAAAGACAATTTGGATAAGGAAAAGAAAATTAAATTTCATCTTGAATAGTACTCCGGCATGAATAGTACCCCTGATGAATAGTACCCCGCTATGAATAGTACCCTGACATGAAAAGATTAAAATTTAATAAGAAAGTTCATACCAATATTCAAGTGAAATGATATTAGATGAAGCGCATAACTTAAGGAATTTTTAATCATTTCAAGAATTATAGAAGCAATATTTACCATAGTAAGTTTAGATTTAGGAATATGAAATGAAATAATATCCCTAACATAATATGGAGTATGAAAGAAAATGATATCTCTTACGAGTATTGAAAGAAAATAACATCCCTTACGAATATGAAAGAATATACGAAGCTGTAAATGAATTTCCACCCGTCATGCGGTAATCCGCGTAGACAGATCATTTTCACAATTTAATAAAGAATGAATACGAATGGTTATTCACCAGGCATGCGGTAATCCGCGTAGACAAGTTATTCTCACAGATTAATAAAGAATAACATGACAATCCTTATGAGTATGAAGTAATATCACGTGCGAATATAAAGCAAATGATATTACATACGAGTATGCAATAAATGATATCCCTTACCTTAGTAAGAGATTGGATACTGCAATAGTATAGTAGCAGAATACTCTTCTTCTTTCTCTCTTATTCTCTCTCTATAGCTTTCTCTTATCAGTTTAGTGAATTGGTGAGAAAGAAGGAAGAAATGAGCTTTCATTTATAGACGAACTGAAAGTAGCCTTGGCAGTGTGAAGAGGCACGTAGTTTGACGCCTGTAATGTAAAAAGGCAAGTGATTTGATGTCTGGTAAAGGTAAGTACTATTGGCGAAAGTGACTCTTAGATGATGACCTATGGGTCCCATAGAATAAGCCAAATTTATAAAATGCCACATATCACCATTATTTCTTTCAAGTGTCGGCAACTTTTTACTAATGGTTATGCTACGCATCACATAATTAATCAATGTTTTTTAATCCTTCAATAATTATTCACAATTAATATTATAGATTCACAATACTGACAACCAGATTGTTCCCAAGAAAGAGGGGGCTTTCCGATAAGGATTTCTCCCTACTGGCGCGCAATTAGATAACCTATCCCCTCCCTCGACAAAACTTTCTAGACATTGCCGATAATGCTAATCAATAATATCATTTCAATAATACGAGTTACTATGTTGTGACAATTATTGATTGAAATACTGAGTGACTTCTTACGTAGGAATCAATAGTTAGAGATAGTGTGTAATACCGCGTACTACTGTGGAACAACGCGTATTATTGTACTTATATCATCGAGTATTTCAACAGTTTAACGATAAAAGTTTTGCCGTTATTTTATAAAAAGGTTATTTTTGTCGCTTTCTATATCCAACAATTATTCCGTTGTGAGGCCCACCAATGATTTGCGCCGTCGTACGAATATTCCCCGACAAAAAGAATATTTTTTGACAGAACGAATATTTCCTGACATACTTTTATAATTTACACGTATCACCCTTAACTTTAATCTTTTATCAATTTAACCATTTACTGAATAGAATAATAGTTATAAGAAAAATTGAATACTTTTATTTCATAAAATTCGGGGTCTTACAGTTAACGACAGCTCACAGTTGATGAACTTGTCACTGACTTGTCAGACGACTGCACTCTACGATCTGCGCTTTCTCAAATTGAAAAGGTATAGTGATTATTATGCTCCATGAATTCTGGTGACTATATGATTTTGGCTCTACGATCTGACTTATATTCTACAATTTCTAACTGTCTTCAATCTACTCTGCGATCTTATAGTAATATTGCCTTCAACTCTATGATCGTCTTTTGGCCTGAGACAACTTAGTTATTACAGAGTTTTAACTCAACAAATTTAGATCAACCTAACTTATTTGATCCATAAACTAAGTCATTTTACATAAGATTCATTTCATAAAGAATTTACAAAAGTTACTTGTATACAAATATACATTCAACAACCAAGCCTCCTTTGGTATAGTGGTTAAGTCCACCTTTTGAGCTGGAGATCTTGGGATCCATCTCTGCTTTGGCAAAACCTAGCAAAAAAAATAAAATATATTTAACTAAAATCATCACCAAATTAAATATGTTCAAAACCTAGCAAAAAAAATACATTTAACTAAATCGCTTTTATAGTGCTTTTTTCTTTCTTTTATGATAATTTATTTTATCCTCTCGGAGCTTGTTTTTCACTTTGTATAGATTTTGTTTCTCCATTTAAATTGAATTGAAACACTAGATCAGTTTTCCCTCATGCACTTCATTTAATTTGTCATTCTTGGAATACGTAAAGTAAGGGAGGGAGTTAGTACAGTTGGGAGTTAGTTAATGAGCATACATACATACATACATATACAATCCCTGTAACTATCTCCATAAATGCTCAGTAAATTAAAAGCTAGATCTCTTTATTAATCGAGAATAAAATTTGTTTATTTTTATTTATCATTTATAAATTTTATCCCTACATTAATTACTAATTTGTTTCTCTTTTATCTTTTCTAATGAGTTTTAGAAGGGTAATTTTGAGATTTTAATACAGTATCGTCATGCAGGCGGAAAGTGATCTATTTCTGCGTATCAACATTGTATTGATCAATTGACCAACTTATCATGAAGGTAACTTCATAGTAACTGGATCCTTTTCAAAGAATGAAATTTGTTCAGTTTTATTTGTCATTTATAAATTTCAAGCAAACATTAATAACTTAATTTTTCATATTATCACTATATTAATTACTAATTTGTTTCTCTTTCATTTTTTCTAATGAATTATAGAAGGATAATGTTGAGATTTTATAGTCATTTTGATTATTAATTATACTATTTCTTAATCTTTATATATTTTTCTAAAATGTCAATTAAAAAAGAACGAATGGAGTAGTTCACGAAAAATATACTCTGTCCGCAAAGAAAATCTCATTGACTTATTTATTCACGCGCATTTGTCTAGATTATACATTAAAACTTATTTTCTTCATTTATACTTCTTTAATTTTAATATATAAGATCATTATAAATTTTTTGAATTTAATTTAAAATATTTTTAAATTTAAAGAATCTACTTATGTATGTTTGCAAAATGATGCATTTGATACACACGTTAATTAATTTGACGCCTTTAAAGACTATTTTATCCATAATTAACCCTTTATTTAATTTTGTGAACATTTTTTTAATCATTTCTAAGGTTATTATTCTATAACTCAAACCAAACTTCTCCGCTTGGAATTATAATCCGTCTTCAAATAGTTTTATTAGAAAAACTATTTTACTTGGGATTCGGAATATCATTATTTCCATCCATTTCATAAATAATACAATAACGTCTGAAGTTATAATTTCAACATATTTGTAACTTAAATTAAAATAGTTAAAAAAATATTATTATTTTAAAATAAAAAAAAAAGGAAAGGAAAAGAGTAACTAAACCTAATCTGTAACACATCGATATGGATCCTTTCCGGTAATTACAAATTCAACTCCTATAATCTCAGTTCTCACTTGGCCAATTAGACACATTATATGAAAAAATGACCAATTAAATGACGATACTAATCTCATATACAACCGTCCATAAATACCCAGTTGCTTGATCAGCGTCTGCTCATGTGTAAACACGTATGCGTTTAATGCAGCTCACGGACATTGCAGGTTGAATTTCACATCTCCTTGCCCGTTCGCAACTATAAGCAAATTGAACAGAAAAGTGCATATCTGCAAAGTGAAGTACTTGAGATTATCGGCTCGGTAAAGATCACAACAGACATGAGGGGAAAACTAGGGTAGAGAGAGAGAGACAGTTCAATGATTGCGACTGTCAAATATAGATTGCGACTAACGTGCAAATGTAATCAATAAAATAAATCAGTAAGGGAAATGATTTATATGTCGACAAATATATGACGAAAGTTGAATTGCGACTTACGTGAAACTCTAAGCGATAAGATAAAATAAATTAGGGTGAGACCAATTTTAATTCCTTCCTATCTCATGCATCTTATCCACAGACATCGATATTTACAATAGACATAAATTTTTTATCATATGTAGCTAGATTCGTTTCTTTACACTCTTATCCACATATGTCGGTATTCAGTGTCGACGTGAATTTGTCGTCATATATAGCAACATTCAAAATATAAAGCACAATATGGGCCATCATGCATATTTCTATGCTTATCAAAATGCATACCTTCCTTGTCGTGTATAAAGTTTAGTAAAATAAAAAATTTAAACAAAGGATAAATGGGGGCAGTCTCAAAAAGATTTACTGAAAATAGCTTTCATTTCAAACTACACATCTGGAAACTACAACCGTGCTCCATCAAATACAACTTAACTAAGACCTTACTTTAAACCACGCCGTTTAAAAGTAAATGGGCACTTTGTCTACAGAGCCTAAGGTTTTTCTTTGATCGGCTTACAGAGCCTAAGGTATTGAGATATTGTTCCATAATACTACCTCCACCCTGGAATAACATGTAATCCGCTTTTAAAAGTCAAAGTATTTAAGGAAATTCGGAGTATTATGCAATCAATGGTGAAAATCACAACATACATATATAATAATGATTTGATATACTAATTTTAAAAGTGGCTATTTTGGGACATTTCGAAAGAAAAACTGATTCTTAGTTTGGGGAGAAGGGAGTAGTGCAAAAGGAGAATACGTGACATAACCAAAGTAAATGGGTAAACTGTAAGGCATAACTTTTTTGAATAGAAAATAAGGCATAAATGTGTAGCACCTTTAGATGCCATCCCTCAAGCTAAGCTTTACGTTTTGAACTTTGATTGATAGCTGCTGTTTATGATCCTCGATATCCCTCAATACTGAGAGCAGGTTGGCCCTATAAACTTCAGATTTCCTATTTGCGCAATCAAGTTCACAGGTAAGTTCGCGGATCTTCTTGTCCATATCGTCCTACAACATAAGACAGCACTTGTCAGTTAACAAAACCACCGACTATAAATAGACACAATTAACTTGTCAAAATATATAAATGTAGGCACAAACATCTTGCTAGTGTGTTTTTAATGGAACAATCGACCAACAAATAATTTATGATCAGGGCATAATAACACAGGATGCTGCAATCCAAAAACTAGAATACAATAATGCTAGTTTGCTATCAGCTGTACCAACACAAACACAATGAAAGGTTTCAATTTATCCAACCAACCAACCAACCAACTTGCATTGTAGTATGAGAGGATCTCAGACAACCAAATGGAGAAATTTTATAATTCAAAATTCACCAGAAAGCAATCATTCTTCATATTCAACATGTCATGCTCACCTGGTTCAACCACAGTAAAATAATTTACCATGATTCAACTGATGCATGAACACAGCTAGAAAGTGAATATATAGTTTTTTACAATGTGAATATATAATGTAGGTTTGTCATCAAAATGCACAAATTGTCTAGATGCACTACAATGTGGCAAAAATCTGAAATAGAATGGTAGGCTTACGTGTCATAGCTAAAATATGATGGCATAAAACTAACTACATACAGCAATTGTTCTTTTCTATCCTACGAATTGAATTAGGTTTAATTGAAATGCATGAGTTGCCTATTTTACTTTCAACCTATCATACTAGTATTATATTAATCATGGAAAAGTATATAAACTAAAAAAATACATATCTTATCTCTCTAAGCATCTTTTCTTTTCATATATAAATTATCTCTTTAAGGCTTAAGCCTTTACAGCTTCACTAGTATTCCTCTCTTCAATAAAATTAAAATTAATAGGGAGGTTGGGATGGTTCATCCTGCATTTCACCCACATTAGATGAGGAGTTTGAATCTCGATATCATCTTCCCAATTCCCAAGCTATATATATATATATATATATATATATATATATATATATATATATGTGTGTGTGTGTGTGTGTGTGTGTGTGTGTGTGTGTGTGTGTGTGTGTGTGTGTTTGTGTGTGTATATGGGGAATGATCCATAGCTAGCATTAGCTATAACACTATTTCAACTAATGCATCTCCCACCTTCCATAGAAAGATCTTACGACCCAGATTTAACAAATAAAACACCTTCTGTACCTCTTAGGCCATGTATGTTTACTAGGATAACACTTGGGATTATTGGATTATTAATCCCAAGTCTCTTGTTTGTTTTTAAAATTAGACTTGAGATTATTAGTCCCGGAATAACAAAATGACTTGAAATGAGGGATTATTTAATATCATGTCAAACCAGGTATTATAATCCCACCATGAGGGATTAATTTTTTTTTTGACAAAACTAACCTTTACTTTTTCTAATATTAGCATTTAACCAACTATCAACTAAGCATGCTCGATTAATAATCATTGTGTAATAATCTCATACGTGGAAAACACACTCAAATTAAATGAAATTTCTTTAAATGGCAATTGAACTAATTAAGATTATTCCCAGATTTATAAATGTTACTGTAAGTGCTCTCCCAGATATATAATTTCATCTATATTTAATCATTAAAATTTACATATTACTCTTTTAAAATTTTTGATTTCACTAATTTTACCGCTGTCAAATTTATTCATCTAAACACAACCAAGGTTGAGTATGCAAACTCAACACGGCACATTTATCCATAATTAATTATTCTGATACTATTTATTTGTTAATTTATGTACTAATTTATGATAATTTGATTCTCAAATATTTCATATAGGGAAAACATAATGAAACAATGTGAACTCGCCAACTTATTTCAATAGTATTTAAAAGTTTATAATTAATTATTCATCATTTTTTGATATATAAACAAGTTTAAATTATAGTTTAAAATGTTATTATTGGAAATGGTATAATAGTCCAAACGATATTTTTTTATCCAAACCTTTAATTAATCAGGGAAAAAACAAACATAACATGGGATTATTTTAAGTTATCCCATGAATAATCCCATAAAAAAAACATGCGACTAGGACTATTTAATCCTAGAATTAATAGTCCCGGGATTATAATATTTGCAAACAAACATAGCCTTAAGGTCCAAAAGTGAGACTTAGTTTCAGAAGCAAATTTTTGCAAGATTACAATTGTGCCCCTAAAAAGGAGCCCACAACTAAATTAACACCATTTGGGCCTTGCACACCCGGACTGTAAGGAATTATTTTATTTTATTTTTTGAAAAAAATATCAATTAAACTTAGGAGAGGGAGCCACAGTGCCATGCTGCTTTGCTAAAGAACTAGATACAAAAAAGTAAACCTTGATGTAATTTCTCTCCTCTATAAATGTAAAGTACTTTCTCACTCTTATATCATCTTGTCCGATACTCCATTATTACAAGTTTTTTATATGAGATTCTGAATTGTATTCCTTATTTATTACTTCCTCCATTCCATAAAAAGTGTTTCAATTGCAAAATTTACAAATACTAGGATGCATCTTTATTTCATGTTTAACCCCTAAAATGCTTTTTAAAATAATCATCAAATTTAGTAATTAAATTTAATTTGGTCGGTGATTTTTTTTCTCAGAAGAAAGAGAAAGAAATTCACCCAGGCACCCACTATTAGTCTACTACTACTACCCATAGTTTTACTTTCTAAGATAAGAACAGAGAAGAGCAGTGATAAAAAGGAAATCATAAATGGTTGCTTACCATGTGGGGTCTAAGGCCCGAATGGTGTGCTTTCAAATTATTTCTGAGCTCCTTATAGTTGTAATTTTATAGTAAATTTGCTTCCGGAACTAAAAGTCTCACCTCTGGAACTCAGAAAAGTGTTTTATTTGTTAAATTTTAGCCGTAAGATCTTCCAATAGACGGTGGGAGATCACTACACATTATGCCAAATCCAAACGTCCTATGCTATGTGTTTATTAAGATCCCTCCACCCATTCCAAAAGTCACTTTAGAACAAGGGACCCAAGCCACCTCACTCCTAAGAAAAAGAAACAATTACGAGACAAGCATCCCTCCCCCCTATATTAGATTGTATGCAAAAAATTAGATAGTCAGCAACCAGGAAAGCTTCTCTGCACAGCACATTGTGCCAAAACCAAAAATCTTCAACCATCACCCACAACCACAAGCAAATCCAGTGTTCTTGTCAAAATACCTCCATACATCTCAAATAACTTTCCAAATCCCAACCCCACGAGATCCCAACACTATTAGCTATTAGCTAGTAACACTTGATTAAAGGGTCTCAACATCTTGACACCAAACACCATCCTAAAAGGGAACACTGACCCCAAATTCATCAAGCACCCACTCTACACCCACTCCGAACTCCAAATGGAGTTTCATTAACCTTCCGCAGTTTATAATGTAATAATGAAATGGATATTAAGGCAAACTTGATATTTTATTCTTGATAAGAGCCATTTAACTCCCTTGGAGATGAAGTGAAGCTGCCATCCTCCATGGCATTTCTTAATCTCAAAAACAATATGTACTACACAAGTATTCTTGGAAGAACCTATGGAAGGCAATTCCAAAATAAAAGGGAAGGAATTCAACCTACAATATGAATCCCTACTATTTCATTGATGTTACCCAACACTCTTCTACAAGCCCAAAATTGCCTTGTTGCAAATAAGAAAACACCTCGAGTACAAACAATAATCACCTCCACAAACATGATGCTATTATGGCAAACAAAATACAAGTGATGACAAGAGGGTCGTCCCAACATTGTTCTAGAAGCTCAGAATTTCCTTGAAGCAATTAAGAACACACCGCAAGTAAAGAAACTAATCTACTCAACAAAAATAATGGTGTCTTTGCAAACAAATACAAGAGCTGACATGAGGGAACAACAAATGTTGTCAACATAGAACCCCTTTATAAAACCACCTAACTTCTGCTAATATCCCTTCAAAATCTCCACGTAAGCAAATCAAAAGAGTAGATTTATATATTGAACCAAAGTGTGATCAGACATGGCCTCGTACCATATAGAACACGAGACTTTACCTCCTTTTTAATATGCTCAGGGTCACTCGAATTCTGTTTAAAGTTAAAGAATTCTATGTTTATAAATCATGCCTCCTCAGTAGGTCTGGCAAAATTTGGTTATGGGTTGGTTTTGGTTTTCAAAATATGGTTGTGATTCCATTTAAGAACTAAAATCATATTAACCATTTTTAATATGGGTTGTGTGAGTTGGAATCATATGGTTATGATTCAAATATAGGTCAACCATATTTTAAATTTAAACTTACCATTATTATGATCCAATTAAATAAATTATTATTAGATATATCATGTATACATAATCACCAAGTATTTTATTTTTATTTTTTTGGAGGGATGGGTGGTGTATACATAATCACTTAATATTATTTTTTTTTTGGGTGTGGGTGTGGGTGTGGGTGTGGGTGTGGGTGTGGGTGTGGGTGTGGGTGTGGGTGGGGGGTGGGGGGTGGGGGTGGGGGTGGGGGTGGGGGTGGGGTGGCGTGGTGGGGTGGGGTGGGGTGGCGTGGGGCGTGGGGGTGGACGGGGTGGGGTGGGCGGTGTATACATAATCACTAAATATTATTTTTTTTGGGAGGGTGGGGTGGGGTGGGGTGGGGGTGGGGGTGGGGTGTATACATAATCACTGAATATTGTTTTTGGGGGGTGGGTGGGGGGGTGGGGGGTATACATAATTACTGAATATTATGTAATTAATTGATATTCGTAAATTAAGATTAACTAGAGAAACAAAATCATGAGAAGTTGAGCTTCTTGAATATGTAAATATGGGTGGAAAGAACTTTTGATTTTGATTTGAATTTGGATTAAAATATGGGTCGAAAAATGGTTAACCAAGTTGGACCTATATTTCTTGTTAAAAATATGTTTCCAAACTTTACCCAACCCAAATAAATAAAAATAATTAACCAACCCATTTGGTTCCAGTTAATATGGATTGACCCGACAATTAACCAACTATATTGCCAGGTCTACTCCTCAAGCACCGAAAGTTATCTATATCTAATCTCCCTGCTGAGACTGAAAGAAATCTCTACCCTCATATACTCAAAAAACCTTCCGCAACAATCTTCACCAAACAGATGAGCAAAATCTAACCTGCATCGAATACATTGAGAAAGTAACGCTATAAATTCATTTAAAAGTTTAAATTAGCTAGTACTCCTTTGGCCAATCTAATTTTGGTATGTAGGTCAATTCCTTCTCAATAAATGAAAAGCTGCTGTCAACAAATATTTCCTGCAGCTACATCCAAGTAACATGTGTTGCATATGTTCATCTCCCCTTTTCCAAAGAAAAGGCATTTAGAACGACACATGTATGTCTGTTTAACAAGGCGTTCCCTCTGCGTCAAAAAATTGCCACACATCAATATAACAGATAATTGAGTGCTTCGAACGACACAAGACCATGCACATCATCAAATGTTTCTCCCACAACAGGTGTACCTCTAACGAACATGGTTTTACAAACTGTTGAAGAATTTTTCATTATTATAGTAGCTTCCCTTTCACAAATGAACTACTCTTGTTAACTTGTGAATTCTACATAAGATGATGTTACTGCCGTTGATGAGAATTAACTCTTAAATAACATCACCAAGAAAAAAGTCCCAATAGGTTCTCTATTTGTTCTTTTTCCTTTGCAAGATGACTAGTAAAAGAATGGGAATTGACTGGAGCACAAGGAATGCTCGAAATACGTGAAACAGAAGGAAGGAATTAAAAGCAATTTCACAACTTCTACAATGAATAAAACAACTATCAAGATAAAGCAGGAAGTTGTTGATTAAATACTTGAGGAACGAATTGAAACTTGAAAGACTCAGCAACAGGTGTACTAACAAACATGGCTATCCAAATTGTGAAAGACTCACTTTCCTTTTTTTTCCCTTACGAAGGATGACTTATTAATGAATTATAGAAGTAGAAAGAGTGGAAGACAAGGAGTGCTCCAAAGATGCATGCAACGATAGGGGGAAATAAAAGTACTGTCACAAACTCACAATTTTCTGAATTGATCTTAATCAATGTCAAGATATGGCAATAAGTTGGTGCAAAACCTATTAAAAAATTAAGTTGTTGGTGCAATTAGTTCAAGAACGATAGAAATTAGAAGCGGATACCCTCAGCACTCTGAACATAGTGATTCAAAGTTGCCAAAACAAGGCAAGACTTAGTTGTATATCAGCCGTACAAAAAAAATAATACAAGAGTATAGCAAATGTTTTAAGAGATTGCCTAATATAGGTGTCACCACAATCATGAATAGACCGTATTTAACTAGAAAATAATATTCATGGTGTGATGAGAAAACCAAGATAAATGGAAGCTTCATGGATAAATAAAGTAGCTCATATCAGTTTCCAATTACATAGCATTCTACAAGGAACACTCTTGCGAGACTTCCGGTCCTCTTAACATGTGTTTGCATCATTTGATTTACAGCTCTTAGCGAGAACTTCTTTCAAGGTTGGTCAGATACGCTCAAGGTGTGAGACACTAATACACACACATACATTGATCAGAATGTGTGTTGAAAACTTTTAATCTGAAGAATTATATCATATTGTAGCAATAGCCTACAACAGCGTTTATCTTAACACTTGAACCTTCATGATTTACATGGTTGCGCTTAAGAATCACTAGTGATATATTTGTAAATGAACTACAACAAATAAACGCAGCCATATAGACAAGTTTCAAAAATATTTTTACACCATATAGTTACTAGTGAAGCTCGATTCAACAGAGATATATTTTGGTACAACACAATTTATTTTCCCTCTTGATGATTCAAATGCTTTCAGCTACGATGGAGCTGCTGAAGACAGTCTATACCAATTCTTTTGTCATATACACTAGTAGTTTGACTAGTTTCAAGATTTATCTTTAAATAAATCACAGCCATTTCAGAAGACTACAGTGCAGAACATTTATGTCCAATAACATTATGATAAAAGGTTTCTAAGGTCAACCATAGATAACTCATGTTAGGTCACTTCAAATACGAAGTAATTTTCATCTCAACCTAATAATCCAACTGTACGGATGCAAAGAGCATACAAAAATAAGAAAATATGTAAATTTTGATATAATTTTTGGTTGTAGAATACCATTACTATAATGGTGTAAAATAAGTATATTTTTGACAGCTCAGATTTGATTATTTTTTAATATTATATAGTCGTTGACGCAACGACATATCACTAAAATTTTCATGTTTTCTTGCATGCTCTTTGCATCCATACAGTTGGATTATTAGGTGAAGATCAAAATTACTTCGTATTTGAAGCGACCTTAAAGAAGTTATCTAAGGACGACATTAGGAACCTTTTACCTATGACATTAAAAGTACTTAGTAAAGAAAAGTTGTGTTTATAACTCACTATTAATATTCAGAATTCAGAAGTACGCACACTACTTAAGAGGAATATATGAAAGAAAACATGAGGAAAATAACTTAACCGAAACAAAAACATAACTGTTTCCTCTTCTTTAATATGCCCAGGCCCATAATTTACTTCAAGAAGCCAGAATAAAAAAAGAATGGAAAGATCAATTTAAAGCACGTTATACGAAAGTGTTAGGAGAAAAAAATGAAAAAGAGGGAATATTCTTGCTGGAGAGTGGACCAAAAAGCAAGCAATTTGAAAACATTAAGAAAAAAAAAATCACCTCAGACAGTTGCTGATTTATCCCGCCATGGTGATCCCCAGGGCTACGAATTGCGCAACTTGCATTAGTTGTCAAGTCCTCCCTAATACGCCCATTTCTCATGGGTATTCTTCCCTCGCTCTTGATTGCAAGAGCAACTCTTTTGCAAGCCTCTTGCAGAGCATCTTCTGCCACATTGTAAGTGTCAACTGATTCTGCCCCTTCATCTACAAATTTGAAGGCTTCGTGGCGTAGAGTATTATATCGGACAGTATGAGACTCCAGATAACTGCTGAATGCATCACTAGAACGTTCTTCTAGTATAACACTGCTCTTTGCATTTCTTGTCCACCTTTTCAAAATATAATGAGATGGAAGAGTAAGAACATTTGTTACTCTGAAGACAGCCAGCACATGTCTGCAGAGAAGACCCGAGAACTCAAACATCTGGCAACTACATGTAGCTCTCATCTCTAGGACATTAAATTTAACATGGTTAGCTTTATGATCTTCCCCATACTTTGCTACTTGGTAAGTAGTGGTTTCCCCATCATCGTCCACTTTTGTAGCCATAAAAGTAAGTGTCCCAACCAATTCCTCTTGAAATCTCGTAAATAACTTCCTTGTGTACAGCTCAGATGCTTGTTTTTCCATGGGAGAAGGGGTCCTCAGAACAGGGGACGTGTTCATCGTATCATAATCCGCTTTTACCTCTTTCTCATTGCGACTCTCCAATGCTTTTTCATATAACCTGAAGAACTGATTTAAGCTAGTTGAAGCATTCACATACCCATCAAAATATGAGTTCATACTATCGCTGCGCTGGGTTATGGACATTTCTGCAAAAAATGCGTCACGTATATATACTGGCACCCATTGCCTGCGAACAGAGTATAATTTTTGAAGCCACTCATGATCCCTGAGATCATACTTATCAACAAGTGAAAACCAAAAAGACTCAAACTCCTCCATTGAATCAGTCAAGTTAACACATTTGTGGAAGTCTGCTTCAAAACTTGGATGTTGAAGAAACATATGGGACAACTTCTCTTGGCATTTCTTGAAGATGTGCCATTTACAGAAACGATGGCGGGCCTCAGGGAAAACCTGCATTATGGCTGAGCCAATCACTGCATCATGATCTGTGGTGATTGATATCGGAGGGCGACCAGACATTGCAGTAAGCCATGTCCTAAATAGCCAGTTAAATGATGCTTCTGATTCATTTATAAGGAAAGCACAGCCGAACAACACTGGCTGTCCATGATGGTTTACCCCAGTAAAGGGTGCAAAGGGCAAGCGATACCTATTTGACCTGTAAGTTGTGTCGAATGTTACAGTGTCGCCAAAATAAGTGTAGTTTGCCCTTGCCTTTGGATCAGCCCAGAAGACATTACCTGTACACTGCTCCTCATCACCCTGCACGGCATAGAAGAAGGCGGGGTTATCAGCATGCATTTGTCTCAAATAATCCAAAAGCAGCTGAATGTCACCTTCTAAGCTCCTTTGTCGATTATTTCTCATGTAATTCCTACAATCCACCTCTGTAAATCCAACTTTGCTTATACCTCCATACTCTTTGATCAAGGCAGACATAATCCGACGGGGGCCCATTCCAGCTGCCTGCAATGTGTCAATCAAAGTCTTAGCAGGACCAGAGATTTGCCGGTGAGACCGTAGGCAATGAACTTGATCAGGGGGCACCAGCTCATGGTTATGTTCCTTGACGAATCCTGAAACAACCCATTTCCCCGAATCTTCTTGTATCTTCACAGACAATGCTGCTTTGCATCCCACTCGGGTGATGGTGCGGGGACGTTTGATCTCTCTATCCTTGGTACGCTTCTCATTCAAGTTTCGGAACCCTTCTTTGGCACAAACAAAGGACCTTTGTATGATTGCACCGTCCTTCCTGGACCGACGGGAAGAACTAACTCGTGTGCTAAAGCCAACGCGCCGGGCATACGAGTTGTAAAAGGCCTTGGCAGCCTCTTCAGATTCAAACTCCATTCCTTCATAAGGCTCAAGATTTGGGTCCCCCCGAGGAATAAAAAGTTGTCCACCACCATCACCAACCACAACCAAACCACTGCCCATGCCACCACCAGTGGAAGAACTATCGGCCATATCTTCATCGTCATCATCAAGAGGCTGCTCAATGTCCACCACAACATCATCTCCGACACTCCCACCCCCTAAACCTATATCAAATTCTAAGACCTCGTTGTCCATATTCATCTCCAATGCAACTCCCCCTGTACATGAACTAATTTTTAAGCTTTGAGATACTAATCACATCTTATCGGTATATATATGGGACTGATCCATAGTCAACATTGTAAATTTAAGTTTATTCTTACAACAAATCTTGACCGTCCAATCGCATATCTAATGGTGAAAATTATCCCCCGTCACAAGTTTAATTCTGTGGAGTCCGCACAATTAAAGTGCAGATTCAAAAATTACCAAAACGCCCTTCAAGATCCGCACTTTAATAGTGCAGACGGTAAGTTTCAAAATATTTAGTATATTATCATAATATTAAAATTAGTGGCATTTTTTTAATATTCTCGTCCGCACACTTTAATTGTGCGGACGGTAAAGTGAGAGAGAGATTATGTTGTTTGTACTTTGTAAACACAATGATCATGGGCAGATTTCTTGGTGTTTGTAAACACAATGATCATCTTATCACCAAATTTGTCCAACAATTTCTGCAAGTTATACATTTTCTGTGATTCCTTCATCATAATCACATGTTGGGTAATGAGTCCAGTAGATATTCCCGCAGTGCCAAGGTTGACAACAACAAGATGTCTCAAGTACTTCTTGGAAAGCCGCTCCACAACAGGTGGCATGGTAGCGCTGAACATTTAAGTGGTCCTGTAAACCTTTTCCTCATCAAGCTCTTCATCTTCATTCTCCGGTTTGAAATTGTTGGAGGGCATGGCGTCCAAGATGCAGGAAACTTGGGTTTCAAAGCCCATATCAACCATGCGATCAGCCTCATCAAGAACAACATAATACCCTCCCCATCATTCTCTTTGCTAACTGGGTGAAGTCTAGATATGTAAGTCAACATGGGAAGGACAAAAGCAGCGGTCTTACCAGAACCCGCATGAGCAACACCGATGACATTACAATCTCACTTTACCATATTACAAAAATGCCACTAATTTTAATATTATGATAATATATTGAATATTTTGAAACTTACCGTCCGCACTATTAAAGTGTGGATCTTGAAGGGCGTTTTGATAATTTTTGAATCCACACTTTAGTGGTGCGTACTCCGACGGGGATAATTTTCACCGTTAAACTTATATTTACAACATAGGCTATGGATCAGTCCCATATGTGTGTGTGTGTGTGTATATATATATATATATATATATATATATATATATATATATATATATATATCCAACACATTAGAATAGTATTAAAAACAAATTAGCTTAAAATTTGATATGGCACCCAATTCCAATTTCATGTCATTGAGTAATGTACACACCACTGCATTTGAAGTATAGATTCTGCACTTTAGAATTGGAACATAGAGAAACAAAAGCTTGAAATTTCAACTAGCAAAAAATCCCAAATCGAATTCTATGTCAAGGTCTCATTTCAATCAAGCATATGAAATGAAAGCATATCTTTACAGTAAATTTTTTAAGTCTATTTATGGAATTAGAGCATATGTTTCTATAAAAGAATAAATTTTAGAAAGGAAAGAGAACAACTGACCGTCATAAGCGATGTTGTTTGTCTATGTCGATATATACACTGATATATCCATACATATATATAAAGAGAGAGATGAAAGAATTTGAAGAATCCCACTGAATTCAAGCAAAAGTCTTGCAATGAGAAAACTGGGAAACTGGGAAACTGGGAATTTCAATTCTAGGGTTTCTGAGGATAATTGAGGAAGGAAATTCAAACTATTTTAGAAAATTTGAATTGAGTTTAGGGTTAACATGGGCGATTCTACTATAGTTGAAGAGAGATTGCAGAAGGCATAAGCATGGGGGCAGGTGGGTGGGTAATCTTCTGTGTTAGGTTCTAGCCGAGTTCTATGGGCTTCATATGTGTCTTTTGATCAGTTATTATGTACCATGAATATTTGTAAAAAATTCTTGATGGGCTTTTACCCCAGGAAAAAAAGTAGGGTTTGAAATTTGAATACTTCAAACATTTTGCTAAAAAACCAACCCCTTTTTAAAAAAAAATATTATAAATATACAAGCCTCTCCTCACATAAATAATAGATGAAAATAACATTTTTGTGAAAATACTAAATTTCGCTTGTGAAAATAACAATTTTAAGATAAAATTTCAACTAATTTCTTTTGCCAACAAATGAGTTGGCTAGATAAAATTTTTACGCGCCTTAAATAAAAATCAACTAATGAAGGATAAATTAATTATATAATTTGCGTGAATATATTTTTTTCAATGTGTTAAGTAGTTTTTTAACCTTTGAACTCTGAGAGGTTATTTAGTTATCACCTCTATCTTAGACGTGGTGACTCTCTAACAAAATCATGTAGGCAATTTCGGGCATAAAAGCTAATAATAATAATAATAAATTAATGCTAACAAAAATTAATACAACAAAATGTCCTAAATCAAGAGCCCAAAATCATGAACAAAAGGGATAAAGAAAAAGCAACAAAAAGAGTGCAAAAACCCGCATTATTAATGGAATCCAAAGGAACCGGAAAATATTCAAACAAACGAATCAGTACAATTAGAAATATATATAATTAGAAAGTTCTCTTAAATTATTATAGGGTAAAATGCAAATGTGATCACTGAACTTTAAGTATTTTTGGGTATTGAGTTCATTTCTTTTGGTCAACGCAAATCGAGCATCTTTCTGTCCAAAAATTTGAATATTGAGCCCCCAGGTGCCATATGTACGTTGACTTGCTTACGTGGCACACATGGCACAGCTTCCGTGTACGTTTTCAAATTAAATTGCCAAAAAAACACAATTCTCTTTGGATATTGAGCCCCATGTGCATTGACTTGCTTACGTGGCATACGTGGCACACGTGACACTGCTTACGAGTACATTTTTCAATTAAATGTTAAAAAAAAACACAATTCTCCCCAGGATTCGAACCCAAAAAGGACTAACTGTTAAATTATCTCAAGAATTAAGTTTTATACCAAAACAATTCATTTACCCCGCCCCCCATTAGATTATTAAAAGTCAAAAGACAAACGTAAAACTCATCTATCTCTTTCAAGCTTTTGTTGTTAGTCTTTCTCTTTCTCTAAACCTCTCACCTGCACATAGAAAAATGAGGGTTACATTGTCAATTTGGGGGTTTGTACTGGTCATTTGAATAGATAATTGAAGGATCTGAAAGATTATTTGTGGTGAGGAGATAGTGTAAGTGCCTCGAAATTCTCCTTTATTCCCCTTTATTTGTCTATTGTGTCCACATATATCGCCCCTTTATTCCCCATATGTCTATTGTCGCCCCTTTAATATAAATTTGTTTGTTTGTTATTATTTTTGCTTTATTTGTTAAGTCTTATGTTATGGTTCTAGTGTTATCTAGATAATTATTATATATTGTCGGCCCTGTATCTTTTGTCTGTCTTTTGCTTCCATAGTCAAGCATTTTGTAGTCTTTATGCATATGATAATACATTTTTATAGTATTTTATTGTAGATTCTTGGTAGTGGAACTTCACCCTAGATATTATATATCGTTTGTATCCATATCTTTTGTCTTTTGCTTCCATAGTCAAACATTTTTGTAGTCTTTATGCATGTTATAATAATAATAAAAAAATCATGTGTATGGTATTTTATTGTAGATCCTTAGTAGTGGAACTCTAAGGATAAATGTTTTTTTGGTCACTCTACTTTAGGTCAACTTACAGATGAGTCACTAAACTTTTTTTTCTTACAGTCAACTCATTGAACTTTTGTTTTCTTACAAACCGTTACAAAAATCGTTAAGTCATGTTGACTTTTAACGGTTTGACCAATATAATGTTGAGTTGTAAAAAAACGTTGATGTGGCAATAATAATCCAACATGGAATATAATAATAATAATAATAATAATTTCGATAATAATAATAATAATAATTTTGATAATAATAATAATAATAACTCCAATAATAATTTTGTTGATAATAATAATTATTATTATTATAATAACCCCGATAATAATAATAATTCCTATAATAATAAAAAATAATAATATTAATAATAATACATATAATAATAATATTTATAATTTTCATGTTTTATAATTTCCTTAATATTTTCTAATAATTACATAAAAAGATATTTTATATTTATTATAAAAACAATTAAATTTATTATTTTTATTTATAATAATAATAATATCGATAATATTAATAATAATAATGATTCTGATAATAATAATAATAATAATAATAATACAAATAATAAAATTACAAAAAAATCATTTGATATTAATTATAAAAATAATTAATTATATTTTTTTAATTTATATTAATAATAGTATCAGTAATAATAATAATAATAATAATAATAATAATACCGATAATAATAATAATACTAATTATAATAATTCTGATAATAATAATAATAATAATACTGATAATAATAATAATAATAATAATAATAATACCAATAATAATAATAATATAGATAATAATAATATTTATAATTTTTATGGTTTATAATTTCTTTAATTATATTTTCTAATAATTACATAAAAACTCATTTGATATTAATTACAAAAAATAATAATTATTTTTTTTCCATTTATGTTATTGTATTTTATATTGTTTTATACTCAATTTTTTTTATATTTTATTTTAAAAGATTTTCTTTAATTTTCTCCATAAAATTTGTTCATTTCCACTCAAGTATTGAAACTCATGCATAAAAATTTCATGTCAGCTTTTTCTCTCCTATTTGTCAAATTTTGTTAAAAGTCAAAGGACATGACGGTTTTTGTAATGGTTTGTAAGGAAATTAAAGTTCAGTGTGTTGACTGTAAGAAAAAAAAAGTTTAGTGACTCATTTGTAAGTTGAACTAAAGTAGAGTGACCAAAAAAGTATTTATCCCTGGAACTCCACCATGGGGGTTTATTTGGGTTACATCCTATTTTCCATTATGAGGGAGAGAAAATTAAAAAGTTTAATATCCCTTATTTTCTACTGACATTTGAGAAGTTGAAGCTAATATGTGAGGGTTTTGGGTACACTGATGTCATTGGTTTATATTACAAAATGCTTGAAACTATCTTTTGTGGGCATTATGCAAATCTTGCAAATGATGATGACCTAAATACAATGTTAGATAATGTTGCAGATTATGAATATGTTGAGATTTTTCTTGAGTATGATTGTGAAGGGGGTATACATGTTAGGGATAAACAAGCTAAGAAGGTTAGTTTAGGTAAGAATAATAGTCGTGATGGTGATGTGGTGGAAGAAATGGGGATGAGGACTCAAGTTCTTCTAGAGATAATGATATGCTTGATGAGGAGGAAGAAGAAATGTTTTTGACTGATGATGAAGAAGTAATTGAGGCAAGAGAAAAACTAGATATAAAGACCAGAAGAAGAAATTAAAACTACCAAGAATTGCCATTCCAGAAAAACATATTAATGATGAATCAAACATTGAGCAACATCAAACAGCTAACAACCAAGAACTAGAACCAAACATTGAGCAAAATCAAACAGGTGACAATACTATTGAGGTAGAAGAACAAGGTTTTGAGAATGATGATGATGGTACTAATGATAGTGAAACAAATAGTGATAATGCTGAAAATTATGACTTTGATGAAGTAGAAAATGACAACCCTGAGGAAGCTGATTCTTAGGATGATACACTTGTATGGAGGCAAAACCATTTCCCAGTGTATAACCCCAACACTGATATCATGGGGACAAAGTTAGAGTTAGGAATGTTATTTGCAAAAAAGAAAGAATTCAAGATTGTAGTTATTGGTCATTGACAAAAGGTTTTGATTTAAAATTTGTGAAAAGTGAAAAAAAACAAGGGTCAAAGGGAGGTGTATGAATAACAAAAGATGTCATGTTAAAGTGTGGGGAAGTAAAGTTCATTTCCAAACAAACTTTTATCTTAGAACAATGAGGAAAAGACACAAATGTTCAAAAACTTTAGTGAGTAGGCAGGTTAATGCTAAGTGGTTAGCAAAAAATTTGAATACAGAACTTAAAGAATTCAAGAATTGGAGACTGGTTGATATTCAAGCTTATGTTGTGAGGAAAAAATTTCTAGTATGTGTCAATAGACAAATGTTATAGGACTAGACAATTTGCTTTGCAAGAGTTGATGGGGAACATAAAAGAGCATTTTTCCAAGTTGCATAGATATATTGAGAGTTAAGAAGGTCTGATCACCAACGCTCCCTCATGCGGTTCAATCGATTCGGACAGGTAAACCTCGTCAGAAAAAGAGAAAATCGTGACAGGTATAACCGATCCTTCCTGGCAGGTTGCTCAGACACAATCAAAACAGAATATAACACCAAGCGTTGCTTTTTCCTGGTCACCTTTCCGACCGAATCGCTTATTATAACATCCACCACGCGCTGGGTTATCTGACCTTGCTCTGGTTTTGGTTGTGGTTTTGCGCTCTGCTCCCGACTCGTATCGCCTTTCTTCCTTCCCGAACCCTGTCGCCCAGCGACATATTAGACAAACTCCCCGTTTTGAACATTCTTATCGATCAGATTCTTTAGATGCCGATAGTTATCTGTGGAGTGGCCCGATGTTTGGTGATAATTACAATATCGATTATGATTCCCCCTCCAAGGTCGAGTGTCAGCCAGGCACGGTTCGAAGTATGGTTTCCCATGATCTCTTCCATTGGGACATAGTATGGTAGAATGATTGAATTATGCGGTAACTATTCACTGAAAAGTTCTTTTATGATTAATGTTGAAATTTATATTATCTGAAAAGTCGTTGATCGCTAAGGGGGCTTACGTAGAATAAATATTATTTATTTAAATGAATTAAATAGTTTAATTTATTTATTTAAATAAGATTAGAATTGTTCTAATTGATTTATTCGCAACCGGTTTAATATGGAGAACCTAAAAGGTTACACCATAAAAGAAAAATATTTATTTAAGAAGTAAATGACATAATCATAACAATGAGTTAAGTATATTTAATTTAATCTATGGTGATATAATAAATTAAATAACTTAATATTTATTATTTAATATTTTGAAAATATTAAATATAAATTAATAAGATGAGTCTTATTAAAATTATTATTACTATTATTATTATTTTAATTCCTAAAAGAGTTTGTGAATTAATTAATAAAAGTACTCTCATAAGTTCCTAATTGGATTAGGAGCTTAATTAATTAAAAATAGTTTAATTAAAACTAAACTCTAATCCTAAATAGTTTAGGAGGGTTGCCTACATCTATTAATAAAGAGAAGTCTTATTATCAGAGATATTCGAACTTCCATAAGTTGGAGAGTGCTTACTAATTCTATAAAGATATAAACTAGGATTTTTTGGCCACCATCCATCTTCTTGAATACATACTACCTTGGTGGATCACCTATAGAGGCTAAACACTTGGGTGACTAACGTTGATCAAAGGAAGTAATCAAACCCGCTGAATTCAAGGAGAGCACAAAGGATTTGGAGTTGAACTCGTACCTGAGCAAGCTAGTTTCTACAAGGGTATGAATCTGATTCTTCATCTATTTGTTTAATTAATAATTACGCATAAAGGATGATCCGGGTATATGGTTTGTAAAATTTAAAACTCTGATTTTACCATGCTTCCGTTCTATGTATATAATTTGTTACATGTTCATGAATAATACAAACCTAACAGGAGCATCCATAGTTTCATGCTGACGCTGAAACTCGTTACTCATAGATGCGAGCATGATGCATTGAGTCACGGTTGCATCATCTTGCCACTTTCTAAAAGTAGCAATCTTTTCCTCAAAGGCTGAGTCTAAAACATTTGTAGGGACGAACAAATTTAGGACAAAAGAAATCTTTTCAGCAGTGAGAACAATTCTCAGATTCCTTAACCAGTCTGTGAAATTCGGCCCAGTCATTTTGATAGCATCAAGTATGTTACACAGTGATATTAGTGAGTTTGACATTTTCAAATTCTGCATGTGAAAAAGACAACATTTTAGCATACATTTATTTAATTAAATACCAAAATAAATTAGGTCTTGTTTTAAATTGGTATCTCCCACTATTTTTATCAAACTATATTACCCTCAGTATATAGTTCGACAAATCTATTTAAAGATTTGCTAGTGAGAATAAGGATCATATTTCAAATGTATAAAGCCTTGTGCGACACAACAAACTATATATAAATAAATAGGTAGACAAATATTGTCAATTAAATCAACATGTAACTCCTTTTCTTTTGCCTCTTAGATTATTATGATCAAGTGCGACACATCTGAATCATAATTATCCAAGTTAAGTCCAACCTAAAACTTCCATATATTAAAAGAGAAAAACACTGCCCTTGTGCGACACAACAAAACAACATTGTTCAATTCTTTTATCAGCATCAAATGTGATAAAACAACATCTCAAAAAATTAAAATAAGCCTTGTGTGACATAACAAACTTATAATGATTAACTGATGCTCTATCGTTTTATCATGCTAGAAGGCAACGTTCGATATTCCAAATATTTTTGAACGCTTAAGACTTAATATAAATTCTTTGAGGGGTTTGTTATTATTTGTCTCATCTTGTTTAGCGCACATGCACATATACTTATAAAATACGCGTCATATTATTTTACATGCGAAATATGTTGCATAATATATAATATACATATAGTAAGCATGAATATATAGAATACTATATTCTACCCGGATTGATTATCGAATTTTATTCTAGTTTGGTTCACTAGAGCCACCAAGTGAACCAAAAGGTCAAACCTAGGGTGCAAGAACTGAATTTAAATATAACTATTATATTTAAACCTGAGTTCCACTACAAACGAGTCTTCAAACACTCATTGCTCTTTAGCCTCCAATTTTTTAATTAATTCTAACTACTCCTAATTACATAAATTATTTACATTAAATAGAAACCTTGATCAACAGTTAAGGGAAAGTACATAGGAGGGAGATAGAAATTACACCAAGAAAAAATTAGAGAAGACGAGGTACGCAGACCTCATTTATAAAACTCAATCATTCATGCATCCAACTAAAATAAAATCCAATCACATGGTCAATAGTCCATAATCAATCCCATTTATTATCATACATATCAACATATGCATCAATAAATAACATTCATCTCATGAATAATTAATCATTCTATATAAGCATCGATATCATTTAATGGGCAAAAGTTTGCTAAAATTTAGTTTTTGAAAAAAAAAACTCTTTTATTTTAATCAAAACCAAATACAAATTAAACTCTTTAATTTTAGTAAGCTGAAATCATATTTCTGATAAAATAAACTCTTTTATTTTAAACTTTTATCAATTCAATAAACTATTTATATTAATTGAAAAAAAAAATCAAATTTTGGAGAGTGGCGCGACCACGCCCAGAATGAACTAGTAAGCAGCGCAGCCACGCTGCAAGTCCAGAATCATTTTTCTGGAGACGGGCGCGACCGCTGTTTGCCAAAATCTATACCAGCAAGTATACGCAATCCACAAGTAATATATGATAAAAAGAGTATCGTTCCACGGAGAAAATAAACTTTAATTTATCCTAACAACTACCAATTCTATATTATCTCATTTTTATTAAACAAATGATCAATGTTGTGAAATTCTATGAAACTAATTAATTACTTAAAATTAAATCTAATTATCACAAGATTAAATCAGATATTGGAGACTTAAGACAACTTCACTTATTGCTTCACTTAGATCACACACTTCCTGTTAAGCCAAATTAATTATTCTGGATTGTTAATCAAGAACACCAAAATATCTATGGCCATCTCTCGATGCACCATAAACGAATCAACTTAAATCCACAGATGATAGAATTAAGAGAACACTCTAATTAACTAATCCACTATATCTCTATGTAAATTACAATTAAAGAGGATTTTAAGCCCAAGTTCTTTATTAGATTACATGTGGTGTGTAGATATATCTATATCCTAGACACGAATTATGAATTCCATCGCCATACAGAAAACACAATCACATGTTATTATGATCAGATCTAAATCTATAATCCGTTTCTCAATTTCATATAGATTATCACGGTAATTACTAGTCAGATAATTAATCAATTAAGCACAAATCATAATAAACAATCCGATAACAATTATCTATAAATTAACAAGGAAGCATGTCAATCACAATTACACAATAAGATCCATTGCAGTCTTAAATAGAGTATTAGTTCATTGTCAAAATCCACAATAGATTAAGAATTAAGATTACAAAAGTAACAAGTAGGGGAAGAGACTAAAAACTGTATAACAATCCTTCTCTTTTCTGTTTCTGCCTTGAATCCTTCGTGCTCGATCACTTGCTTCAATTCTCCAAAAATCCATGAAAACTAGGGTTTTTCGAATCAAAGAATAGAAATCAAAGATAGCCCCATAATAGCTGATAAAAACTACTATTTATATGTTCTGTTACAAATCATAATCAAACTATGAAATCTTATTCACGTTACAACTCAATTGCACTGTTTTAATGAAAAGTCAAACTTGGTCAATTCCCGAACTGGCGCGGCCGCGCTACTTTTGTACTGCCTTTGGGCGCGGTCGCACTACTATGGCAGAAAAGGGGTGTCTGGCTCTACAGACAGGCGCGGCCGCGCTACACCCTAAGTCATTTTTGGCGCGGCCGCGTTGCCCCTCATCTGTAGTTTTCCTGGCCTTTTCAATGCTACGCCATCCCAATTGTCACCCATATAGTTCCAAAACATATGACCTATAAAAAGAACATAAAATGCATGAAAAACAACTATAAAACGCAGGAATAAACAACAAATTTAGTCAGTTAATACCTGATTCATAGGTATGAAACCTACTTATCAGCCACGCTCCATAATGAACTTGAGGCGGCGCAGTCGCGCCACGTAGCAGAACCAGAAAACCTTTTTATTTACGCAGAAAATCCATTCCAATCGAATATCAATTCATACATGAAATCATAAAATCGATAATATATCAATCCAATTGCATTAATTGGTTGGTTCCCCCATTAAGTGCACTTATTAAAAAATGATGATTAAGTGGCTTGAGTTAGTTTAATTGTGGTTTGACTAGGCTAACTTGTGACAAACGAGAATTTTGTAAATTATTTAAATATTTATTGAATTAAATAAATATTTTTGATGATTTAATTATTGAGTTAAATAATTATTTGATGAAATTGTGGTAGATTAATTTAATTATATGTGTTACATTGATTAAATTAATGCGTAGTAATTTTTGAGTTCAAAGCAAGTATTTAATTGAGCTTATTTGATTAAATGAATTATTTAATAAGCATAATGTTATTCTAATTAATTTAATAATTAATTAGAAATTTAATAATTTGACATAATTAATAAAGGAGAATTTTAATTATGTGATAATGTGATTTAATGTGGATTATGATATTTTATTTAATTTAATTTAAATAAGATTATTTGATTAATAAAGGTGTGACATTAAACTATATGTTAAATACTTTAATTATAATAATGGGAAATGAGTTATAAAGGGGAACAACCAAACACTACCTTAAGGGAGTTGGAGCAGTTGAATGTTGGGTGGGAATTAACCGACACCCACAACTACGTCAGTTTATATCGTATATGTATATGTATATTATAACTTATATCTTATATCAGTTGTATAGTACGTAGTTTTCTATCAGAGAGTTTAGAGAGAAAATTGAGAGAAAATATTGAGGGAGAAGAATTTGAGAAGTCTCTATAAGAACCCGAATTTTCAGAAATTATTTAGTAAATAAAATTCTTAAGGCAGGTGTTGGGTTCGAATAAGAATATATATGTGTTATATATCTTGAACTATGTGGTTTAGTGGGAAAAAATTTAATATATATACAAATATTTATAGTTGACTAATTATTAAAGAAAATGGAGTTTGAACTTGAAGTTTAATCTCTAAATTATTGATGAAGCAGTAATTGATATTGTGAAATCAAAGAGAAAATTGATTGTAGTATGAAAAGTTAGCATTTCAGAAGCATGCTCTAAGTATTTAGAACGGTAGCTTCTGTTTTTGCTAAGCAAGAAATTGTCTGCACCTGAACTTGAGGTGGCGCAGCTGCGCCACTTCCAAGCCTTATACCAGCGCAGCTGCGCTGGTCTGTAGAAAATTCTAAGAGAGTTGTGTAATCTGAACTTGAGGATATGTATATTAGTAATTAAAATATTGTCATAATTGGCATTCAAGCTGTCCTAGAATGGATTATGATAGCAAAGCGTGAATTGAATTAATATTAATTATGAAAATTAATTAACCTAGAATAAATATGGTTAATCAAGTTATATTATGGAATATTATAAGCCTTGTGTGGCAGTAATATGATAGTAAAGGGAATGAAAAAGAGTTAATTCACTTATATAAGACGGTGAATTAATATATGTGTTTAGCATAAGAGGATGAAAGGAATATGTTAATTAATATTTGATATTATTAATATATTACATAGTATTATAATATATAAAAGGGTTAATATTTGAAAGATAAGTGATTAATAAAGGAAGAGAACCAATATAGTTATAAATGAATATTGGTTAGAGATGGAGGTATTATATTAGCATTTAAGATATTGCTAAATGTGAATATTAAAGAAATTGTGTTGGGGCAATTGATAGAAAGGAAAGAGAAATAATTACAGTATATTTCTAATAAGGGATATTAAAATAAGTTCTAGCATTGAATTATTTTAATAAAAGGAGAGTAATATTTTATATGATGATGTTACCTTATATAGCCTTGTATGAGGTAATATGTATGATTAAGTGATATGGTAAATATATTAAAACATATTTGCTATATGAAAATAATTTATCATAATAAAAAATAAACTTATTATCTATTTTCTATCTATAATATGTGTACATGTGCCATACATGTAATTACTTTAATAAGACATAGATATTATATTAAGAATAATATCTTGAGATAATGAGTAAATTCTTTTATTATAATTAATGCATCTATTTGGAGAAAACATAATAAAAACATTTTATGACATATTATGGTGGAATATATAATTTTTATATAGTGATGTATTTCTAAGAGGGTTAAATTTATAAAAGAAAGCTAAGTTATTTTAATGTACTAAATAACTTAAGTTACTATATTACCGTAAATTTTATAAGTAGTAATGTGGTAGAAATTAATAAGTGATGAGAATGAGAATGAGCTTAATTAAGCTTGTAAGATATGCCTAGTGTGGTAAAGTGGTAGAGTGAGCAATTCATTAAATAAATTAATGAAGGAATGATTAAATGGATTTAATTAATGTTATTATGTGAAGTAATTGCTATGTGCAAGTATATATGTTATGAGAACATACAAATTAGTAATGTAATGGTATTACATTATGAATATATTATAAGAAGTGATATTGAGAATAATATTATTTTGTGAGATTATATTATTATAAGTTTGTGGACTAATAATTTCTAAGTTCACATAATTATGCCTTGTGTGGCATAAATAGTAGAGTTAAATCAATTAGAGGTTTAACTAGAATTATTTAAAAGAAAATCAATGGTAAGTTAATGAATAATTAATATTAATTATCATTATAATAATTGAATATATTTGAGATAATAAATTTTACGGGAAATTGTGGGATGATAGTGCCCATCCAAATTATATTTAGCCCAATTAAAATATTAATTGGATTAAACCAATGTATATGAGATACATGATAATATGTATTGGTGTATATTTAAATTATGAGTATACTTATTTATATGTGGGTGTACATTTATGAAGAATGGTGTATATGTGCCCATAACTTAAATTAGTGTAGCAACATTAAATTATCAAGTGTGACTTGTGTAGTCCAAAAGAAATAAAACCTAAGTATGCTTGCATAAAATTTGCTAATGCTTAGAGTTAAAGGGGGTTGTCCCATATTGTTAGTCCCTTCTTCTTCTCACGTGACTAGGCCATTGGCCTCGCCTATCTCTCCCTACTAAAAACATTGCTGAGAAATGATAAAGGCTAGCAAGGATGGAGATTGGCTATGGAAATAATGAAGGAGGGAGTGGCTCAAATAGTGTATGTCAACCACCTCCAACAACTCTCTCTTGCCCAATGTCTCTTCCTTCTTTCCTTTGGTTTAAGATGATGGGCAAAGCCATGGATTGGGCAATAAAATCTCTATAAATAGAGCCTTCTTCTTCTCTTTTTTGTTTGTTGAAGTTGTCTGAGAATTTGGTTATGGAAGGTTAGTAGAATTAAGAGCAATTGGAGGATTGAAGAGCTATAGTTAACAAATTCGAGCAATTAAGAGGTAATAATACTCACCAATATGCTTTTGATTCCTAAGTTTTATAATTTCTTAGAAATGTCAAGAAATACTTACTTTTGAGTCAAAAATTGTTGGCTAAGGATTGTTGTAATCCATAAATTGTTGTTAGATATTGATAATACTGTTAAATACTAAAACAACGGAAGTTAAACGGACCATTTTGGTTTAGAAACGAATCTGTAGTGGCGGAATTTGCTAAACTTGTCAAAACATGAAAAGTTAGTATGAACATGAGTTTTGGATTAATATTTGGGTTAGTTAATGTTTATGTTAATTTTTGATTCTTTGGTATGTTGTAGTTCTATGAATTACGAATCCATAGAATGGAAAACAGACTAATTTGGATGTGTATAACTCGCGTTATGATGATCGGAAGGAGAATTGATCTGAAAATCGTGAAGATCAAAATCTGGAAACCATTCTACATCACTGGGCACAGCTGCGCTGCCCCCAAGGCCATTTGGGGCGCAACTATGCCGAACTGTGTCAGACAAAGCTGTTTTAACCTGCTGTAGTAAATTAGGCATAACTTCTTTATACAAACTTCGATTGAGGCGATTTAGAATGATTCGGAAAGATAACGAGTAGACCTACAACTTTTGTTCTTTAAGTTTTTCGATTTGAAGTCGTTAAGAGGGGTAAAAATGTCCATCTTTGTGACTGCTATGTATTCGAAAGCAATCGAAGGGCGTTGGACATGTACATACGCAATTGTAGTGTTCCCGACGATAAAATATGTTATTCTAAGTTATAAAACTTAAATATGCAGGATAATAGACATGACATATAGTTAAGGATTACCTTACTTATAATAGATTTCATTAGCATGATTTAGCATGTGTTTTGAAAAGAAACTTGAAGTTTTGAAAACATATCTTGATGAACCTTGAGTCGTTTAAGTTCTGACCTTGTAGCATATTGATATGACTTAGTATGCGTACAAATGAGCATGAGAAATGATTTAAAGTTGCTTTACTTGTTATCAACTTACAATATCTTAGTTGAAAACGATTTCTAAAGAAAACTTGAAACTTTGAGAACGAACTTAAAGGGACTTGTGTACTTAAAGTAACGTGATAACATATGTACATGGCTTAGTTAACTATGAAATAAGATTTAAAGTTGCACCGAGTTGCTTTAACTTGGCCTAGAATGACTTTTAAAAGTAAACTTGAACGCTTTGCGGACTTATATCTACGAGCAGTGTGTTGCTCACATTTTGGACTTGTAGAGATTGCATGCTAGTATCTTTTAGGTCAATAAACATGGCCGATAAGTGCACTCATCTAGTTTGACAAAATAAAAGTCATTCAAGCATGTTTTAAAAGTAAGTTTTCTAGTGATAAACTATGCTAGTCATATGTAGATGAAATGAATATTTACAAGCATGATGATATTTATATTCTAAATTTATAGGATGGCATGTTAATACTATTCGTGTCTTTAAAAATGGACTATAAGTGCACACACATAGTTGGACACAATATAAGTTATTGGAGCATGATTTTAAATGAGTTTCAAGTGATGAACGATACTAGTTATGTGACACCCCCAAATTCGGGTACTTCAATTCCACGGGACTTGGTGTTCACTGTACGAATATTATCTATCTATCTACCCATAGTAAATGCAAACCATGCAATAAATAGAATTAAATCCTCCCCTTATGGGGTTACAACATCTGAGTAATAAATAAAATAAATCCCAGGTCATACTAACCTTAAACATCTGTGCGGAACATAAACAAATAAATAAGTCTTACACAACTCTAATATAAGTCTGAAACATAAACACATAAAATAAACAACAAGTCTTCATCACTTTTTGACCTTGCCCTTGCCTTTGCTAGTAGAAGGCTCGTTGGACCTTTCGTTCTTAACTGCAATGTTATTATTACGCAAGAGTGAGCACGATTGCCCACAAGTATAATAATATGACAACAATATAATAACATGCGAGTGAATCAAAGACATCTGAATAAAGAAACTCAACTTTTGACTCAAGAATGAATAACAGAAATCAAAAGAACGTCTGAGGGTCATAAGACCTTGAACTATGTCCTAGGTTGTAAAGTTTTTATGCTTTAAACCTTTAACAGTCATAAGACTATGGACTCTACTTCTCGTACTTAGGGGGATCAGCCCTTAGTACCATACTGTGCACAATATCTCAACGCTAAAGCGTAAATAATCCCCTTTTACAGGGTTGTTCATCTCAGTTTTGACATCAGAGTCCGCACCAAAGGAAGTTTGGTTTGGATAAGCTCAATAAGTATTTTGGAATTTAGAACGTTCATCAACTATGGACTAGTCGAATCAATAAGGGTTCACTAGTCCTATAAGGTTCAACAATAACATCGATATTCAACTTGAATAATAAATCTCAAGAGTATACAATCGAATAAGTATTGTATAACTGAATCATGCTTTTAAAAGAGTTACAATATGTAATATGAATTTCGAACTTGAACAATTAAGAACACGAGCTTACTCGATATAGAAACACAAGTCTAAGACTTAATAAATGAATAAATTAGAATTTAGGGAACTTGCTATATCAATAAGTTAGGGATAGGATACTTGCCTCTTGCACAAACTACAAATATAATTACAATTCACTTCCTCAACGTCCTACACATTACATTATGTATACGACATCGTTTAGTTTTCATAACTACCATGTTTAACTGTAGAACTATTCACTTAAGTTCGACTTACAACTTGGTTTATAATATTACTCAATGGCTAACCACATAACATGAATGTAAACTCACAACATGCATATCACACATGTATAGCCCTTTAAACAATCATAATCAAGTTTTACAATTACGATATTCAAGTTCGCACTTAGTTTGTTAACTTGAACCTTCACATTATCTTATACATGTCAATAACTTAATTTATTAATCATGAACCTCAAATCATATAATATTCATTTATGTAACTTAAAATATCTTTTATTATCGAGAACACTACACTTGTGTGCGTGCATGTCCGAAACCCTCCGATTGCCTCCGAATACGCATCAGTCACAAAGATGGCCATTTTTACCCATTTTAACGATTTCAAATTGAAAAACTTAAAGAATGAAAGTTGTAGGTCTACTCGTTATCTTTCCGAATCATCTTGAATCGCCTTAATCGGAGTTCGTATGAAAAAGTTATGCTTATTTTACTACAGGAGGTCAAAACAGTCTCGAAAATAAAAAAACAAGGGCTCCTGGACAGCCCTTATACCCATTGGGGCGGGTCCCCCTGCTGGTGCACTCCCTGGTTCGCGATGAACACACAGAGTAGCCCAAATAAATCCAAATTAAACTAACGTAATGAATTATAAGGCTACCCATAATGTAAAAACTCCACAGAAACATTATATAACATTTTTAGCATGATCTTAGCATTTTAAATTACGTATTTACACAATCCAAGGCATCTATTTTCACTGTTTTCACTATTTTGTAAAGTTTTAAAGGAAAACAAGAAATTCAACGTTACGGATTCGTTATAACACCGAATCCGTTCGTTTAACTTCCATTTTGTTCTTTTAAACGTACATAATTACATGCAAGTATCAATTTAAGTTAAATAAACGTATAAGGCGTGTAAATTTTGTACGTAAGGGCTATATGGGCCATATGTACAATTTCTACACTCTGTAACTTTTGAAAACCCAATTATCAACAAAATTCCATGGTGTGATCACTGAAAGTTATGCATATATGGCATATAATATGTTATAAACACATATTAACACAAATATAGCCATATAATGAATAAATATCAATTTTTTCCATTCACAGAGAATTTTTAAAGCTCGTAAATGGAAAAACTCTGTAAAATTTTGAAAACCCAATTAAGGCCTAATTACATGAATTCGATTATTTTAATTCATTCATACCAAATACAAAACATGTTATAATGATATAATAACACATATATAAGCATATAATCAAAAATTGCTAATTTTTCCCATACACGGAGAACTCAGAATATATGTTCATGAAGGAAACATAGTACGTGAAATAAATTGGGACAAAGGAATTACCCCTAGTAAACTCTGTGAAGATGATGATATGGGCTTTAATTCTTCAATCTCTTCTCTAATCGATTCTTCTCTCAATTTTCTCTCCTAATCTCTCTAAGTTCTCTGATGTTTGTAATATAAAATATAAGACTGATGTATAAGATATATGTATAGCGTAATACGTATAATGTGTATAGTGGGTGAGTGGTCGTCGGTTAGTCCCATAGTTGGTTAACTGATCAACTCCCCATAAGGCCATGTTTGGTTTCTCCCACTCACTCTCCTTTCCCTTTAATTTAATTAACTTACTATAATATAGTTTAATAATGTCACACTTTTAATTAATCAATTAATGTTATTTAAATCAATTAAATAAAATAGCATAAATTCACATTAAATCACATAGTCACATAATTAAAATTCTCATTCATTAATTATGCCAAATCATTAAATCTCCAATTAATTATTTAAATTAATTAGAATAACATTATGCTTATTAATTAATATATTAATCAAATAAGCTCAATTAAATACATACTTTGAATATAAAATTCACCACATTAATTTAACTAATGTGACACGTATAATTAAATTAATCTACCACAATTTCATCAATTAATTATTTAACTCAATAATTAAATCATCGAAAAATATTTATTTAATTCAATAAATATTCAATTTAAATTACAAAAATCTTGTTCGTTACAAGTTATATGTAAATAGATTGGAGGTATGTGAGCATGTGTATTGAAGGATGTTTAGCATGTTATGTGTTAGTACCTATGCATGCTAGAAAACTAAAATAGAACCAGAAATCAAAATTCAATTCTGGACTGGCCAAGGAAGGGCGCAGCTGCGCCCATCCCAAGGCTAAATGCAGCGCGGCTGCGCCACAGGGCAATTTTGCCAGACTGTTTTAAACGTAATTTGATCATGGTATCACGTTTGCATTGTTATTCTGAGTTATAAAACAGGGTCTGTAAATGATGCTTAGAGTAGTCATTAGTGTAAGGTTGATATAAAACCCGAATTAGATAAATTTTCCTAAGGTTTTGCAAAATGCAAGGACAGTGTTGATTATATATCTATGAGTTTTAAATATGTGTCAAACACATAGCAAGTCTAGTGTGTGATAAGGGTTTATGAATGTTGATATTAAGTATAGTTAAGGAATACCTATACATACCTAGCTATTATAAGAGTATGATAAGAAAGTGAAAAGAAGATTCCAAGAACCAAGTTAGAAAACAATGTAACAATTGTTATTTCATTTAGAATGTATGGATGCATATGATTGATGGGCACGAATCCATAATTGTATAATTATGTAGGAATACACGAAGTGCAGATAGCTATAAGCAGTTAAGTTGTAGTTGATAAACTACGCGCCAGACAAGTCTTTCAGTTCCTATTTGATATATGAATTCGATAACTGTTAGTTGAGCTATATTTTGCTATGAGAATGTTGATGTATATATATGAAATGCATATGAGATATGTATGAAATTTGAAAGTTGATCTTTGATGATATGATTGTGAAGTAAATCTCTATGCCTGTTATGTGAGAAGTAACATGCGTAGTAAATATTAATTGATTATGAATGCATGAACTGAGTATGTTATTATATGCTATGTGATGCATGAAAACTGTTAGAATTGCTGAGCTGTCGAGCTCACTCTTGCAAATAACCATTTTTAAAGGTTAAGGACTCATGGTAAAGATTATGTGCTACTTGATTGATAGAGTTCAATAGTATCTAAGGAGATTGATTTATTTATTTAAATATATGCCCTTGAACCATGTTTAGGTTCTAGGAGATGTACATGATATTAGTGTACGATGTTTAATACATGTTAAGTTGTAAAGATGTATTAGTTAATACATAGAGGATATCTAATTGAGATGTAAAAGTTTATACAGTAATTCAAATAGAATGAATCATAACATAAGTTGATTCAAGGATATGTAATTGATTCAAAGTTATGAAATCAATAAAAAGATTTTATTCAAAGGATATAGAAAAGTTTAAATTATTTCGCATTTTTATAAGATCGATTATAATGTAAAGGCATGAATGGTAAATGACCAAGATTGAATACTTATTAAAGTTTGGGGTCAATATACAGATCCTGGAAATGAAATGAATTTATATTCTAATTTGTAATAAAGCGAAGTTATATTCATTAAATTATGAATAAAAGATGTAATAGTTTGACGATAATAGTATCGTGGCGAACTGGATCCGAGGTTTGAAGGGATCCGAATTTAGGGGCGTCACAGTCTTTATCATCATCTTTCTATCATATTCACAGAGATTGCAAGGGGTAATCTCTTCAACCCAAACTTTTAATTTACGTTTTTATATTTTCTCCATGAAAAGTGTTTTCAAGTTCTCTATGAAGAACAATTTTGATGATTAACTTAAGATATGATCATATATGTGTTATTATATGTTAATAACATATTTTATATCATATATTCATGTTTTAGAGTAATTAATTTCGTGTAAACATGCTTTAATCAAAGTTTCATGAATTATATGAAAAATATGAAGAACACGTATATAGCCCTTATGTATAAATTGTATGCTTTGAATTGTTTGTTTAACTTAAAATTGACAGTAGATTATGATAATACATGTTAAAACAAAGAAAACGAACTTTAAACGGATGGAATCGGAGTTATAACGAATTCGTAACGTTGAATTTTATGTTTTTCTTCAAACTTTCAAAATACCAAAAATAGTGAATTTATGTGAATTGATTTGAGTAATTACATGATCTAAAGTGTTAAAAGCATGTTAGAATCATTATTTGATGTTCATATGAAGTTTATACTTCATAGAAATCACTGTACTAGTTTAATTTGGATTTATTTGGCCTTAATTGCAATTTTTCGCGAACTGGACCTGAACCAGCCGAGGTGACCCGCCCCAGCGAGTTCTGGAGCCACCCCAGCGGTTACCATGCAGCAAGTAAGCCCGCCCCAGCTGGCATAACACCCGCCCCAGCAGGTGTGGTGCAGAAGAATAATAATTTTGGCCCTTTTTATGTGTGTTTTAAGCCCTAACATAATATACTAACAGAATGTAATGAACCTAATGACATGTTAGGTGTATGAAACAATAACATAACATGTTGTTGACATGTATAATATAATTTGGATTTCCATGTTAAAAAACTAAGTTGTTGACATGCATAATAAAATGTGAAGTTTCATGTTAACAAACTAAGTGTGAAAAAGGATATTGTGGTTGTAAGACTTGATTATGATTGTCTAAGGGCTTACGCTTGTATGGTGTGTATGCTATGAGTTTATACTCATGTTATGTGGTTAGTCAACAAGTTAACATTATAAACCAAGTTGTAAGTTGAACTTAAGTAGGAAGTTCAACGGTTAAACGTAGTGGTTATGGAACTAATCAATGTCATATGCATGATGTAATGTGTAGGACATTGAGGAAGTGAATTGTAGTTTTATTTGTAGCTTGTGCATGAGGCAAGTTTTCTTATCTATACTCTTTAAATTGAGCAAGTGTTCTATCCTTAACTTATTATCGTTAAGCAAGTTTCTAAACCTTACGTTTATATTGAGAAATTTTCCTAATCCTTATTTTTATGTTAAGTAAGTTTTCTTATCCATACTCTTTAAATTGAGCAAGCTTTCTAACTTCAAATTTATTCATTGAGCAAGTTCTATACTTATGATTCTATATCAACCAAGTTCTTATTCTTGTTTATTCAAGTTAAGATTTCGCATGAGATATTATAAGCGTTGTTAAGTATTACTTCAGTATACATTCTTTATTCAATTGTATACCCTCGAGATTTATATTTCAATTCTATTATCAAGTATTGTTGAACCTTGTAAGACTAGCGAACCCTTATTGATTCGACTAGTCCATAGTTGATGAACGTTCTAAATTCTAGAACTATTAGCGAGCTTATCCAAACCAAACTTCCTTTGGTGCAGACTCTGATGTCAAACTGAGATGAACAACCCTGTAAAGGGGATTATTTACGCTTTAGCGTTGAGGTATTGTGCACAGTATGGTACTAAGGGCTGATCCCCCTAAGTACGAGAAGTAGAGTCCATATAGTCTTATGACTGTTAAAGGTTTAAAGTAGAAATACTTGACAACCTATGACATAGTTCAAGATCTTATGACCATCAGAAGTTCTTTTGATTCTTGCTATTCATTCTTGATTCAAAAGCTGAGTTTTCTTTATTCAGAAGTCTTTGATTCACTTGCATGTTATTATATTGTTATATTATTATACTTGTGGGCAATCGCGCTCACTCTTGCATAATAACATTGCAGTTAAGAATGAAAGGTCTGATGAGCCCTCCACTAGCAATGGCAAGGGCAAAGTCAACAAGTGATGAAGACTTGTTGTTTATTTGATAATGTTGTTTAAGACTTATGTGTAATGATTAAGACTTATTTTTTTACGTTTTCGCATTTGAGATTTAAGGTTAAGTATGACCTGGGATTTAATTATGTATTTTTTTAGATGTTGTATGTGACGCCCCCAGAATAGGCCCAGTCAACCCAACCCATTTTGAGTCGCCAAATACATGGTACAGAAATCAAATACAAACTTTTATATCACACGGTCGTGCAAAATACGACCACACAACTGTGAGTGTCAATACAAATCGTATATAATACGAAATATCAACATTCAAATTCATTCTTTATTTATTACAATTATTATCCCACTATTTTACAAAAATAGCGAGGACTACTACTGCTCTAACTCGGACCATCATTCTGTCTCCGACTAGTTCCTGCAACATTCTCATTTTCTAAAGAGGACAATAGATGAAAAGGGTGAGCTCAACTAGCCCAGTAAAGAATATTATGACTAAGATAATGGAAAATAAATTATCGTCAGCCTTCAATAAATCAGATAAAATATAATGGACAACCAATTTTAGATCAATATTCGCAGCGAAAATAACAATTCATTAGAAGAGTTAAGTAGAGAATGAAGTCTACTATCTTCTATGATTTAAAAGTCCATCATCAATATTTTATCCCTGTAACATCAATCAATATATATCTCAAATCAAATATTCATCTTTGCACTACGGCCAAAGATATTTATCAGGTAATCATTCATCTTTGCTCTACAGGCTAAAGATATTCAGTTATATCACCTTTTAGGACTGAGGATGATGAAAAACTATATAAATAACGAATCCAGTGAAATAAAGGATAAGATTAAGGATTCGTATTTTAGTTTATTCAAGTTCAAGAATATTCCACAATAATACTTTGTGGAGCAAAATTCAAGAATGAAGCTCAAAACCTAGATCCAATCAAAGATAGTAACTATAACAGACAATTTGGACAAACAGAAGAAATTTTAATTTTTCCGTGAATAGTGCCGTATACGTGAATAGTGTCGTATACATGAATAGTAACTCCGACGAAAAAAGTAAGAATTTCATAATAAAATCCATGACAATATTTTGGTATAATGATATTGAAAAGAATAACATCATTTACGAAAGAAAATAACATCCCTTACAAATACGAAAGAAATAATACCCCTTACCTCAAAAGAATAGTACTTCTGGCTGGAATATCGGATATAATACCGAAGGAAACTTGCACTGAATAGTATCACTCAAAGTATATAAATACTCACAAAAATACGCTCGATATTATAGAGAGAGAAAACTTCTGATTCTGGGGTGATTTTCAATTCTAACCTAAACACCCTATTTATAAGAAAAGCTTAGGATGCCAAAGTAGACTTTTTAATAAAATAATATTTTATTTTTAAAAATTTCCAACCGCCTCATGACCGAAAAGCCATCAGCCTTCACCAACCAAAAGTGGGGCCCACTATTTTATAAAAAAATATTTTTTTTGAAACTTCAATAATTCATAATAAATAGTCCTTTTATCAGAAAAATACAAATTCTATATCTTTTTATAGGAAATTTAATTCTCTACAACTTTGTAAAAGGAAGTTTTTCCAAATTCCAAACATAAATTATCCGAAATCCACAAACGGATGATTTTCCACACCAAAATACTGATAAAAACACATCAGCACTAACTCCTTCTTTTATATCCACAAAATAAATATTTCCTTATCATATAAATTAATAATTAATTATTCACAAATAATATTACAGAACTACAATATTGACAACCAGGTCGTTCCTAGGAAAGAGGGGCCTTCCGATAAGGACTTCTCCTTACTGGCGCGCAATTAAATAACCCCTCCTAGACAGAACTTTCTTAGACATTGTCAATAATGCTATCTAATAATATTATTCAAATAATATGAATTATTAAGTTAATAATGTGAAATACTGTGCAGTGACAATTATTGAATCAATAATACAAAATATCAACTGTAGCAATTATTGAATCAATCATAGCAACATAGCAATTATTGATATAAAATATCAACGTAGCAATTATTGAATCAATAAAATATCATGCAATTATTGAATCAATAATATAAAATATTGAACAGTAATTACTGTAACAATAATTGAGTAGTGACTTCTTACGTAAGAATCAATAATTCAAAATACTGTGCAATACCATGTGCTACTGTGCAACACCGCGTATTACTGTATTTTAACCCCCGGGTATTTCAACAGTATTAACGGTAACAACTAAGCCGTTATTTTATAAAAAGGTTATTTCTGTCGCTTTCTATATCCGACAGTTATTCCGTTGTGGGGTCCATAAATTGCTACGCCGTCGTACGAATATTCCCCGACAACAAGAATATTCCACGACCAAACGAATATTCCCCGACAACAAGAATATTCCACGACCAAACGAATATTCCCCGACAACAAGAATATTTTATAACCACTTGCTCATTTTAAAATATTCGCACATTTCACCCATAACTTTTCACATTTATCAAATCAACCCCTTACTATTTCGAAATAATATATAAAGAAAATTAAATCTTTATTCATAAAAGTTGGGGTCTTACAACCTCCCTTCCTTATAAAATTTCGTCCTCGAAATTGACGTACGTACCTAGTATGTCGAAAAGGTGAGGATACCTCGCTTTCATTTCTGATTCCAACTCCCAGGTCATTTCCTCAATTTCATGGTTTCTCTATAAAACTTTAACTTGAGGTATAATTTTCGAGCGTAGGACATGCTCCTTCCTATCCAAGATCTTGACAGGTACCTCCTCGTACGTTAAATCTTCAGCTATCTCGTCTGGTTCTAACTCAATAATGTGGTTTGGATCTTTCACATATTTACGTAACATGGATATGTGAAAAACATTATGAACACGAGACATGCCTGGAGGTAAAGCGAGTCTATAGGCCACATTTCTTACTCGGTCAAGGATCTCAAATGGACCAATGAATTGTGGATTGAGCTTTCCTCTCTTCCCAAACCTCGTAACTCCTTTCCACGGAGTAACACGTAATAACACATGGTCCCCAACATTAAATTCCACGTCCTTTCGATGAAGATCTGCATAACTCTTTTGTCGATCTTGTGTGGTTTGTATCCGTTGCCGGATCATTTGGATCTTTTTCGTAGTCATACGTACTAACTTCGGTCCTAATAATGTTGCTTCACCCACCTCATCTCAATATACTGAAGAGCGACACTTTCTCCCATACAATGCCTCAAATGGAGCCACGCCTATACTTGCTTGATAATTGTTATTGTAGGAGAATTCCACCAATGATAAGTACTTATCCCAACTCCCTTTGAAGTCTAGAACATAGAGTCTCAATAGATCTTCAAGAGTTTGAATAGTCCTTTCTGATTGTCCGTCTGTTTGAGGATGATAAGCCGAACTGAATCGTAAATCCGTGCCCATAGCTTTCTGCAAACTGATCCAAAATCGTGAAGTAAATCTGGGGTCACGATCCAAAATTATGGATACTGGCATGCCATGCAATCTCACAATCTCATTCACGTACATATGAGAAAGACGTTCAAGGGAATAAGTCTCTCGTATCGGCAAGAAATGAGCAGACTTGGTTAATCTATCAACAATAACCCAAATCGCATCTATGCCTTGAGAAACCTTGGGAAGACCCGTAATGAAATCCATCGTAATGTGTTCCCACTTCCATTTTGGAATCACAAGTGGTTGCAATGGACCCTTCGGTACTTGATGCTCCGCCTTTACATGTTGACACGTTAAACATCTCGAAATAACCTCAGCGATCTCTCTTTTCATATTGCTCCACCAAAATGTATGTTGAAGATCACGATACATTTTGGTACTCCCAGGATGGATTGCAAATGGTGTGTTGTGTGCCTCCATCATGATTCTATGCTTCAAGTCAGAATCGTTAGGAACACAAAGTCTAGAGTTGACTCGAAGTATTCCCTCTTCATCGATTCTTGCTTCTGGAATGGCACCTTCTTGCACCTTCTTCTTCATCTTCATCAGCTCCGGGTCTGTAGCTTGAGCAGCTTTAACTTTATCAATCAAAGCTGGTTCTATGCGTATACTTGACATCATCGCACTCATTCCCGCATATGATCTTCTACTCAACGCGTTAGCTACCATATTCGCTTTTCCAGGATGGTATTGGATGGTATGATCGTAATCTTTCAACAGCTCAAGCCAACGTCGTTGCCGCATGTTGAGTTCCTTCTGAGTAAAGAAATATTTAAGGCTCTTATGATCCGTATAAATCTCCACTTTCTCCTCGTACAGATAGTGTCTCTAGATCATCAACGCGAAAATGACAGCTGCCAACTCTAGATCATGAGTAGGATAATTCCTCTCATATTCTTTGAGTTGTCGCGAGGCATAGGCTATGACTTTCCCATGTTGCATGAGAACACATCCTAAACCTTTGCCCGAAGCATCGCTGTAGATAACAAATCCATCCGAACCAGATGGTATTGTTAGAACAGGTGCCAAGATAAGTCTTCTCTTGAGCTCTTGGAAGCTCTTCTCGCACTCCTCGCTCCAAACGAATTTTGTATCTTTCCGAGTCAACTGAGTTAATGGAGTAGCGATTCGAGAAAATCCCTCTACGAACCTCCGTTAATAACCAGCTAAGCCCAGAAAGCTTCGTACTTCGGTCACCGACTTAGGTTGCTCCCAGCTTTGTATTGCTTCAATCTTTGTTGGATCAATAGATACTCCACGTTTCGATACCACGTGCCTAAGGAATGCTACTTCCTCAAGCCAGAACTCGCATTTCTTCAGCTTGGCATATAGCTTGTTCTCACGAAGCTTTTGAAGTACCAGCTTCAAGTGGTGCTCATGATCTTCACGGCTTTTAGAATAGATGAGGATGTCATCAATAAAGACAACAACGAACTGATCCAAATATTCCTTAAATACACTGTTCATCATATCCATGAAAGCAGCAGGAGCATTAGTCAATCCAAAAAATATGACTAAGAACTCATAATGCCCGTACCGAGTTATGAAAGCAGTCTTCGGAATATCCTCAGTTTTAATCTTCAGCTGATGATATCCAAATGAAGATCGATCTTTGAAAAGAATTGTGCTCCTTGCAACTGGTCTAATAGGTCATCAATACGAGGTAGCGGATACCTATTCTTGATGGTGACATGGTTCAACTCCCAATAGTCAATACAAAGTCGCATACTCCCGTCTTTCTTCTTTACGAATAAAATAGGAGCACCCCAAGGAGACGTACTAGGATGAATAAAACCGATGTCTAACAACTCCTGTAATTGGACCTTTAACTCCTGAAGTTCAATAGGAGCCATTCGATATGGGGTTTTAGAAATGGGCTTTGTACCGGGCTCAAGGTCAATAAAGAATTCAACTTCACGTTCTGGGGGTAGACCGGGAAGTTCTTCGGGAAATACATCAAGAAACTCATTAACAACAGAAATATCATTCAAATCTGACGTATTCTGGTTTAGATCAGTGACATGAGCTAAGAAAGCTTAACATCCATTTTTTAATAAACAAATAGCTTTGTGACTTGAAATGATATTGACTGATTTTAGTGGTTTGGTGGTTTGGATTCACACAACAGGTTGATTAGGAATATTACGAAAATAATCAATTCTGGCATAGTAAGTGGTTAACCAGTCAATTCCTAAAATCACGTCAAATGCAAGTATTTTCAAAGATATAAGATCAACAGGTAAGGTAAGGGTACCAATCTGAATCAAGCAAGATTTGTAAACTATGGATGTAACAAAGGTTTCTCCTAATGGAGTTTCAAAAGATAAGTCAAAGTCTAATTTATCAGAAGTCAAGTTCAAACGTTGAGCACAAGCAGGTGAAATAAAAGAATGGGTAGCACCGGTATCTAACAAGGTGTAAACTTCGCAAGAGTTTATGATTAGCTTACCCGTAATCACCTCGTGTGGATTCCTTGCGTTTTGGGCTGTCACGACAAACGCTCTTCCAGGAATCACCGACTTTGACTTGTCCGAAACCGCCTTTGGAATCACCACCCCCGCTGGACTTGGTTTCGCAACAGGACAATCTCGAGCTATATGTCCTTATTTTCCACAGTTATAGCATGCTTTGAATTGTTGTGGACAGTTTGGGCTGATGTGTCCCTCTTTCCCGCATTTATAGCATACGACCGATGGTCGTTCTCCTCCCCTCGAAACAGTTAATGCTGGTGCTGATGTTGACGTCTTCACGTTCTCATTGTTGTACCTTCTCTTCTTAAAATCTCCTCCCGATTTGCTTTTTCTACTATTATAGCCACGATTACCACCGGAGTGGTTACCGCTTCTGTCATACTTTCCTCCCCGCTGGTTGTCATTGCTCCGATGACTGCTGCCACCGGTACGACCTTGGTTGTGGTCCCTTGGTTGAACATAATCACTATCTCGTTCTAACAACTGGGCCATGTTCACTACATCCGAATATAGAGAAAATTTGTGAGAAATGAGGTATTGACGTATTTCGGGTTTCAAACCTCTTAGAAACATCCGCGTCATACGTTCCTCATTTTCCACCAAATGAGGTGCAAACCTGGACAGCTCCGCGAACTTAGCCTTGTACTGGGACACCGTCATGTTGTTTTGTTATAGTCTGATAAACTCTACCTCCTTCATATGACGAATACTTTCAGGAAAGTACTTGTCATTGAACAATTTCTGGAACGCTTCCCAAGACATCTTGAGTGCAGCAGGCTGGGTACGCTTCACGGATTCCCACCAGTAATCTACCTCTCCACAGAATATAAACGTGGTGAATGGAACCTTCTGTTCCTCCGTGCATCCCAAAACATCAAATATCTTGGTAATTTGTTTAATCCACGTCTCCGCCTTGATCGGATCTGGTTTTCCCAAAAACTCTGGTGGTCCCAATTCTTTGAACTGCTTGGCAGTGACAAGCCGCGAGTTGTTATTATCTCCACCTGTATGTTGCACACGAGTCTCCCTCGTCTGGTTTTGCATGAACTGCAAAAAACTTCTAAACATCTCATTGTTTATCTTCTGATCAGCGTTGTTTTCAGGATGAACATTGCCTTCTTGTTGCACGTTCTCCTGGTTGGTGATTAAAGGTGTCTCCACGGTCTTATTCACTTCGTTGTTAACATTCTCAGCTGCCATTCTCAAATACTGCCATAAAACAAGGGTTAATTAAACAAATTAACATACAACATATTAACCCTATGCTCCGACTGACCAATTAAATACCACATAAGCTTAGGTAGGACATACTAGTGAAGGATTTACTCGTCTCTCCCCTCCTAGTTCTATTCCCCGATCTCCGCCAGAGATCATATCCCTAAGCTCTGATACCAACTGTGACACCCCCCAGAATAGGTCCAGTCAACCCAACCCATTCTGAGTCGCCAAATACATGGTACAGAAATCAAATATAAACTTTTATATCACACGGTCGTGCAAAATACGACCACACAACTGTGAGTGTCAATACAAATCGTATATAATACGAAATATCAACATTCAAATTCATTCTTTATTTATTACAATTATTATCCCACTATTTTACAAAAATAGCGAGGACTACTACTGCTCTAACTCGGACCATCATTCTGTCCCCCGACTAGTTCCTGCAACATTCTCATTTTCTGAAGAGGACAATAGATGAAAAGGGTGAGCTCAATTAGCCCAGTAAAGAATATTACGACTAAGATAATGGAAAATAAATTATCATTAGCCTTCAATAAATCAGATAAAATATAATGGACAACCAATTTTAGATCAATATTCGCAACGGAAATAACAATTCATTAGAAGAGTTAAGTAGAGAATGAAGTCTACTATCTTCTATGATTTAAAAGTCCATCATCAATATTTTATCCATGTAACATCAATCAATATATATCTCAAATCAAATATTTATCTTTGCCTTACAGGCCAAAGATATTCATTTGTATCACCAGTGGTCATGTTCATCTCAACACCTGTCCATCTTTGCACTACGGCCAAAGATATTCATCAGGTAATCATTCATCTTTGCTCTACAGGCCAAAGATATTCAGTTATATCACCTTTTAGGACTGAGGATGATGAAAAACCATATAAATAACGAATCCAGTGAAATAAAGGATAAGATTAATGATTCGCATTTTAGTTTATTCAAGTTCAAAAATATTCCACAATAATACTTTGTGGAGCAAAATTCAAGAATGAAGCTCAAAACCTAGATCCAATTAAATATAGTAACTATAACAGACAATTTAGACAAACAGAAGAAATTTTAATTTTTTTATGAATAGTGCCGTATACGTGAATAGTAACTCCGACGGAAAAAGTAAGAATTTCATAATAAAATTCATGACAATATTTTGGTATAATGATATTGAAAAGAATAACATCATTTACGAAAGAAAATAACATCCCTTACAAATACGAAAGAAATAATACCCCTTACCTCAAAAGAATAGTACTTCTAGTTGAAATATCGGATATAATACCGAAAGAAACTTGCACTGAATAGTATCACTCAAAGTATATAAATACTCACAAAAATACGCTCGATATTATAGAGAGAAAATTTCTGATTCTGGTCTGATTTTTAATTCTAACATAAGCACCCTATTTATAGGAAAAGCTTAGGATGCCAAAGTAGACTTTTTAATAAAATAATATTTTATTTTTAAAAATTTCCAACCGCCTCATAACCCAAAAGCCATCAGCCTTCACCAACCAAAAGGGGGGCCCACCATTTTTTTTTGAAACTTCAATAATTCATAACAAATAGCCTTTTTATCTGAAAAATACAAATTCTTTGTTTTTCTATAGGAAATTTAATTCTCTACAACTTTGTAGAAGGAAGTTTTTCCAAATTCCAAACATAAATTATCCGAAATCCACAAACGGATGATTTTTCACACCAAAATACTGATAAAAACACATCAGCACTAACTCTTTCTTTTATATCCACAAAATAAATATTTTCTTATCATATAAATCAATAATTAATTATTCACAAATAATATTACAGAACTACAATATTGACAACCAGGTTGTTCCTAGGAAAGAGGGGGCCTTCCGATAAGGACTTCTCCTTACTGGTGCGCAATTAAATAACCCCTCCTAGATAGAACTTCCTTAGACATTGTCAATAATGCGATCTAATAATATTATTTAAATAATATGAATTATTGAGTTAATAATGTGAAAATACTGTGCAGTGACAATTATTGAATCAATAATACAAAATATCAACTGTAGCAATTATTGAATCAATCATAGCAACGTAGCAATTATTGATATAAAATATCAACGTAGCAATTATTGAATCAATAAAATATCATGCAATTATTGAATCAATAATATAAAATATTGAACAGTAATTACTGTAACAATAATTGAGTAGTGACTTCTTACGTAAGAATCAATAATTCAAAATACTGTGCAATACCGTGTGCTACTGTGCAACACCGCGTATTACTGTATTTTAACCACCAGGTATTTCAACAGTACTAACGGTAACAACTACGCCGTTATTTTATAAAAGGTTATTTCTGTCGCTTTCTATATCCGACAGTTATTCCGTTTGGGGTCCACAAATAGCTGTGCCGTCGTACGAATATTCCCCGACAACAAGAATATTCCACGACCAAAAGAATATTTCCCGACAACAAGAATATTTTATAACCACTTGCTCATTTTAAAATATTCGCACATTTCACCCATAACTTTTCACATTTATCAAATCAACCCCTTACTATTTTGAAATAATATATAAAGAAAATTAAATCTTTATTTATAAAAGTTGGGGTCTTACATTGTAACCCCATAAGGGAAGATGATGGAGATGTTTTTATCTATTTCATGGTTTGCATTTATTATGGGTAGATAGATATATGATATTTGTATAGTGAACACCAAATCCCGTGGAAATTGAAGTACCCAAATTTGGGGGTGTTACAAGTTGGTATCAGAGCTGTAGGTTATGAACCTTAGGTGGGGGAAACCCTTAGGGTAGTAGCCTTCGAGAACATAGTAATGATAAACTCTTATTGAGTTCTAAGAAAGATAATAAATTTACATTATGTGCTATGTGTTTATACTTATGTACTCGCTAGTATCGATTAGCATCACGTAATAACTAAGATTTAAAATTTGATTTATCAGAATGTCGGATGTTGGAGGATCTAGTCAGCCTAGGGTGGTTGTACCTCGAGTGGCTATTGAGGAGGAGCCCCGAGACATTCACACAGTCTGGAAGCATTTGATTCGTAGAGAGCCATCTCCTTTGATCACAGTTGTTGGTCGGAAGCATGAGCCAGTGTTTGACTCAGAGGAGGACTCCGAAGAGATTGAGATTCAGGCTGAGGCAGCCGAGGAGGATGAAGACCCTGAAGAGTTTCCACCGAACTCTATCAGTGCTGAGATGTACGACGAGCTGTATGACCGTAACATCGAGTTACAGGATACTTTTCGGGAGTTGAAGGAACGGACGGTTACTCAATAGACTACCATCGAGTAGAAGGATGGTGAGATTGAGACTCTTTACACACGTCTTGGAAACGTAGAGTGGGAGTTGGTCTATGAAAAGGGCCAATGTGAAGAAAATTCAGCTGAGATAGAAAAGCTGAAGAATGATTTGAAAGAGAAATCAGCAAAGCTTGCCATAGCAGATAATGCTTGGGTGAGGGATTCACGACGTGCAGATCTTGCAGAGGATAATGATCGTGCAAAGAAGGCTAAGATTGAGGAGACGGACTACACATTTCAGAATGCTATTGATAAGGCCCAGGATCGGGTTATGTACTTCCAGTTCAGTTCGAGGGTCTGCCTTAGTATATGCTGGATCGCAGAATGATGTTCCGCGTTATGGAGGAAGAGCGCAGTAAAGTTGTTCGTCGCCTTAGTAGGCCAAGATAGGAATAGTTTGATCATGTGAATATTTATTTGATAGTTAATAATGTAAATTTCGATGTGATTATAAACAAAGGAATATTTTGATGATTTAAATCCTGAAGATTCTTTATCTCGGGATAGTTGATGTAAATAGCAGTGATGCTATCTTATTATGTTTAAAACTTTTGATTAAATAAAATATCAGAGTTTATTTGAGATGATATGTGTTAAGTGATTATGTTAAAGTATTTAAGTTAAGCCTTAAATATTTAAAAGATTGAATAAAGATCTAATAAGCGTATATCTTAACAAAAATGCCGCCGAGAAGACGCCCTAACCGTCAACTAGCCCAAGAAGGGTCGACTAATAACGACGACGCCAATGCTAACGCCAACCCCGTTCAGCAGTTGGTGAATCTTTTGACTGGAGCTCTAAACAACCAACCGCAAGCTCCACCGAACACGGCATTCAAGGACTTCAAGGCGGTGGGATCGCCAGAGTTCAAGGGATCCATAAACCCGATTGAAGCACATACTTGGGTTATGGAGATGGAAAAAGTTTTTGACGTTGCTAGGGTCGGTGAGGACCAGAAGACCTCTTATACTACATTTATGCTGAAATCAGAAGCCAGCTATTGATGGCAGGCAAATAAAGTCAGGGGAGGAGAAGGTGTGATCACCTGGGAGAGGTTCAAGGAGATGTTTTTCGAGATGTACTTCCCGACGAGCTCACAAAATCAGATGGAGGTGCAGTTTCTGGAGTTGAAGCAAAGCAATATATCTATACCAGATTACGCTGTAAAGTTTAATGAGCTGGCTAGGTTCGCCACATATTAAGTGCACACCGATGAGAGGAAGATAAGAAGGTTTGAACAGGGACTGAAGCTCTAGTTGTATAGCAAGGTGTCGATTATCCAGCTGTACACCTTTGCTGGAGTATTGGAGAAGGCCATCCTCGCTGAAGGAGGAAGCAATGCGGCGACCAAATACAACCAGGATCAGAAGAAGAAGAAGAGTGAAGGAGAAAGTGTTAAGGCTAGTGGTAGCAACGCGGGAGGAAGCAATAACCAGAAGAGGAGGTGGAATGACAGCACACAGACTGGAAATCAGGAAGGAAGCCGGAAGAAGAGAATTGAAGCAAGTCTGACCTGCGAAAAAAGCACCCGGGGGTCTGTATGAAGGGTAAAAGAGTTTGCTATAATTGTGGTCAGGAAGGCCACATAGCACCGAACTGCCCTAACCCTAAGAAGGGCGCCTGCTTCACATGTAGGTCAAAGGACCACTCGGCTAGGGACTGTCCCAAGAAAGTATCTGGAGGGGCAGGATCAGTACGGAACAGAGGAGGCAGCGGTGGAAATGCTTTGACTATCACAGGACCAACCGCAACTAACCAACCAACCGCCAGGACATTCAACATGACAGAGGACATTCTCTCCTTTTACTAGAAGTAGTAGATTTTTTGTTGATCATTCAATATCTCCATGTACAACTTATTATACCCAAGCATACCATTTGATATACCCTAAGGGTCTTAAGGAATATGTCAAAGTATAACTCATCATACACAAGATACTATAATGATCTCAAGTCCAAGGATTAATTGTACTACTATCACTATAGGAATTCCTATTGACAGGCGAGTAAAACTCTATTAGGTATTCTTTTAGCGAGTCACGTTCAGTGAACTTATTCTCCAATAAGCACCTACATACTTGCTTTAGTGTCTCCACACAAATAACTATGAGATCAATCATCCTCTTCCTAATAGTAAGCAAAGTATGTACCAATCTATCCGGATTCACTAATCTTTTTTTAGTAATCCAACGATTGGGAAAATTTTTAGTTTTAAGCTAATAAAGAATTTAGATCTCAATAGTATAATCATCATCATGATTCTAAAAACATTGCTTAAGACTATGGGTTTATCACATATTATATAACAGCACCATGTAGATAAAGTAAAATACCTTTAATAAATTATTTTTTTTTATTAATAAATGAATAAGATTACAAAGTATATGCTACATCATATCAAATGTGATTAGTCTGCGTGCATACTACTTTAAGATTAGTAAGGTTTAAAAGATGATGGAGAAGACCTTAGAAGACTTTAGCTGGGTGACCAACTTATAAGAAGTGGAAAGTAGGTTTTATATATACAAACCAATCTATCATCTCTTTCACTTTTCCTAAAATTTGCTAAGAGGTAAGAGAGAAAGAGAGAAAGCAAGAGCAAAAGCTTGATATCTCAAGAGAGAGAGAGAGAGGGCTAGATTAGAGGAGAGAAAATGATAGTAAGAGGCTATCTTAGATCAAACATAAGTCTAATAAGAAGAAGAAGAACTACAAGAGGTAAGCCTAGAACCGTAACTCATCATCTCTTTGATTTTTATTCTTTGAGTTGAGTAGTTGTTGGTGCTTGTTGATTAATGGAAGATCATGGTGAATATTGAAGTTATATGGTGGTTATGAAGAATTTAACCTTGTAAAACTACCTTAAGTATGTATGTCACATTAACAAATAACGAAAACGTAAGTCTAAGCGTGAGGATGGAAAGATTAAAGTAGATGACTGTAAACGGACCTCTATAAGTGATTGTTTGTGTGTTATTGTTGGATTCCAAAAAGAAGAAATCCTAGATAAGTAAGTTACGAAGAAGTTCCAAGTGGAACAGAGGAAAATTATGTCATAACGAAGTTATGGCGAATTTTTTTGTAAAAGACATAAAACGTGAAAAACCCTAGCTTGGTACCATTTTTGCGCTAAGTATACTGGTAGTTAACGCTTCCAGAAAGTTCCTTCTTTCTGGGGGTTTTGTATTTGGTATTAAATTGAGCCTTAGGCTCAAGAATGAGCTTAATCCGATTTCGGAAGAGCGAGTTGTGAAGTTTAAAAAATTTGACGTTGAAAACGTCTTTCGGTGAAAAATGGTTTTCGGAGTACTTTTGAGTTAATTTTTCGACAAGTTAGAGAACCTTCAAAATCATTTATTAAGGGGGATGTGTAGAGGATGTTATGAGTAAGAATATGGCTCAAGAACGGACTCATCCCGATAAGGGATGATGAAGTTATGAAGCAGTGAAGTAGAGGAGATGAGCTGAAAAAAAATTTGGGAGCCAAAGTTTGGCTGAGTACATTCTGCCCTTGAATGCCGGGCCATTCAAATTAGGCTTAATTTGAATGTCGGGGAATTCGACATAAGAATGTCAAGGACAATTTTGATGTCAGTAAGTAATCCGGACATAACTTTTTCGTACAATTTTCGATTGAAATGATTCAAGATAATTCAGAAAGCTAAGAAGTAGACCTACAACTTTTATTTAATAAGAATTGAGAGTTAAGGTCGGGATCAGTTTTGAAATTAAGCTTATTTAGGGCTACTTTGTATTCGGGCACGAGGCGTGGTGATTCTTTTGGAACGTTGTGACGCCAAGCCATGTTTGTCAAGTATTTTCGAGTTCTAAACATTGAACTTTAGAAATATGGTCCAGGGGAATGTAAACCAAGGAATGGTAGATGAATTGGACGTGTCAATTGTACACAATGACATGACATGACGTTTGGGCATTCGGGATAGACGAGTCAGGCGTGCGACGTACGAACGTCGAAACGTCGAGTAAAGTGTTAACGAACTTAAAAAGTGTTCCAATTCTAATGAACGGAGATTATAAAACATGGAATAAAGTTAATGTAAACCATGAGTGACATATATATATATATATATATATATATATATTGTTGGGTTTGTACGAAATCGTGATGCAATCAAATTGCAAAAATTAGCGGAAGCATGGTATAACAGAGTTTAAAAAATTTCTACAAAACCATTACCCGGATCATCCTTTATGCAAATTTTTAATTTAAAACGATAAATAAGAAGTTATGGAATCATACCCTTGTAGAACGAAGCTTCCACAGGTACTAGTTCAACTCCTTGTTCTTCGTGATCTCCTTGAATTTCCGGGTTAGATTCCTTTCTTTGATCAACGTTAGCCACCCAAGTGTTTGGCCTCTAGAGGTGATCCACCAAGGAAGAGAAATTATCAAGAAGGAGGGTGTTTGGCTAAACCTTAGTTTTCTATCCTCTATAGAAAAGGAGTACTCTCCAACAATTAGAATTGCATCAATCTAATATCTATTATAAGACTTCTCTTATATAGACATTGGTCAACCCTTCTAATCCTATTAGACATGAGATTTCTTTTAATTAATTAAACTCCTTTAATTAATTTAGGCTTCCCACCACATGGGAATAATTAATTAAATTCATTTAATTAATTTGTCTCCTAATCTTATTAGGAATAAATGAGAGTACTAAATATTAAATTAATTACTAAACTCCTTTAGAAATTAAAATAATAATAATTGTAATAATATTAATAAGACTCCTCTTATTAATTTATATTTAATATTTCTAAAATATTAAATAATAAACATTAAGCTATTTAATTTATTCTATCACCATAAATTAAATTAATTATACTTAATGCATTATTACGATTATGCCATTACCTTCTTAAATAATTATTCTTCCTTTTATGGTGTGACCCTTTAGGTTCTCCATATTAAACCGGTTGTGAATAAATCAATTAAAACAATTTTAATCTTATTTAAATAAATAAATTAAACTAATAATTTATTTAAATAAATAATATTTATTCTACAATAGGGATAAGCCTCCCTAGCGATCAACGACTTTCCAGATAATATAGATTTCAACATTAATCATAAAAGAACCTGTGAGTTAATAGTTACCATACAATTCAATCCTTCCACCATACAATGTCCCAATTAAATATAAGACATGGATTTACTGTCAAGTCTTATTTTATTTAATTATATGTATTTCGATTAGAAAATGCACAACTCCAAATAATGCAAATTAAAAACTCCTTTCTAATTTCATTTCACCTTGGCCAAGGATTCCTGGGTTGTCATTTAACGAATCACATGGGACATATCTCCTCTTTTACTAGAGGTGGTAGATTCTTTATTGATCATTCATTATCTCCATATGTAACTCATTATACCCAAGCATACCCTATATATGCCTTAAAAGGTCTTAAGGAATAAGTCAAAGTGTAATTTGTTACATACAAGATACTATGATGATCTCAAGTCCAAGGATCACTTGTATTACTATCACATTAGGAATTCCTATTGACATGCGAGTAAAACTCCATTAGGTATTCCATAGCGAATCACGTTCAGTGAACTTATTCTTCAATAAGCACCTACATACTTGCTTTAGTGTCTCCACACAAATGATCATGAGATCAATCATCCTCATCCAATGAGCAAGCAACATATGTACCAATCTATCCGGATTTACTAATCCCCTTTTTAGTAATCCCACGATTGGGAACTATTTAAGTTTTAAAACTTTCTAAGAATTTAGATCTCATTAGCATGATCATCATCATGATTCTAAAAGCATTGCTTAAAACTATGGGTTATTTACATATTATAAAAACAGCAACATGTAGATAATTAAATGCCTGTAATAAATGAATATTTCATTAATAAATAAATAAGATTGTTTACAAAGTACGTGCTTTATCATCATACATGATTGGCTTGTATGCACACTACTATCAATCTCCCACTTGCACTAAAGCCAATCGCCATGGTATCTCATACCCATCTTCTCTAAGTGACGATCAAACTGCTGTTGTGTTAAAGCTTTAGTAAATGGATCTGCAATGTTGTCTTGAGAGTCTACACGCTCCAAGGTGACGTCTCCTCTTTCAATGATCTCCCTGATCAAATGAAATCGCCCCAACACGTGTTTAGATTTCTGATGAGACCTCGGTTCCTTAGCCTGTGCAACTGCTCCTGTGTTGTCACAGTAAATGGGAACTGCTTCTCCAATGCTAGGAACCACACCAAGTTCAGTTATGAACTTCTTCATCCAAACAGCTTCCTTTGCAGCTTCACTTGCAGCTATATACTCTGCCTCTGTCACTGAATCAGCAACTGTTTGCTGCTTGGAACTCTTCCAACTCACTGCGCCTCCGTTCAAGGTAAAAACATACCCCGAAACAGATTTACTATCATCTTGGTCCGTTTGAAAACTTGAGTCTGTGAAGCCCTCGAGTTTTAATTCAGACCCACCGTAGACAAGAAAAATATCCTTAGTCCTTCTCAAGTATTTTAGGATATTCTTCACTGCCTTCCAGTGCTCTTCTCCTGGATTCGACTGGTATCTGCTCATTACACTAAGTGAATGAGCAACATCCGGTCTAGTACATATCATACCGTACATGATAGATCCTATTGCAGAAGCATAAAGGATCTTACTCATTCGGTCTCTCTCCTCAGGTGTCTTTGGGGCCTGTTTCTTGGAGAGATGTATTCCATGGCTCATCGGCATGAGTCCTCTTTTGGAATCTTCCATGCTAAATCTCTTTAGCATTGCATCAATGTACGTTCCTTGGGATAAACCAAGCATCCTTTTAGATCTATCTCTATAGATCTTTATCCCCAAAATATAGGATGCTTCTCCCAAGTCCTTCATGGAGAAGTGTTTAGATAACCAGATTTTAATTGATTGTAGCATAGGAATGTCATTCCCTATCAGTAATATATCATCAACATATAATACAAGGAATGAAACAGCGCTCCCACTAACCTTCTTGTACACACATGGTTCATCGTCATTTTTGATAAAATCAAACTCTTTGATTGTCTCATCAAAACGAATGTTCCATCTACGAGAAGCTTGCTTCAATCCATAAATGGATCGTTGCAGCTTACAGACTTGATTTATTCCAACCTTTGAAACAAATCCCTCTGGCTGTGTCATATACACATCCTCTTCAAGTTTCCCATTGAGGAAGGCCGTTTTCACGTCCATCTGCCAGATCTCATAGTCGTTATAAGCTGCAATCGCAAGCAAAATCCGAATGGACTTGAGCATAGCTACTGGTGAAAAGGTTTCATCATAATCAACTCCTTGTCTTTGTTTGAAACCTTTTGCAACCAGTCGGGCCTTATAGGTCTTCACCTTGCCGTTCGCTCCAGTCTTTCTTTTAAAGACCCATTTACACCCAATAGGCATAATGCCTTCAGGTGGTGAAACCAAAGTCCATACTTTGTTTTCATACATGGAGTCCATTTCGGATTTCATGGCTTCAAGCCATTTCCCTGAGTCTTTATTACTTATGGCCTGTTCGTAATTCAATGGATCATCATCATTCATGATGTGTACCTCATCGTCATCCTCTATAACGAATCCATACCTCTCAGGTATCTTCGGTACTCTCCCAGATTTACGAACAGGGTGTGGTATAGTAGGTTCTTCTACTTGGTCAGGTACCTGACTTTGATCCGTGGTAATTTGTGGTTCTTGAACTTCTTCAAGATATATCTTACTCCCACTGACCCCTTCATGGATAAACTCCTTTTCCAAGAAGGCAGCATGTTTCGCAACAAACACCTTTTGATCAGTTAGATGATAGAAATAATACCCTACAGTTTCTTTAGGGTATCCCACAAATCTACACTTTTCGGATTTAGTCTGTAGCTTATCATGTTCAAACTTTTTGACATAAGCTGGACAACCCCAAGTCTTAACATGCTTAAGATTTGGTTTCCTCCCCTTCCACATCTCATATGGAGTCTTTGGGGCGGATTTGGTAGGTACCTTGTTAGGTATGCAGCCGTTTCTAGGGCATATCCCCAGAAGGAAATTGGAAGGTCGGTAAAACTCATCATGGATCGAACCATGTCTAACAGTGTTCGATTTCTCCTTTCAGATACTCCATTTAACTGTGGTGTACCTGGAGGAGTCCATTGTGAGATTATACCATTTTCTTTGAGACAATTGAGAAACTCACCGCTTAAATATTCTCCGCCTCGATCTGATCGAAGTATCTTTATACTCTTGCCCGTTTGTTTCTCTACTTCACTTCTGAACTCTTTGAACTTTTCAAATGATTCTGACTTGTATTTCATTAAATACACATATCCAAATCTTGAGTGATCATCAGTGAAAGTAATAAAATAAGAATACCCACCCCGTGCACTTGTTGTCATAGGCCCACAAACGTCTGTGTGAATCAATGTCAACAACTCTGTAACTCTTTCTCCTCTTCCACTAAAAGGAGATTTAGTCATTTTACCCATGAGACAAGATTCACAAGTTGGATATGATTCATAATCGGATAGCTCGAGGAGCCCATCTTTATGCAACTTGGATAATCTTGTTTCATTGATATGACCGAGTCTACAGTGCCACATGTAGGTATAATTAATATCATCTCTTTTCCTTTTCTTAGTTTGTTCAATTTGAAATATATTTTCTTGTAAGTCAAGTGTATAAAGTCCATTTCGCAAATTTCCAATACCATATAAAACATCGTCTTTATAAATAGAACAACTATTGTTCTTTATAACAACGTTAAATCCTTCCATATCCAATACAGAAATTGAAATAATGTTTTTAATAATATTCGGAACATAATAACAATTATTAAGATAAATGGACTTGCCCGAAGGCATTGCTAAATAATAAGTTCCTACAGCTAATGCAGCAACCTTTGCTCCATTCCCTACTCGTAGGATCACCTCATCATTGTTCAGCTTTCTACTTCTGACCAGTCCCTTCACATTATTACATATGTGAGAACCACAGCCGGTATCCAATACCCAAGTAGAATTTTGACTTTCTGAAAAATTAATTTCAATCATGAACAAACCTTGATTGGAAGTCGAAGCTTCTCCAAGCTTCTTGTCTGCCAGAAACTTCTTGCAGTTTTTCTTCCAATGACCCGGCTCGTTGCAATGGAAGCACATTCCTTTGCTAGCTGGATCAGATTTCTTTTGTTCCTTTATGTTCACCTTGCCCTTGGTCATCCGAGATCAGAAGAGCTCCTTAGATATCTCATATCTAGCAGTCCTACTTTGTTCACCATACAACTCCTTGAGGTGAATCAACATAGTAGGAGCATCCATATTTTCGTGCTGACGCTGAAGCTCGTTATTCATGGATGCGAGCATGATGCATTGAGCTACAGATGCATCATCTTGCCACTTTACAATGGTGGCAATCTCTTCCTCAGAGGTTGTTTCTGGAACAGTTCCAGGGACATGTGAGTTTAGGACATAAGAAATCTTTTCAGTAGTGAGAACTATTCTCAGATTTCTTGGCCAGTCCGTATAATTCAGCCCGGTAAGCTTATTAGCATCAAGTATGCTTCGCAGTGAAATTAGTGATTTTGACATTTTTAAAATTCTGCATGTGAAAAACAATATTTTAGCAAACATTCATTTTATTAATTTTGCATACCAAAATAAATTTAGGTCTTTATTTTAAATTGGTATCTCCCACTATTTTTATCAAACTATATTACCCTCACTTATATAGTTCGACAACATCTAATTAAAAATTTGCTAGTGAGAATAAGGATCCCATTTCAAATGTATATAACCTTGTGGATAGCACAACAAGCGATATACAAATAAATAGGTAGACAACTCTTGTCAATTACATCACCATGTAATTCCTTTTATTTTGCCTCTTAAATCATAATGGTCAAGTGTGTGCACATCCGAACTAAAATAATTTAAGTTAAGTCCAGCCTAGCACTTTCATAAATTCAAAAAAGAAAAATGTTCGTCCTTGTGGATAGCACAACAAGACTAGATCGTTCAATTTTCTTGATAAGCATCAAATGTGATTAATTAACATCTTAAATACGCAATACTCGCCTTGTGGATAGCACAACAAGCTCATATTAAATATCTAATACTCTATTAATTTATCATGCTAGAAGGCGACGTTCGATATTCCAAATATCATTTGAACACTTCGGACTTAATATTATTTCTTTGAGGGATTTGTTATTATTAGTCTCATCTTTGTTTAGCGCGCATGCACATATATATATATAAAATACGCGTCATTTTATTAAACATGCGAAGCATGTTTGCATAAAATATAATATATATAATATTTAGCATGCAATATAGAATACTATATTCTACCCGGATTGATTATGGACTTTTATTCTAGTTTGGTTCACTAGAGCCACCAAGTGAACCAAAAGGTCAAACCTAGGGGTGCAAGAATTTAAATTTAAACGTAACTATTACATTTAAACCCGGGCTCCATACAAACGGGTCTTCACGCGCTCCTTGCTCCTTGGTCTCTAATTTTTAAAGATAATTCTAACTATTTCTATTACATTAAACTATTTAATTTAAATAGAAACCTTGATCAACAGTCAAGGGGAAGTACATAGGAGGGAGATAGAATTTTACATCAAGAAAAAAAAATTAGAGAAGACGAGGTACGCAGACCCCATTTAATAAAACCCATTCATTCAAGCATTCAACTAAAATAAAATCCAATCACATTGGTCAAATAGTCCATAATCAATCCCCATTTATTTTCATACATATCACCATATATATTAATAAATAAATATTCATCTCATGAATTAAAACATTCCATATATATATGAGTATCATTTAATGGGCAATTTTAAATTGCATGAAATCCAATTTCAAGATTAAAATAAACTCTTTATTTTAATTATAAAATTATTTAGAATATAATATATAAATATATCATATTTATTTTTTTTTAAAAAAAGTCACCTTCTTTTATTAAAAGAGTCCTGCAGGTTTATTAAAAAAGTCCTTTCTTGATGGGTCACATTCTTTTTGGAGTAAGAAAGAGACAACACCTTTTCTTTGCAGAATTCAAGATTAGCACCAAAAAAAAAATTGTGATTCTTCCCAAAAAAAGTCTTTTTTTTTTCTTAAAAAATATAATTTTATACAATAAAATTATGCCCAATAAATTATTTTAAATACATACCCATATGTATATGAAATCAAAAATAAATTAATAATTGCATAAAGATTTGGCTCTGATGCCACTGTTGGGTTTGTACGAAATCGTGATGCAATCAAATTGCAAAAATTAGCGGAAGCATGGTATATCAGAGTTTAAAAAATTTCTACAAAACCATTACCCGGATCATCCTTTATGCAAATTTTTAATTTAAAACGATAAATAAGAAGTTATGGAATCATACCCTTGTAGAACGAAGCTTCCACAGGTACTAGTTCAACTCCTTGTTCTTCATGATCTCCTTGAATTTCCGGGTTAGATTCCTTTCTTTGATCAACGTTAGCCACCCAAGTGTTTGGCCTCTAGAGGTGATCCACCAAGGAAGAGAAATTATCAAGAAGGAGGGTGTTTGGCTAAACCTTAGTTTTCTATCCTCTATAGAAAAGGAGTACTCTCCAACAATTAGAATTGCATCAATCTAATATCTATTATAAGACTTCTCTTATATAGACATTGGTCAACCCTTCTAATCCTATTAGACATGGGATTTCTTTTAATTAATTAAACTCCTTTAATTAATTTAGGCTTCCCACCACATGGGAATAATTAATTAAATTCATTTAATTAATTTGTCTCCTAATCTTATTAGGAATAAATGAGAGTACTAAATATTAAATTAATTACTAAACTCCTTTAGAAATTAAAATAATAATAATTGTAATAATATTAATAAGACTCCTCTTATTAATTTATATTTAATATTTCCAAAATATTAAATAATAAACATTAAGCTATTTAATTTATTCTATCACCATAGATTAAATTAATTATACTTAATGCATTATTACGATTATGCCATTACCTTCTTAAATAATTATTCTTCCTTTTATGGTGTGACCCTTTAGGTTCTCCATATTAAACCGGTTGTGAATAAATCAATTAAAATAATTTTAATCTTATTTAAATAAATAAATAAAACTAATAATTTATTTAAATAAATAATATTTATTCTACAATAGGGATAAGCCTCCCTAGCGATCAACGACTTTCCAGATAATATAGATTTCAACATTAATCATAAAAGAACCTGTGAGTTAATAGTTACCATACAATTCAATCCTTCCACCATACAATGTCCCAATTAAATATAAGACATGGATTTACTGTCAAGTCTTATTTTATTTAATTATATGTATTTCGATTAGAAAATGCACAACTCCAAATAATGCAAATTAAAAACTCCTTTCTAATTTCATTTCACCTTGGCCAAGGATTCCTGGGTTGTCATTTAACGAATCACATGGGACATATCTCCTCTTTTACTAGAGGTGGTAGATTCTTTATTGATCATTCATTATCTCCATATGTAACTCATTATACCCAAGCATACCCTATATATGCCTTAAAAGGTCTTAAGGAATAAGTCAAAGTATAATTTGTTACATACAAGATACTATGATGATCTCAAGTCCAAGGATCACTTGTACTACTATCACATTAGGAATTCCTATTGACATGCGAGTAAAACTCCATTAGGTATTCCATAGCGAATCACGTTCAGTGAACTTATTCTTCAATAAGCACCTACATACTTGCTTTAGTGTCTCCACACAAATGATCATGAGATCAATCATCCTCACCCAATGAGCAAGCAACATATGTACCAATCTATCCGGATTTACTAATCCCCTTTTTAGTAATCCCACGATTGGGAACTATTTAAGTTTTAAAACTTTCTAAGAATTTAGATCTCATTAGCATGATCATCATCATGATTCTAAAAGCATTGCTTAAAACTATGGGTTATTTACATATTATAAAAACAGCAACATGTAGATAATTAAATGCCTGTAATAAATGAATATTTCATTAATAAATAAATAAGATTGTTTACAAAGTACGTGCTTTATCATCATACATGATTGGCTTGTATGCACACTACTATCATATATATATATATATATGTGACTAATTGGTATTTCTATGTGCAGTAAATGTGTAGGACTTATAAAAGGCGATTAACGTCACAGTTTTAAAGAACATTAAGGCAAGTATTCTAATTCCATTTAACTTTCGTATTGAATGTCAGTTTTAAGAATGTGGATGTATATTCTTATGAATAATCCGTATGTATGCTTTTGTTTACACAATTATTATATATTGTGCAAACTCCAAACTTATACAAACTTTCTATTGTTGTATACGTGTTCATCTATTCTATAATGCATAAATTGTTCATGCTTTGCTATAACGCATGAATTATTCAAGCTTTCAAGTCTGATATGCATGAACTGTTTAAGAGCTATGTTAATGCCAATTGTATCGGCTAGACACATGTTAAAACATTTTATTGATTTGAATATAATCCTCTGAAATGTTATTAGGAATAAGTAGAGCTTCCGAACAAAATTTTCTTGGTGTGGATTCAGTCTGAGAATGAACAACCCTAATATTGGGAAAATGTTTTTAGTATTGCCGGCATACTCTGCCAGGTGACGGTATGAACACAAATCCAGTCGTTCAATATGTAGTATTGATCAATACAGAGTACAAATGGCTGATCACCCAACGTGCCCGTAAGCTATGACGGTTTACAACAGAATAGCTGTTCAAAATTTTTAAATAAAAATAAAAGTTCGAGATCTTGTGACCGCTCAACATAAAGTTAATATGTTATTTCAAAAATGTGACTGAGTATCTTTAAACTTTGGATGTAGTGCTTTATGGTAGTAACATTAACATACATCTAACCATGCATTTATACTAATAGAAAAGTAATTACTAATTATTATAAGCTTATTATTACATACTCAGGTTCTACGACCTTTAAATCTTCTTGTCATGATAATTAAAGCAATAATTATTTACAATAAACCTATCTATTACAAATAGGTTCCATAATCCTCTTATGCATTCATCTTTCCTTTACCCTTGCCTTTTCTTGAACCTTCCACACGCTCAGTTTTCACTGAAAATATTTAATTTTAAGCAAGAATGAGCATTTACATGCCCAACAAGTATAACAATTGCATATAAAACAACAAAATCAAGAATCATGCTTTCATACTTCTAAACCTTTAACAACTGAACAAAAGTTGTGAAGAGATCTCAAATGATAGGAAGTTACTTCCTTTGGTTTTAAAACTTATTTTTGAAACGACGCAGTGACTTTAGCTGAGCGGTCATAAGACCTTGAACTTTCATTTTCATTTCAGAAAGGGTTTAAACAGCTATTCCGCTGTAAACAGTCATAGCTTACGAGTACGTTAGGTGATCAGCCGTTTATTCCCTGTATTAATCAATACTATATGGCAAACGACTTAATTTTCTTTCTTGTGTTACTCAACATTACATGTCAACAACATAAAACATTTCCCGAAATATTAGGATTGTTCATTCTCAGTCTGAATCCTTACCAAGTAGAAATTGGTTTGGAAACTTAACTTAAAATCAATAACAATTTAAAAGATCATATCTAGATCATTGAAAGGTTTTAATATGTGTCTAGTTGATACAAATGGCATTGACATACTTCTTAAATAGTCCATGCATATCAAAACTTTGAAAGCTTGAACAAATCATGCGTTATAGCAAAGCTTAACAATTTGTGCATTATAGCATAGTTGAACACTTATACAACCAACAAAGAGTTTGTATAAGTCTGAAGTTTACACAATAGTTAATCATGATGTAAAGCGAAGCATACATAAGGATTATTCATAAGAATATACATCCACATACTTTAAACCAACATTTAAATAAAGATTGAATGGAGCTAGAACACTTGTCTTAACGGTCTTTTATACTTTAGCGTTAATCGCCCTTTGTAAGTCTTACACATTCAGTGCACATAAACATACAAATCTGCCACGTATAAACGTCACTCATGGGTTATATTAACTCTATTCCATGTTTTATAATGCCCGTTTCATAAGAATCAGAACATTATTGAAGTTCATTAACATTCGTCTCAGTGTTTCGACGTTCATACGTCGTATGCCAGACTGTTCTATCCCAAACGCTTAACCGACACGCCATTGCGTATGATTAACACATCCCATATACCTACCAAACCTTAGTTTAAATTTCACTAAACTATATTTCCAAATTTTAGAACTCAGAAATACAAGTCAAACATGGTTCAGCACCATGGAGATCCAAAGAAACCACTACAATTTGCCTCCTATTACACAACAGCCTCAAAAAGGCTCATTTTTGACCTTGATACCGACCTCAACTCTCAAAACTTAAAGAATGAAAGTTATAGGTATACTTCTTATCTTTTCGGATCATCTTGAAGCACCTCAATTGGAGTTTGGACGAAAACGTTATGTCCAATTTACTAAAGGACGTCCAGACTGTCCAACCTAATGCTGATCTGGCACGGGGGCGTGCCATTTTTGTTCTATGGGTGGCACGGGGCACGTCCACCTTGCAGAAACTTTGCTAAGCTTTGTTAAATTTCCAACTTTGCACATATTCAATGCGCTTAATTCGATATATCATAACTTGCTCGTCCGATATCTGAATGAGCTCGTTCTTATTTCTATTTCTTCCTCGTAACAAATTCTTCAAATCTATCCAGACATAAAATTTTTCACAATTCTTTAAATTGTAGGGAATTAGGCTCAAAACCCTTCTAGGAGCCATTTTTCACCAAAAGTCGTTTTAACGACAAATCTTCTAAACTTCATAACGTGTTCATCCGAAGTTGGATTGAAATCATTCTAGAGCCCACGACTCACATATTCACCCAAAAAGAGTACCGAGCTAGGGTTTTCTTACTTAAAACCTTTTACAGAAACATTCGTCATAACTTCGTTATGGCGTATTTTTCCTCCATTCCATTTGGAATATTTCCACAACCCACATATCTATGATTTTATCTATTGAAATCATACCACAACATATACACAAACACATATAAGGTCCGTTTAAAGTCCACTAATCATCTTATTATCCATCCTTATGCTTGGACTTAAGTTTTATACTTTGATTCACTTGACATATACATGTTTAGAGTGTTTTAACATATGTAAAACCCATAAACCTTATCTCTCCAAGATCCTTCTATGATCTATCATCACATAAACACAACTACCAACAAGGTTTTAGTGTTCTTACTATTAGGTTTGTATATTAAACAAGCATGCAATCAAATTACATAATTAGGGCGGAAGCGCGATAAAATAGGTTTATAAAATTTTATACAAACCATCAGCATTAGCATACATTGTGCTAAATTATCAATCAATGAAAAGAGAGGGATAATTCAGAATCATACCATTATAAAAACTAGCTTCTTCAGGTACGAGTTCTGATAGTAGTGTGCATACAAGCCAATCATGTATGATGACAAAGCACATACTTTGTAAACAATCTTATTTATTTATTAATAAAACATTCATTTAAGGTATATAATTATCTACATGGTGCTGTTTTTTATAATATGTAAATAACCCATAGTTTTAAGCAATGCTTTTAGAATCATGATGAGATCATGATAATGAGATCTAAATTCTTAGAAAGCTTAAAAACTAAAATAGTTCCCAATTGTGGGATTACTAAAATGGGGATTAGTAAATCCGGATAGATTGGTACATATGTTGCTTGCTCATTGGATAAGGATGACTGATCTCATGGTCATTTGTGTGGAGACACTAAAGCAAGTATGTAGGTGCTTATTGGAGAATAAGTTCACTGAACGTGACTCGCTATGGAATACCTAATGGAGTTTTACTCGCCTGTCAATAGGAATTCCTAATGTGATAGTAGTACATGTGATCCTTGGACTTGAGATCATCATAGTATCTTGTATGTAACAAATTATACTTTGACTAATTCCTTAAGGCCTTTTAAGGCATATATAGGGTATGCTTGGGTGTAATGAGTTACATATGGAGATAATGAATGATCAATAAAGAATCTACCACCTCTAGTAAAAGAGGAGATATGTCCTATGTGATTCGTTAAATGACAACCCAGGAATCCTTGGCCAAGGTAGAATGAAATTAGAAAGAGGTTTCTAATTTGCATTATTTGGAGTTGTGCATTTTCTAATCGAAATACATATGATTAAATAAATTAAGACTTGACAGTAAATCCATGTCTTATATTTAATTGGGACATTGTATGGTGGAAGGATTGAATTGTACGGTAACTATTAACTCACAGGTTCTTTTATGATTAATGTTGAAATCTATATTATCTGGAAAGTCGTTGATCGCTAGGGAGGCTTATCCCTATTGTAGAATAAATGTTATTTATTTAAATAGATTATTAGTTTAATTTGTTTATTTAAATAAGATTAGAATTGTTCTAATTGTTTATTCACAACTAGTTTAATATGGAGAACCTAAAGGGTCACACCATAAAAGGAAGAAGAATTATTTAAGAAGAAAATGGCATGATTGTAATAATGCATTAAGTATAATTAATTTAATATATGATGATAGAATAAATTAAATAGCTTAATATTTATTATTTAATATTTTAGAAATATTAAATATAAATTAATAAGAGGAGTCTTATTAATATTATTATTATTATTATTATTTTAATTCTAAAGGAGTTTAGGAATTAATATAATATCAGTACTCTCTCTCAATCCTAATAAAGATTAGGATATAAATTAATTAAAAGTAATTAATTAATTAATTAAATAAAATCCTATTCTAATTGGATTAGGAGGGTTAACCTAATATCTATATAAGAGAGTCTTATATCAGAAATAAGAAACGTGAATTTTTCAAGAGTTGGGAGTACACATATTCTATAGAGATAGAAACAAGGGTTAAGCCAATAACCCATCTTACTGAGTTCTTCATCTTCCTTGGTGGATCACCGTTAGAGGCCAAACATTTGGGTGGCTGACATTGATCAAGGGAAGGAGCCACTACAGAGGAATCAAAGGAATCAAAGGAGTAGAACTTGTACCTGAGGAAGCTTGGATCTTCAAAGGTATAATTCTGTTTTTCTCCTTCTTCATTCACTGATAATTGATGCATAAGAATGATAATGGTAATGGGTTTGTATAAATTTTTGAAAACCTAGTTTTTTACACTTCCGCCCTATTTATGTGATTTGATTGCATGATTGCGTTACGTACAAACCCAACAGTGGTATCAGAGCCAATCTTGTGCTAATTATCAGTCTATGTGATTCCATACATGTATGATATGCGATTGGATCGAGTTCTGGGCAACAAAAATTTTTCAGATTCTGCGTAGCTGCGCAGCTGCGCCGGTACAAGGCAATATTGCTGCGCAGCTGCGCTGGGTGCTGTTCCTGGTTTTCATGCTGTGCAGCTGCGCCGGTTCCCTTTACATTCTTGGCGCAGCTGCGCCACTGGACAGGAACTGAATTTTTTTTTGTTTTATTTAATTAAATGAATGGTTTATTTAATTATTAAAGGTTTAAAATAAAGATGTTTATTTTATATAAAATGAGATTTCAGAATTGCTAAAATTAAAGAGTTTAATTTGGAATTGTTTTTGAATGAAATAAAGGAGTTTATTTTTCCAAAAACAAAGTTTAACAAACTTTTGCCCATTAACTGATATTAATACATATATGGAATGAATTTACTTTCATGAGATGAATAAGTTTTATCGATACGTATGATGATATGTATGGTAATAAAAGGGATTGATTATGGATTATGACCAATGTGATTGGATTTTATTTTGGATGAATGCTTAAATGTATGGGTTTTATAAAATGGGGTCTGCGTACCTCGTCTTCTCTGATTTTATTCTCAGTGTAAAATTCTATCTCCCTTCTATGTACTTCCCCTTGACTGCTGATCAAGGTTTCTATTTAAAAATAATTTATGTAATAGAGATAGTTAGAATTATCTTGAAAAAACTGGAGACCAAGGAGCAAGGAGCGCGTGAAGACCCGTTTGTATGGAGCCCGGGTTTAAATGTAACAGTTACGTTTAAATTTAAATTTTTGCACTCCTAGGTTTGACCTTTTGGTTCACTTGGTGGCTCTAGTGAACCAAACTAGAATAAAAGTCCATAATCAATCAAGGTAGAATATAGTATTCTATATTGCATGCTAAATATTATATATATTATATTTTATACAAACATGCTTCGCATGTTTAATAAAATGACGCGCATTTTATATATATATGTGCATGCGCGCTTAAAAAGATGAGACAAATAATAACAAACCCCTCAAAGAAATATTATTAAGTCTGAAGCGTTCAAATGATATTTGGAATATCGAACGTTGCCTTCTAGCATGATTAGTTAATAGAGTATTAAATATTTAATATGAGTTTGTTGTGCTATCCACAAGGCGAGTATTGAATATTTAAGATGTTAATTAATCACATTTGATGCTTATCAAGAAAATTGAACGATCTAGTCTTGTTGTGCTATCCACAAGGACGAAAATTTTTCTTTTTTGAATTTATGGAAGTGCTAGGCTGGACTTAACTTAAATCATTTTAGTTCGGATGTGCACACACATGACCATTATGATTTAAGAGGCAAAATAAAAGGAGTTACATGGTGATGTAATTGACAAGAGTTGTCTACCTATTTATTTGTATATCGCTTGTTGTGCTATCCACAAGGTTATATACATTTAAAATGGGATCCTTAATCTCACTAGCAAATCTTTAATTAGATGTTGCCGAACTATATGAGTGAGGGTAATATAGTTTGATGAAAATAGTGGGAGATACCAATTTAAAATAAAGACCTAAATTTATTTTGGTATGCAAAGTTAATAAAATGAATGTTTGCTAAAATGTTGTCTTTTCACATGCAGAATTTTAAAAATGTCAAAATCACTAATCTCACTACGAAGCATACTTGATGCAAATAAGCTTACCGGCCCGAATTATAAGGACTGGCTAAGAAATCTGAGAATTGTTCTCACTGCTGAAAAGATTTCTTAAGTCCTAAATTCCACTATCCCTGAATCTGTTTCAGAAACAGCCTCTGAGGAAGAGATTGCCACTTTCAATAAGTGGCAAGATGATGCATCTGTGCCTCAATGCATCATGCTCGCATCCATGAATAACGAGCTTTAGCGTCAGCACGAAAAAATGGATGCTCCTGCTATGCTGCTTCACCTCAAGGAGTTGTATGGTGAACAGAGTAGGACTGCTAGATATGAGATATCTAAGGAGCTCTTCCAATCTCGGATGACCGAGGGCACTGCCGTCGAGACTCATGTTCTGAAGGTAATCAATTTGATTGAACGCCTTGGACAGCTTGGGTTCGTCATGGATGGGGAGTTGAGTCAAGACTTGGTCTTGCAGTCACTCCCTGAGACCTTCTCGCAGTTTGTGGTTAATTTTCACATGAATAAGCTAGATGTCAGCTTACCTGAGCTGCTTAATATGCTGAAAACTGCAGAAGGTTACTTCTCATCCAAGAAGAACCATGTCTTAATGGTGGATTCTTCCAATAAAAGGAAGAGGCCCAAGGTGTCTTTTGAAAAGAAGAAATCTAGGAAGGCTAAGGGAAAAGGGAAAGAAAAGGAGCAAAAGAAACCTGAACCAGCTAAAGGAATGTGCTTTCATTGCAATGAGCCGGGGCATTGGAAGAGGAACTGCAAGAAGTTTCTAGCAGAGAAGAAGCTTGGAGAAGCTTCGACTTCCAATCAAGGTTTGTTTATGATTGAAATTAATTTTTTTGAAAGTCATAATTCTACTTGGGTATTGGATACCGGCTGTGGTTCTCACATATGTAATACTGTGCAGGGACTGGTCAGAAGTAGAAAGCTGAACAAAGATGAGGTGATCCTACGAGTGGGAAATGGAGCAAAAGTTGCTGCATTAGCTGTAGGAACTTATTGTTTAGCAATGCCTTCGGGCAAATCCATTTATCTTAATAATTGTTATTATGTTCCGAATATTATTAAAAACATTATTTCAATTTCTGTATTGGATATGGAAGGTTTTGACGTTATTATAAAGAACAATGGTTGTTCTATTTATAAAGACGCTGTTTTATATGGTATTGGAAATTTGCGAAATGGACTTTATACACTTGACTTACAAGAAAATATATTTCAAATTGAACAAATTAAGAAAAGGAAAAGAGATGATATTAATTATACCTATATGTGGCACTGTAGACTCGGTCATATCAATGAAACAAGATTATCCAAGTTGCATAAAGATGGGCTCCTCGAGCTATCTGATTATGAATCATATCCAACTTGTGAATCTTATCTCATGGGTAAAATGACTAAATCTCCTTTTAGTGGAAAAGGAGAGAGAGTTACAGAGTTGTTGGCATTGATTCACACAGACATTTGTGGACCTATGACAACAAGTGCACGGGGTGGGTATTCTTATTTTATTACTTTCAATGATGATCACTCAAGATTTGGATATGTGTATTTAATGAAATACAAATCATAATCATTTGAAAAGTTCAAAGAGTTCAGAAGTGAAGTAGAGAAACAAACGGGAAAGAGTATTAAGATACTTCGATCAGATTGAGGTGGAGAATACTTAAGCAGTGAGTTTCTCAATTGTCTCAGAGAAAATGGTATAATCTCACAATGGACTCCTCCAGGTACACCACAGTTAAATGGAGTATCTGAAAGGAGAAATCGAACACTGTTGGACATGGTTCGATCCATGATGAGTTTTACCGACCTTCCAATTTCCTTCTGGGGATATGCCCTAAAAACGACTGCATACCTACTTAACAAGGTACCTACCAAATCCGCCCCAAAGACTCCATATGAGATGTGGAAAGGGAGGAAACCAAATCTTAAGCATGTTAAGACTTGGGGTTGTCCAGCTTATGTCAAAAAGTTTGAAAATGATAAGCTACAGACTAAATCCGATAAGTGTAGATTTGTGGGATAACCTAAAGAAACCGTAGGGTATTATTTCTATCATCCAACTGATCAAAAGGTGTTTGTTGCGAAACATGCTACCTTCTTGGAGAAAGAGTTTATCCATGAAGGGGTCAGTGGGAGCAAGATATATCTTGAAGAAGTTCAAGAACCACAAGTTACCATGGACCAAAGTCAGGTACCTAACCAAGTAGAAGAACCTACTGTACCACACCCTGTTCGTAAATCTGGAAGAGTACCGAAGATACCTGAGAGGTATGGATTCGTTATAGAGGATAACGATGAGGTACACATCATGAATGATGATGATCCATTTAATTACGAACAGGCTATGAGTAATAAAGACTCAGGGAAATGGCTTGAAGCCATGAAATCCGAAATGGACTCCATGTATGAAAACAAAGTGTGGTCTTTGGTTTCACCACCTGAAGGTATTAAACCTATTGGGTGTAAATGGATTTTTAAGAAAAAGACTGGAGTAGACGGAAAGGTAGAGACCTATAAGGCCCGACTGGTTGCAAAATGTTTCAAACAAAGACAAGGAGTTGACTATGATGAAACCTTCTCACCAGTAGCCATGCTCAAGTCCATTCAGATTTTGCTTGCGATTGCAGCTTACAACGACTATGAGATCTGGCAGATGGACGTGAAAACGGCCTTCCTCAATGGGAAACTTGAGGAGGATGTGTAAATGTCACAGCCAGAGGGATTTATTTCAAAAGTTGGAACAAATCAAGTCTGTAAGCTACAACGATCCATTTATGGGTTGAAGCAAGCTTCTCGTAGATGGAACATTCGTTTTGATGAGACAATCAAAGAGTTTGATTTTATCAAAAACGAGGATGAACCATGTGTATACAAGAAGGTTAGTGGGAGCGCAGTATCATTCCTTGTATTATATGTTGATGATATATTACGGATAGGAAATGACATTCCTATGTTACAATCCATTAAAATCTGGTTATCTAAAAACTTCTCCATGAAGGACTTGGGTGAAGCATCCTATATTTTGGGGATAAAGATCTATAGAGATAGATCTAAAAGGATGCTCGGCTTATCCCAAGGAACGTACATTGATACGATGCTAAAGAGGTTTAGCATGGAAGATTCCAAAAGAGGTCTCATGCCGATGAGCCATGGAATAAATCTCTCCAAGAAACAGGCCCCAAAGACACCTGAGGAGAGAGACCGTATGAGTAAGATCCCTTATGCTTCTGCAATAGGATCTATCATATACGGTATGATATGTACTAGACCGGATGTTGCTCACGCACTTAGTGTAACAAGCAGATACCAGTCGAATCCAGGAGAAGAGCACTGGAAGGTAGTGAAAAATATCCTAAAGTACTTGAGAAGGACTAAAGATATTTTTCTTGTCTACAGTGGGTCTGAATTAAAACTCGAGGGATTCACAGACTCAAGTTTTCAAACAGACCAAGATGACAGTAAATCTATTTCAGGGTATGTGTTTACCTTGAACGGAGGTGCAGTGAGTTGGAAGAGTTCCAAGCAGCAAACGGTTGCTGATTCAGTGACAGAGGTAGAGTATATAGCTGCAAGTGAAGCTGCAAAGGAAGATGTTTGGATGAAGAAGTTCATAACTGAACTTGGTGTGGTTCCTAGCATTGGAGAAGCAGTTCCCGTATACTATGACAACACCAGAGCGGTTGCACAGGCTAAGGAACCCAGGTCTCATCAGAAATCTAAACACGTGTTACGGCGATTTCACTTGATCAGGGAGATCATTGAAAGAGGAGACGTCACCTTGGAGCGTGTAGACTCTCAAGACAACATTGCAGATCCATTTACTAAAGGTTTAACACAACAGCAGTTTGATCGTCACTTAGAGAAGATGGGTATAAGATACCATGGAGATTGGCTTTAGTGCAAGTGGGAGATTGATAGTAGTGTGCATACAAGCCAATCATGTATAATGACAAAGCACATACTTTGTAAACAATCTTATTTATTTATTAATAAAACATTCATTTAAGGCATATGATTATCTACATGGTGCTGGTTTTTATAATATGTAAATAACCCATAGTTTTAAGCAATGCTTTTAGAATCATGATGAGATCATGATAATGAGATCTAAATTCTTAGAAAGCTTAAAAACTAAAATAGTTCCCAATTGTGGGATTACTAAAATGGGGATTAGTAAATCCGGATAGATTGGTATATATGTTGCTTGCTCATTGGATGAGGATGACTGATCTCATGGTCATTTGTGTGGAGACACTAAAGCAAGTATGTAGGTGCTTATTGGAGAATAAGTTCACTGAACGTGACTCGCTATGGAATACCTAATGGAGTTTTACTCGCATGTCAATAGGAATTCCTAATGTGATAGTAGTACATGTGATCCTTGGACTTGAGATCATCATAGTATCTTGTATGTAACAAATTATACTTTGACTAATTCCTTAAGGCCTTTTAAGGCATATATAGGGTATGCTTGGGTGTAATGAGTTACATATGGAGATAATGAATGATCAATAAAGAATCTACCACCTCTAGTAAAAGAGGAGATATGTCCTATGTGATTCGTTAAATGACAACCCAGGAATCCTTGGCCAAGGTAGAATGAAATTAGAAAGAGGTTTCTAATTTGCATTATTTGGAGTTGTGCATTTTCTAATCGAAATACATATGATTAAATAAATTAAGACTTGACAGTAAATCCATGTCTTATATTTAATTGGGATATTGTATGGTGGAAGGATTGAATTGTACGGTAACTATTAACTCACAGGTTCTTTTATGATTAATGTTGAAATCTATATTATCTGGAAAGTCGTTGATCGCTAGGGAGGCTTATCCCTATTGTAGAATAAATATTATTTATTTAAATAGATTATTAGTTTAATTTATTTATTTAAATAAGATTAGAATTGTTCTAATTGATTTATTCACAACCGGTTTAATATGGAGAACCTAAAGGGTCACACCATAAAAGGAAGAAGAATTATTTAAGAAGAAAATGGCATGATAGTAATAATGCATTAAGTATAATTAATTTAATCTATGATGATAGAATAAATTAAATATCTTAATGTTTATTATTTAATATTTTAGAAATATTAAATATAAATTAATAAGAGGAGTCTTATTAATATTATTATTATTATTATTATTTTAATTCTAAAGGGGTTTAGGAATTAATATAATATCAGTACTCTCTCTCAATCCTAATAAAGATTAGGATATAAATTAATTAAAAGTAATTAATTAAATAAAACCCTATTCTAATTGGATTAGGAGGGTTAACCTAATATCTATATAAGAGAGTCTTATATCAGAAATAAGGAACGTGAATTTTTCAAGAGTTGGGAGTACACATATTCTGTAGAGATAGAAACAAGGGTTAAGCCAATAACCCATCTTACTGAGTTCTTCATCTTCCTTGGTGGATCACCGTTAGAGGCCAAACATTTGGGTGGCTGACATTGATCAAGGGAATGAGCCACTATAGAGGAATCAAAGGAATCAAAGGAGTAGAACTTGTACCTGAGGAAGCTTGGATCTTCAAAGGTATAATTCTGTTTTTCTCCTTCTTCATTCACTGATAATTGATGCATAAGAATGATCATGGTAATGGGTTTGTATAAATTTTTAAAAACCTAGTTTTTTACGCTTCCGCCCTATTTATGTGATTTGATTGCATGATTGCGTTACGTACAAACCCAACAAGTTCAACTTCAAATCCTTTTAGCGTTCTCCTTGAATTACACCAATGAGATTCCTTCTCGTGATCAATGTTAGTCACTTAAGTGTTTGGCCTCTAGAGATGATCTTCCAAGGAAGTATTTGTTCAAGAAGATGGGTGATGACAAAACCCTAGTTTCTATCTGTATAGAAATTATAAGCACTCTCCAACTATTGGAAGTTAGTGTAACCCTAAATCTTGAAAAAGACTTCTCTTATTAATAGATGTAGGCAACCCTCCTAAACTATTTAGGATTAGGGTTTTGTTTTAATTAAACTCTTTTAATTAATTAAACTCTGAATTTAATTAGGAACTTATTAGAATATTTTTTTTAATTAATTCCCAAACCTTTTTAGGAATTAAAATAATAATAACAATAAGACTCCTCTAATTAATTTATATTTAATATTTTTAAAATATTAAGTCATTTAATTTATTCTATCACCATAAATTAATTAAATATACTTAACTCATTATTACAATTATGCTATTTACTTCTTAAATAAATATTTTTCTTTTATGGTGTGACCCTTTAGGTTCTCCATATTAAATCGGTTGCAAATAAATCAATTAGAACAATTCTAATCTTATTTAAATAAATAATATTTATTCTACAATAAGGGAAAGCCCCCTTAGCGATCAATGACTTTCTAGATTGTAAACACTCGAAATTTTCTTTCCCTGTTACTAACACTGTAGAAGGGCAAAATTATCATCAAATCAACCCCAGTCTCAATACCGGTCCATCAGTTCAACCCCAGTCTCAATACCGGGTCATCAAATTAACCACGGTCTCAATACCGGGCCATCAGTTCAACCCCGGTCTCAATACCAGGCCATCTAATCAACCTCGGTCTCAATACCGGGTCATCAGTTTAACCTCGGTCTCAATACTGGGTGATCAAATTAACCCATGTCTCAATACTGGGCCATCAAATCAACCCCGATCTCAATTTCGGGTCATCAAATCAACCCCGGTCTCAATACCGGGCAATCAGTTCAACCCCGGTCTCAATATCGGGTCATCAAATCAACCCCGGTCTCAATACCGGGCCATCAGTTCAACCTCGATCTCAATATCGGGCCATCAGTTCAACCCTGGTCTCAATACCGGGCCATCAGTTAAACCCCGATCTCAATACCGGGCAATCAACTCAACCCCGGTCTCAATACCGGACCATCAAATCAACCCCGATCTCAATACTGGGCCATCAATTTAACCCCAGTCTCAATATCGGGCAATCAAATCAACCCCGGTCTTAATACCGAGACATCAAATCAACCCCGGTCTCAATACTGGGTCATCAAATCAATCCCGATTTCAATACTGGGCCATCAACTCAACCCCGATCTCAATACCGGGCCATCAGTTCAACCCTGGTCTCAATACCGGACCATCAGTTCAACCCTGGTCTTAATACCGGGTCATCAAATCAACCCCGGTCTCAATACCGGGCCATCAACTTAACCCCGGTCTCAATATCGGGCCATCAAATCAACCCCGGTCTCAATACCGGGCCATCAAATCAACCCCGGTCTTAATACCAGGCCATCAAATCAACCCCGGTCTTAATACCGGGCCGTCAAATCAACCCCGGTCTCAATATCGGGTCATCAAATCAATCCCGATCTCAATACTGGGCCATCAAATCAACTCCGGTCTCAATACCGGGTCATCAATTCAGCCCTGGTCTCAACCCAGGAGGTACAGGACAGCCCCGATCTCAACCCAGGAGGTACAGGTCAGCCCCGATCTTAACCCGGGAGGTACAGGTCAGCCCCGATGTCAACCCGGGAGGTACAGGTCAGCCCCGGTCTTAACAGGTCAGCCCCGGTCTCAACCCGGGAGGTACAAGTCAGCCCGGTCTCAACCTGGGCAGTCAGGTCAATTTCGGGAACAAACCTAAAGACTCACAACATCTCCAGAGGAAAACTTGGAGCGACCAAGTCATCCTCAGAGACAACACTGAGGATAAATAGACTTGAATGGGATCCAAATCTTGGAAACAGCCCCAGGAAGTCAACCAAAGGTTATGCCGACACTAAAGGCAACCCTAGGAGGGGCAAAACGGTTATTTTACCAACTCTAAGTTGATTCATTCAAACTCAAGCCGAATTGATGCCACCAAGGTCAGAACGAACCATAACAATGATCCCGAGTGCAAACAACGCAAGACAGCTCAACAGATAAACTGCGAGGACCCTGATAAGTAGGTTTTATACCTACTTATTATCTATCAACTTGCTAGGATTATGGCTTAATCTCCGGTATTTTAGTGTCTTTTGATGTGTTTTATCTTTGTTTGATAGATTTTAGTCAGGAAGCTTAATTGGCAAAGAAATGGCATGAAATGGCATGGAATTGGCAAAAAGGCAAGGTGGAGAGCTCTTGATGGTATGAAGACAGACTTGGCAAGAGAAGGCAGTTTATGGCTTGTGTAAAAGGGCCTCATTCAGTAGGGAGTGAAGGCAAGTGAAAGCAAAAGGGAGCAGTAAGAAAGCAGAAAAGATCAGCAATGCACCAGAAAACACCAGCAGAAAACACAGCACCGCGCGACAGCGCCGGTTTCAAGAAGAAAAGACGCGCTCCCGTGCCAGGATGCAGTTATTCCAGATTTCTGAGGAACCATGCCCCCGCGCCCCAAATGAACTAAAGGGCCGTGCGGCCGCGCTGATCAAGACTGAGGGAAAAAATAGACTTTTCATTTAATTTTTCTGCTGAGCGTGTATTCCATATATGGGTGTATTTGGCAAAGGACGTGAGACTCAGTTTTGATAATTCAGTTTTATTTTCCTATTCTAGGTTTAGAGAGCTAGAGTGAATTTGGAGCTTCACTTCTTCTCTCATCTAGTTCTAGTAGATTTTCATTGTTAGGGTTGCATTTTGGATTTGATTGTGATCTAGAACTGAGCTTGAAGGCTTCATTTGAAAGGAGGATCATCAGATTTGCAATTCCATCTCTCTTAATATCTTGAATTTCATATTTGCTTCCAATGTTTAGATCAAATCCCATAATGGTTATTGGTTCAGAGATGAACTAACCACCATTATGGGATTCTAATGAATCTTATTGCTTAGTTCAGAATTGTATGCCTCATTGATATGTATGATTGATTATGTATGGATTGCCTAGCATGGTTGTGTGTATTGATTAGATGCTTGATCACCATCTACCTTAATAGTTTATATGGAATTGAAAGAGAAAGTATAAACTCAGATTTTGCCATGCTAGCATATGTTCATGAAATTTGCATGCGATGAATTTTATGATTCGTAATCTGGATAGACATATACCGGTTTACCATATGTAGCCAATTGATAGTTTGCACTTAAATCGATATTGCTTGTAAGTCACATAGACATATAGTGATTTAGGTTTTATTGATGTTCATGTGAATTCTATCTCTTTAGTGGATTTTATATGATATGGACTTGGTATATTGAAAAATAGCCATTTCTCACATTCGTGCTATCGACTAGTAATCCTAATTAATTAATTATGCTTAACATGAGGTGTGTAATCTGGATGATGCAATAGGTGAAGTTAGGATCCCATATCTCTCCAATTTGAATCAATCATCTGTTAAATAGTTAATTTTAGTTTACAATCATTCTAGTCATTACTTCACACCTTATTTACTCATTTGAGCAGCCGAAAACAGCTATAGAATTGTTGCATGATAGTTTAAAAATAATTGCTTTTCTCCGTGAGAACGATCTTTACTTATCACATATATTACTTGTTGATCGTGTATACTTGCACGCGTTTGTATCTGTTTTATTAACACCGAAACGGAGCAACAAACCCATCTTCTTCTACCCGAAAAATATTTTATCCCATGTCATTGTGACACTCTCAGCGAGGGATTTCCAGAAAGGTATCGCACACCTCAAACGGACGCTCCGATAAAAGTTAAAAAGTTTCGACATAGATCTCGCGTTGCTCAGAGTGCACGTACTTTGAGACGACGAAGCCCGCTACGTGGGCCCCACCACGTGGAGCCACACCTCTACCTGCGGTAGTAGCAGGTAGAGTAGAGGCTCCCTGTCCTATATATAGAGGTGCACCCCCCTCTCATTTTAAGAATTCAGAAACGCTCCGAACCCCTGCCCGTTTGTTTTTTTTTATCTATTTTCTTGTCTTCCAAACCCAAATTTTTTCACTCTAATACGTAGATATACCCACATACTACCACATATCAGAAAATAACCGGTAGATTTGGACGTTTAAAGCCTACGATTTGGCAAAAAGCCCGTGTAGCAGTCCATTGTAAATAGTTTTACGATTAGCAAGTCAATACTACTTATTTGCACTTTTATACACTTGCATATCAAGTTTCGTTTTCTAAATATGCCCGAACTTAGTTCCGTGGCCGTTTTTGTCAACTTTTGGTACATTTTTGTACATAAACACATTTTCTGGCATTTCTATAACTCGGATTGACGATCCGTCGCTTCCAGCAGCTTTTACATACTTGCACCTTCGTTACTAGCAACTTTGCCGGACTGGGTTATTTTTCCAGTCCAGGTTTGGCTTTTTTTGTATATATTTAACTGTATATATACTAACTTTTCAATTCTGTCAAGCCTGGATGTCAAATCTGCGGTAGTTTACTGCTTTTATATATAAATATGCATATATAAGCAGCCTTCACCACACTGGGTTATCTTCCCAGTCTTGGTTGACTACATTTCTGTCTCTCTCTATATATATTTATATTTTAGTTCGGCCTGAATTATTCTGTAGCCTTTTTACTACTTTTATATATAAATATGCATATATAAGCAACCTTCACCACACTGGGTTATCTTCCCAGTCTTGATTGACTACTTTTCTGTACATTTACATTCCAGTTCGGCTTGGATTATTCTGTGGCCTTTTTACTGCTTTTATATATATTTATGCATATATAAGCAACATTCACCACACTGGGTTATCTTCCCAGTCTTGGTTGACTACATTTCTATACATTTACATTTCAGTCCGGGCACAGGCGTGAAAACCCATCGCCCTTTTTACTGTTTTTCTATATATATTTCAATTCTGTCCAGCCTAGATCATTTCGTGGCTTTTATAAATATATATATATATATATATATATTTTAATTTCAGTCCGGGCACCGATGTGAAAACCCACCGCCCTTTACAACTTTTGTATATATAATTGTATATATATTGCTTTACTCGCTTTTATTAAATTGTTGCTTTAAATATTCATTTCATATGAATCGACACTGACATATCTGCGGGCGAACTAGATTTATTTAAATATTGCCAACTCTAGCTTTCAAACTGTTCAAAATTGGTACAGACAGAACCAGGAAGCTAGAATGGCTGAGATTTATTTAAATCTAGCATTTTTCTAGTTTCAGTTACAAAAGCAACCTCGCGGCCCTTAGATCGCTATCTAGTGGGAACGAGACGCTTCGGCCAGGTGCGAACCAGGATTTACTGAATGAATCCTCGGATCTGGCGACATTTGGGATATATCTCTTTTTATGTACAAATTTGAGCGGTGCATGTTTATTGGCTACTCATATGTAAGCATAGGAATCGTGGAATTCATGATCAAACTGATCAGAATCTGATTCCCACGATGGACAAACTCTACTTTACAAATGTACCCTACCAGTTTTTTTGTAAAAATGTACATACAAAAGACCTTAAAACGATTATCCGGATTTAAGGTCTCAACATAGTAAAAATATGGTTTGTCGTGTCAGAGTTCCTCCGATGGCTATCATGCCCATGAGGAGACCGATACTTGTATATATATTATGGTCGAGGATGCTTCGCAGCCTGACAATCACCATTTCAATTGTGCTTGAAGGCTGAAAAAAAGATAAAATTAAAGTATCAATATGCTTCAATTCCTATGTTAGCGTAAGGGTTGATAATCTGCTTTTTCAAAACATCATTTTTAATCTTTTCGAAAAAGAAAGCTTTTGCAAATCAAATCAAATAATTTTGCAAATCAAATCAAAGACTTTTACAAATCAAATCAAACCTTCGTATATAGGTTCAACGATGCATAGACATGATTTTCATCAAACATAAGCCCAATTTTCAAACAGCGTTCACACACACATTTCAGTTTTTTAAGGGAAACATTGAAAAGATGCGGTACTGTGTTTACACGGGAGTTGTGGGGTGGCTAACACCTTCCCCACACTTAACCAAGCCCCTGAACTCAAAGCTTTATTTTCAAAGATCAAGTTTCGACAGTGTCTAGCAATTGGGTATCTTTCAAATAAAACTCGGTTGAGTTGGTACAACCATTTCAAATCTACCAACTGGTGACTCTGTAAAACGTTCAAATCGTCGACATGATACATGTTGACCTTTTCATAAAAAACCCTTCAAAACCTTTTTTGCAATAAAAAGAGTAGAGGTAGAGACAACTTAGGAAGAGAGAAAGATCCGGGGTGTGACCCGACCCGCAATTTTTTTCCCGACGTCGACAGGTGGCGACTCTGCTGGTGACAGTAGAGGGCTTAGGCCGCGTTCCAATCTTTTTAAACATTTTCCTTTCAAAACTACGTATGTGTGAATGCTGCGTCTTTACATTAAATAAATGTGAATGAATGCTTTCCTGCATTTTTAGTGCTTCGCACCCATATTAATGCTTTGCACCAATGTCATCATATGGATATAGTGAGGCACGATGAATGTATGTTGTGTGATTCTTCCTTCGGGAGGCAAAACTCGTCGATGATAAGTAGTGACTCTGGGGACGGATAAGTCTCTGGGGGCTCATGAATAAGCACCACCTAGATTCGCTCCAGTTGAAAGATTAGATTAATTTTCCCTCTAGTAGATTGCGATGATCTGGGGACCTTCATGCCAAAAAGTCGCGAGAGTAGCCTAAGATAGGTCAGCCTCTGATTAACCAAATCTGATGGGAAGCTTCTTCATGCCTTCCTCTTTCAATACAATGTCAAGTTTTCAATTCCAAATGTAAAGGAGCACAATGTAAATATCATGATGAAAAATTTACATTCCTTGTCATGTACATCTTGTCATGTTATCCTGTCATCAAAACAACTGACCTCTGTTTTGAAGGATAAGATTAAAAAACTACAAAAACACATCATGGCATGCATCCTATCCTTATCTACATCAGGAAATTGGCACACCTACGTTTTGTTGTAGGTAAAAAATTGGTCCCGTCACTAGATCTAAGTCTAAGAAGGCACTAAGTCCATCCACAGACATGACTTCCAGTGCTCAACCAGAATCCACCCCTGTATCTAGGGAAGAGTTCGAAGGACTGAAGAATTAGATAGCTGAATTGGACAGTTTCCTAAGAGAGAAAAGCAAGGCTCTTAAAGGGAAGCAAGCCCATGCTCACACAGAACCGGGAACACCTGGTGGTAGTGGAGGCGATCAAGAGACCGAAAAAATTGAAACTCGGATTCTTGGACCACAAAACTAAGACACAACCAACAAAACCCTTGAAATCACCACCCTCAACAAAGAGCAAGAAGCTGGTGACATTCTGAAGAAAGTACAGCAGATGGAAGAAACTCTCTGGTCTATCAAAGGGACTGGGGCATTCGGCAGTGTTAATTACTCTGACCTCTGTATATTCCTAGGGGCTCGTTATCCCGAAAAATTTAGAACTTCTGATTTTGAGAAATACGATAGGATTAGGAGACTGTTACACTCACCTGAAAGTATTCATTGGAGAACTCGGATCCTATGCAGAGGATGAGAAACTTCAAATGCAGTTATTCCAAAAAAGTTTAACTGGTGAGGCCAGAGCCTGGTATGCACGTCTGGACAACTCTAAGATTCACAGTTGGGAAGAGTTAGCCCATGCCTTCCTCAGCCAATACATCTTTTATTCTCAGCTGGCTCCAGACAGATACCAAATAACCAAAATCAAGAAACAAAACACTGAATCATTCAGAGAATATGCTCAACGATGGAGACGAGTTGCAACACAAGTCACCCCATCCATGAATGAGACTGAGATAGTCATGACCTTCATCGACATCCAAGAAGCTAACGAGAGGGTCCTAGCAGGCATAGGAAAACCATTCTCTGAGATGATCAAGCAAGGTGAAATGGCTAAAATAGGGCTGAAGTCTAGAAAAATAAAGGACCTGACCGCCCTCGAAGCTGTTGCTGAACATATCCAGTCCAGAAATTACGGGAGTAATCCCTAGAGAGTACACAAAAAGAAAGATGAAGAAGTGTCCTTAGTGTTACAAGGACAGAATCAAAGAGGCGAGTCAAATAGTATGCCTATTCAAAGGAGGAACTATACCCCGTTCTAAGCTTCAGCACAGCCTTCAAATCCTCCATTTCAGAAAAATATGGAGGTCAGACGTTGAAGAACTTTCACCCCTCTAGGGGATTCACTCGAGAATGTGTTAAAGCTATTGACGGCACAAAAGGAGATTGTCCAACTCCTCCCACCAACCAACACTGGGGGACTGGATTTCGACCCAAGCAAGAAGTGTGCCTACCATTCTGGATCTCCGGGCCATGACACCTAAGACTATTGGTCTCTCAAGCACAAAATCCAAGACTTGATTGACAATGGAGAGATTTTGGTGACCAAACCAGAACAACCACACGTCCAAGATAATCCCCTCCCTCAGCACAAAGAGGAGAGTGTCAACATGATCAGTACAGAAAATGGAGGAGGATCTAGATACCTCCGATATATCGGAGAATCAACTCCATCCAGTAACAACAGCCCAGACATTTGGGAAGTCTCAGAATGGAGATTCCTGATAAAGCAAGAGATAAAATCTATCAAGGAACAAATTGAGCAATTAGCAGAACTGGTCATCTACCAACATCAGATCACCAGAAAGTTGATAAAACAGGCCAACCAGTCTGACGTCGATCGTCCTCCCACACCGAAGATTAATCCTAGGAGGGATCATAACCGGTCTTATGAGCATGAGCCCTGGGCCGACAAGATGGCCAAAGATGAGAATTGCCGAGATGGTAGGAAATTCTTATTTCAAAGGAATTTCACTAACCTGAACCAGCCAATGGAGGAAATCCTCCAGATGTTAATCAACGAGGGAATGGTTGCAGACTTATTACCTCCATTAAACCCACGATCCAAAAAATTCAAACCTGACCAAATCTGTCAGTACCACTCCAATTCACCTGGCCATGATACTGAAGATTGTTGGGCACTTCATAACGTAATTCAGAACATGATTGAAAATGGCGACTTGGTAAAAGGGAGTCGAGATTATGGCCTCCCAGATGAAGACACTCTCTTTATCCCCACTGCATGGAATCAGGACACAGTGGCTATGGTTTCCTGTGATAAGGAGCCATCCCTCACACCCTTAGTACTACCAGGGAAAGAGGTCAAAGAAATACAAAACCCTATGAAGGTGGTCGCACTTGAGCCTTTAATCTTGCCCTTCAGACCTCAGTATCCAGTTATCAGTCTGAAGAGGGTCCCATGGAACTACGGGAACGACGAAGGTTCCACTTTAAACAACATTTCCATAATACTAAAGGATAATCCCTTGTACCTGCCTCAGCGGGTGATCAAACCAGTCGTCAAAGCCAAAGAAAAGGTAGCTGAAGAGAAGATCAAAGAGTTCCTCAACAAAATAGGACACCATGAAATCAAAATCGTACAAAGCTTGAAAGATGCACCCAAGTAGATGTCCATCCTAGATTTGGTTTTATCATCGGTGAATCATCGCAACATTCTGGTGACAGTACTGGAAGAAGCCCATCTACCACATACCGTGGATGCTGAGAAATTTTGTCATGTGGTAGAACACATTTTCAACAGCAATGTGATATCTTTCACTGACGATGATATCCCTGCAGAAGGGACGGGCCATCGTAAGTCCCTGCATATAGCTGTGATGTTTTTCGGGTATGTGATCGGAGGTGTGCTAATAGATGGAGGATCATCCCTCAACATCTGTCCCTACAATACCTTGGAAAGAATGAAGATCAACCCGAATCGAATCAAAACCAGTCATATGGTCATCCGGGCTTTCGATGGATCTCGCCGACAAGATATGGGAGAAATAGAGCTTCCTTTAGAGATTGGTGTCCTTTCAGGTGCTCAACATCGCCACTAGATACAACTTGTTGTTGGGCAGGCCATGGATCCATATGGTAGGGGCAGTGCCATCCACCCTCCATCAACAGCTCAAATACATTATCAATGGTAACCTCATTACGGTCAACGTCGAACCAGAATAACCTGTCTACATATAGGAGACATGCCAGTGATTAGCCTGGATGCAGGGATTGAACCTGCAAGTTTTCAAGCCCTAGAGGTGAGTGATACTCAGTATCTACCTATCGGAGCACCAGCCTTCAAGCCTAAAGTCTCCCCTGAAGTGATAACAGTGGGCCAAGAGATGATATCTTTGGGTTTCCAACCTGGAGAAGGGTTAGGAAAGAATCGACAGGGTATCAAGAGTCCAGTACAAATCCCGAGCCAGATTGGGAGAGCCAGATTGGGATACTCATCCGGGTCAAACCGCCGGAACCCACACAAGCATCCTAAGGCTCATGCTTCCACAATTCTGCTGCCAAACTTTATGGGTGTCGGATGGGTGAAACCCATGAGGAAAATCCCAGCTGTGGTATCAACTATTATTTCCTCCCATTTACCAGCAAGTGAGAGGACAACTTCCAGACCCGAGGTGGATAGCAAAAAGGGTAAAGAAAAGATCCTGTACGAAGGATAAGACTCATTTGCTAACATGCGGGTTATCATAAACTACGAGGGTATGAATGATGAGATCCCAGACAGCGACGACGAGGATCAGATTCAAATGCCTCGCATCAAGAAGGGAAAAGTGGGTAGTTCAAAGAAAAGCCCTGACCCTATTATAAAATATGTCTCAGTCGTTATCCGAGACGAGGAAAACAAGCACAAATCCTTGATCCTCCCTGTTCATGAGGATCTAACCTTGGATAACTGGAACAGTGTCCCTTGCCTCAGTCAAAAAGGGTAAAGGGGCAGAGAGTCTGTCTGCCCTTTAAACGTGCTTTCATTTACTGCTTACTTTTGATTGCACAGCTATAGCAGTAACTTTTTTCATGCTTTGCCAAATGCTTTGTATATTTAAGCAGTTGTATATATTAAAATGAAAGCATTTTGTTTTAAGGACTCAAGCATTGGATGTGTTTGTCTCTGTTGATGAGATGCTAACCTGTCAAAGTAACTACAACTTTGATGTAGAATTGAACTTCGACTTGATGGATGTTGATCAAGAGGAGGAAGATGACTATGAGGTACCCGAGGAGATCAAAGAATGGGTCAAAGACAAACCCAAACCAAACCTCGACCAAACCACCACTATCAACATAGGAACCTCCGAAAACATCAAAGAAATCCAGATAGGCATAGACCTTACCCAAGAATGAAAAGCCGACCTGATCGAACTCCTAACACAGTTTCAGGATGTGTTTGCATGGTCACATGAAGACATGATCGGCCTGTCCACTGATATTGTCATCCATCGAATGCCCATCAAAGATGGATTCAAGCCAGTCAAGCAAAAGCTCAGGCGATTGAAACCTGAATGGAGTCTAAAAGTCAAAGAAGAAGTAGTTAAACAATTCAAAGCCGGTATCATCATGGTATTAACATACCCAGAGTGACTATCAAACATAGTCCCCGTACCTAATCCCGGAGGGAAGGTACGAGTATGCGTGGATTACCGGGATTTGAACAAAGCCTGTCTCAAGGACAATTTCGCAGTACCTTTCATCCACATCCTGATCGATAATACGGCGCAGTACGACATGTATTCTTTCTTAGATTGCTTTGCTGGTTACCATCAAATCATGGTTGTTGAGGAGGACGGGAGAAAGTAGCTTTCATCACTCCCTGGGGAACCTTCTGCTAGAGGCGACTATCCTTCGGCCTCATCAATGCCAGAGCCACGTATCAGCGAGCTATGATGGCTCTGTTTCATGACATGATGCACAAGGAGATAGAGGTCTATGTAGACGACATCATCATCAAATCCCGAAAGGAGGATGACCACATTGACCATCTCAGGAAGCTGTTCAACAGGTTGCATAAGTACAACCTCAAGCTAAATCCCGCCAAATGTGCTTTTGGGGTCAAATCAGGCAAATTATTGGAATTACTGGTGAGCAATCGAGGCATTGAGTTAGACCCTTCCAAGATCAAATCCATCACTGAGATGCTAGTACCTCGAACAGAGAAGGAGATACGTGGGTTTTTGGGGAGAATCAACTTCATAAGCCGATTTATTTCTCAGCTTATAGCAACCTGTGAACCTATATTCAAGCTACTAAGGAAGAATTCCTCCACCAAATGGAACGAGGATTGTCAGAAAGCCTTCCTTGCCATTAAGAAACAACTGATCGAAGCACCTATTTTGGTACCTCTGAGGGATGGAGTTCCCTTGTTCATGTACCTGTCTGTCAATGCCAATGCAATGGGCTGCCTGCTAGGACAGAAGGATGATATTAGCAAGGAGAGAGCCATCTACTACATCAGTAAAAGATTTAGCAGTGGTGAACAAAAATACACCCTGATCGAGAAGACATGCTATGCGTTAGCATGGGCCACCATGAGGTTGCAACACTACTTGCATGGGCACACGACCTACCTCATATCCCGTATGGATCCACTCAAATATGTATTCAACAAACCAATATTGAATTGTCGACTGTCCAAATGGCAGTTGATCCTACAACAGTTCGATATTGTCTACGTGACTCAGAAGTCAATCAAGGGTCATGGCATTGCAGATCGATTAGCTGAAGCACCTTCAAGAGGGTTTGAGCCCCTGAAGACTTATTTCCCGGATGATGGGATCATGACAATTCAACAACTCCAACAAGAGAATACAGTCCAACCATGGAAAATGTATTTTAACGGAGCAGTAAACATGGAAGGTGCCGGGCTGGGGCAATCCTTATCTCTAGTACAGGAGAACAATATCATGTGGCTACCAAACTTCAATTTGGCAACACCAACAACACAGCCGAGTATGAAGGCTACATAATGGGGTTGAAACTAGCCCAATCCATGGGTATCAAACATTTACTGGTCTTTGGAGACTCTGAGTTGGTCATTAGACAAACCACTGGGGCATATCAAACCAAAGAACTGCATTTACTGCCCTATCATCGGTAGGTCATCAGAATATCCCTTGAGTTTGAAGACATAACCTTCAGCCATATTCCTCGGGGTAGGAATGACTTCGCTGATGCATTGGAGACGTTGGCTTCATTGATCCGCATATCCGATAGGAGTGGGATTCCCTGCATCAAATTCACAATTCAGAAAGCCCCAACATACTGTAATTATATTGGAGAAGTATCAAATGAAATACCTCTTGTCAATCAGCCTTGGTATCAAGACATCAAGGAATATCTCTGAGATGGATCTACACCCGATAGGGTAAGCCAATCCGAACGAAAGCGGATTCACAAAGCCATATTAAACCTAAAAACTATCAAGCCTCCCTGATCAGCAGACCCATCTGAGATACTCTCTGACATCTCAACTGTTAGTCCATCAAGAAAAAGTTCAAGATACATAAATAACCGCGAGTCATGAAAGAAGTGGTAATCACTCAGCAATGACAATACATATCCAAACAGGGAAGTGAATCAAAAATATATTTCTCTGATATATAACACTGTTTGATATATACCTAGTGTCCTGTACATGACAAAAATGGCTGATCTAGTCTGTGCAGGAAAAACAAAGCTAGTCTATGGACCAAAGGATAAGCAGGCCAGCAATGCCAATATGGCATCTCTCTCTGAAGATGGAGGAGCAGCTGCAAGTGCAATACCCTCAGCCTCCATACGTCTCAAAATCTCCACAGTCATCTGCAGTGTGGCACTGTCGTCATCAATATATGCACTCATCTTGGTAACCAGACCATGAGTATAAGATCAGAGAGCAGTACGATCGGTAATGTGGAAATCCCGGGAAGCTATGGCCTCGTCCCTCTCCACAAAAGCTGCATCCCTAGCAATTAAAGTCTCCTCGATCTCAACAAAAATAGTATCTCTGGAAGATCTGATCTTTTCTCGCTCAACCAATCCTGCATCCTGAGCGGCTCGAGACGTATCCCTCTCAGCCAAAGCTATATCTCTGCCAGATAAGGCGGTCAACATCAACGCTCTAGCCTGATCCCTCTCAAAGGTCATCCTAGCTAGTGAGTCTGCCAAAGCCGAATATGTCCCTGCAGGAATAATCGGCGGGTCACTAACTAGTGCTGCTGTCAAACCCATAAAAAGCTCATCCTCGGTAGGAGACTCAGGATCCTCCATAGGCTCATTCTCGTCTGAATCTATAATAGGAGCTAATTGGATGAATGCAGCTGATGCTATATCTTCCTCCAACCATGCCGAGTACTCTAGAGAACGGTCCAGATGGCTAATAGAGAAATCAGCCCTTTCCCTGTGAGTCCAATACTCATACACTCTAATCAAGTCAGCAGATGACATAGATGAAGCTGACATCCTCTGATCAACAGCCCCCTCAAACGGATGCAAGCTCTAAAACTGATCAAATTGGCCCATAACAGCTAGAGGATGATAAGTAGTCACTCCCCTCAATCCCGCTAGGGGCAAATAATACATGCCAGATGCGTGGGTGATGAAGCTATAGGGGGGACTAGTCTTACGCAGGGCAGAATCGAAAACGGATGCGCAATGCCAGCCAAAAATGCTGACCATATCTCTGCATTAATACACTCTGCAGGCTGAAAAAAGTAGGACATAGCTATATCATGGGAAAAACAATACCCCTGATGCCTAAAAAATCCAATCGGTTGGATATGGGACATGAGCCATATATACAACAAGACCGAACTGCCTCTGAAAAACCCTTCCAGGTGGGTAATGTAGTGAGTGGCTGACCTCAGCGTCTCAGCCAATATCATCAGTATGATGGTGCTACCCTGCCTAAGGGCCCGAACCACAACTATCAATCAAACATCCAAATGGTCCAAGCGCAGCGGCATGTAAACGTAGGATACGACGCACATCAACAAAATGTCTATCCTGGCCAGATGCCATACCTCTGCTGATACAATAAAATCCCCGGCATGTCAATCATAGCTGTCGAGCTCACCGAAGCGATCGATCAAGAAGTCAATAGAGATCACCCCTCCAGAGATGACATCATCCCTCACCACGCTCTGGCGAAGACCTGACATCCGTGTGAACGGTCTCCTCATATCGCTGATCGATGTCCGAGCGCAGGGCAACTCTAAGGCTAAACCAGTAAACCACCGGTACTCCTTAAGAGTCGGCGTCAGCTCATGATGTCCAAAACGAAAGACCTATCTCTCAGGTATCCAGAAGGGTAAAATACCATCCATAAATCTATATGGCACCCGAAAGTCTAAGAGGGCCAATGAATGCCCCAACATCTGATCAACTGTCCCTCTGGCTGAGAAGGGCAGACTGCTATACCACGATCTCAATAACGTTGCCACCTCCGACGGTGGCAAATGCTCGATACGGCTAATGGTAGAAGATGTCATCTGTATCACCGTATCACAAGACCATCCAGGGGTCAAATCTGAACTCATCTGTCTAAATGCATACACATGACATAATACATACATAATGACAATGATAAATATGATCCGATAGATAGGAAATATCATGCATATCTACAATAAACTATCTACTGCAAGCATCATCCCTGTCTGATAAATACAAAACAAAATAAAAAGTACATGATAATGGGGCACCACCACCCAACTGCTAACAGTGGTCTATCAAAATAGGGCACAGCCGCCCAATAGCCAAAACAGTGGCCGACCAAAAGATATAGCTACAATAGCTATCCAAAAAGATCTAAAATATCTATGCTCAGGTGGTTAACCTGTTCCATATCCTCCGTGGACACAAAACTGCGATCATCAGGCATATCTGGGCGGTACAAGGGAGGATCTGCTCCTATAAAACTGCTGGAAAATGGACCTGAAGAAGGGCCCGCTCCTGAGCTGGAAAGGTTAAAATAAGATACCTCTGACAGATCTCGGCCAAGATGCCTGATAAAAAAGCGAGCTCTCTCCAACTCCCAGGTCAGCTCTGTAATCTAATCTGAATGAGTGGGCTCCCTGAGGCAAGCTATCCAGTCTGTCATCATAACAGACCCATGCTCCATGTCTGCCATTAACTCCACTAGCTACTAAATGCCTTCTGGCTGTAAGAGCCCTCTGATAGGGTGAAGCCATCTATGCCCTCCATAGGGATATCTGTCAGTGGCAGAATTAACGACCAATGATGCCAAGCAGGAGGAACAATGGGAATGCAAATTTGCCCCGTGATGCTCCTGATAGCACGCTCTCCTAAATAGAGCTCCCAGCCTCCCTCTGTCAAAATTGGGACTCTGCGGGTCAACAATGCAAACTCTCGACCAGTGGGAAAGCCTCCCTCAAATCCAATCGTCAAAAACTCAGAGGTATACGGTATCCAGGAAATTGATCCAGCTGTCAAAAACTCTAACTGCAGGCAGGAATGGGTGAATCCCTCAGCAACAAGGACCTCCGTCAGGGTGGAATGATGTCAACGCCGTCCTCGAGGATAGGTCTCGAGAACTAAAGCAGTGGTGGGCCATAGGCAAGGAAGCCTCTTATTTGCCCAGAACTGGCCATGTAAATATCAAAAGTCCTCAATGACCAAGACTGACAAATGTAAATGCAAAAATCAAAAAGGTACAAGAAAGATGTACTCACCAGCAGAAATGGGAAGAACCCTAACCAAGCCTCCGTCAAACCCTCTGAAAGCATGCGCATGCCCCGAAGAAAATAGGCAAAGGTGTAGGAACCCCAATCAAAGTCACTGAGGAGCTCTATATACCGGGTAGTGCTAACCAGGGCGAAGGACACCGTTGACGAGTTGTCCGACACAAAACAACCCCTGATGATCACCAAAAATAATCACCTCAAAATGCGATCTCTAACCCTCTGATCATCAGGCAGAGGCTCAAGTAAAGCCCTACTCTGGGCATCTATACTCAAGGGACCAGATCGAACCGTCCGACCCTTGATGGCCGTCGCAAGGACTCCCAGCAGGGACCGAACGGCAGTAGGTGTGATGTCAGCCACAACAGGCACTAGCTCACCCTAAAACTCAATGCCGATGATGAATCTCTAGTCCATAAGGGTCATCATCACCTCACAGTCCAACAAATGAAGGGACTGAGTCTGGTGGAACCAGCACTCAGACAAAGCCCTCATATACCCCCAGGGGTAACGGCGGGGAAGAATTGAGAAGAAGGCCTAAAACCCTCAGCCATCAATGATATCCCTGTAATCTTGGTGCAAAGTATAGTACAGGGAGTACACGTTGAACCAGTTCCCTTGAGGCTGCGTAAAGCAGGGAACCTGCATCAAAAATTAACCCATGTCAAAAACCTGTGCCCCGAGAATGGCCAGAGAAAGAAAGAGAATTCAGGAAGAGAAAACTTCAAGTTACCTCGTTGGCATGGAAAAACCTCGATGGATGATGACTCAAGTCGCCCAACAGCTCCTGGGTCAGCATAATAATGCCCGGAACCTCCGCACGTGGGGCCTGAGTAGGGGCAGGAGCAGCGAAATTAGCCTGCTCATCATCAATATCAATCAGTGGCTCATCTTGTGCTAGATAAATCACCGACTCTGCTAGTCTACGAGGCAGCTCCTGGGTCAGCATAATAATGCCCGGAACCTCCGCACGTGGGGCCTGAGTAGGGGCAGGAGCAGCGAAATTAGCCTGCTCATCATCAATATCAATCAGTGGCTCATCTTGTGCTAGATAAATCACCGACTCTGCTAGTCTACGAGGCGGTCGAGCCAGACGTGGCTGAGGAACATCAGAAGCCCCCTACGTCTAACGCCTGAAACGACTCTACTGGCACTGTCGGGTCTATCTTGGTCCATCACCTGCACAAAGTCTCCTAATCACCTCAGAAAGGGTGTGGTAAGCCTAAAACATGTGGCTTATTAATTTAAATCAATATTCTATACATCTCTAAGTCCTAAAACATGCATGGGTCAGTCAAAAATACCCAGTAAAGTCAAAACTGCATATTTTTCAAAAGATAAATCCTAAAACATGCATGGGTCAGTCAAAAATCCCCAGTAGAGTCAAAACTGCATGTTTATTAAATGCTCGGGCTTTTGAAATTTTTTTGCCAGAGTCTCCTTTGTAAAATGGACTGTCCGCATGCACACAGGCATGTCCAGGTGGCCATTCAGTAGCACACCTTTCCAAAAATAAGAATAGTTCATATTTATGAAATAAAATCAAAAGTAAACTTCACATGGTAGCCAAATTATCACGGACATTTTTTAGTTGAAAATCCAAGCTCACTAGGCATCAAAAAGGATGAGTAAACTGATCAAAAAGTGCAAAATATGACTGTCTCAGAATTTGAATTTTCTTACATCCAAACGTGCATTACAGTAAGATATGTATACATATGAAGTTAAAAAAAATTTAGCATGTCATATAAGTATATATTTTTCATACATTACATCTAAAAGCCCCCTACGTGGTGGTTTACATGCTTTTAACAGTCAAAACTTGCGAAAAAAGATGTAAAACGTTACCTGCGATGCGCTGAACTCTTAAAAACTGACGAAATCAGAAAAAGGCAGCCCGAGCTCCGTAGATCTGAAAAAGAAAATCGAATTCCGTTTGAAACTCGAAATGAAACTTGAAAATAATGAATCTCGCTGCCCAATATAAAGCCACAGGTGGAAGCGGGTCCACCCGTGACAGCAGCACCTCTACTTGCGGCTCTCCAGGGTGGGTCCCACTCCTTCGGGCTCTGTTTGGTTCGAGTTGAAACGGAGTTTATATGTGCCGCCAAGTAAAATCTGAAGAAAAATCGCTACGCGATTGAGCGGTTTGTCCTGAAATCCTGCGTTTAAGCAGCGTATAATTCTGACAGAAAGGGGAACTCTCTGAAAACCCTTTGTATTCATCCCGAAGCAATGTTCGGGGATCAATGATGCAAACTACGGAAAAACTGTGCAAAACTGCCGACAACTACCACTTTCGAAGCATCGGGTACAGACCGGTGACAGTTTAGCCGTTGGCTCAGCCCCAGCGAAGCATCGGATACAGACTGAGATAGTTCAGCCATTGGCACAGCCCCAGCGAAGCGTCGGGTACAGACCAAGACAGTTCAGCCTTTGGCACAGCCCTAGCAAAGCGTCGAGTACAGACCGAGATAGTTCAGCCATTGGCACAGCCCCAGCGGAGCATCGGGTACAGACTGAGACAGTTCAGCCGTTGGCACAACCCCAGCGAAGCATCGTGTATAGATTGTTTTAATAGTATCAGCCATTGGCTCAACCCCAGCGACGTCTCAGCTGTTGGCACAGCCCCGCGAAGCATCGGAAGGGATCCGGTGGCTAAGGCAATATAGTAATCCATCACCACTGATGGAATTTGTTATACACATCCTAAAAAGGAGCACCAAGCAGGATTGGTGATTCAATCCCTCTGTTGCCAACTACCAGTGTAAATTATCGTTAAGATAAGCATCGGGAGTGCATTGTCATAACTCGGCGGCAACAATGTCATCCCTAGGCTATCATGAATGACATCATCCCTAGCAGAAAATAACGAAAAATAGTTTGTGGTAGTCTATTAACATTATCCTCATCAGAAACTAACATAATCAATCAGTGATACCCCTACCCCCTCGAAGGTATCTGACATTCATGACATACCCTATCATGCATTGCCTCCCCTCTTCATTTGAATTTCCCGTGTCTACTAATCTTTATCTTGTCCATTTCATTGCATTGCATGAACATGATAAAGAGGGGCATCTGAAGACACTCAAAATTTTCTTTCCCTGTTACTAACACTGTAGGAGGGCAAAAATATCATCAAATTAACCCCGGTCTCAATACTGAGCCATCAGTTCAACCCCGGTCTTAATATCGAGTCATCAAATCAACCCCGGTCTCAGTACCAGGCCATCAGTTCAACCCCGATCTCAATACTGGGTCATCAAATCAACCACGGTCTCAATATCGGGCCATCAAATCAATTCCAGTCTCAACACCGGGTCATCAGTTCAACCCTGATCTCAATACCAGGTCATCAAATCAACCCGGTCTTAATATCGGACCATCAAATCAACCCCGGTCTCAATATCGGGTCATCAAATCAACCCCGATCTCAATACTGGGCCATCAGTTCAACCTCGATCTCAATACCGGGTCATCAAATCAACCCCGATCTCAATATCGGATCATCAAATCAACCTCGATCTCAATACCGGGCCATCAGTTCGACCCCGATCTCAATACCGGGCCATCAGTTCAACCATGGTCTCAATACCGGGCAATCAACTCAACCCTGGTCTCAATACCGAACCATTAAATCAACCCCAGTCTCAATACCGGGCCATCAATTCAACCCTGATCTCAATACCGGGCAATCAAATCAACCCTGGTCTCAATACCGGGTCATCAAATCAACCCCGGTCTCAATATCGGGTCATCAAATCAACCTTGGTTTCAATACCGGGCCATCAACTTAACCCCGGTCTCAATACCGGGCCGACAGTTCAACCCCGATCTCAATACCGGGCCATTAGTTCAACCCCGGTCTCAATATCGGGTCATCAAATCAACCTCGGTCTCAATATCGGGCCATCAACTCAATCCCGGTCTCAATACCGGGCCATTAAATCAACCCCGGTCTCAATATCGGGCCATCAAATCAACCCCGGTCTCAATATCGGGCAGTCAAATTAACCCCGATCTCAATACCGGGTCATCAAATCAACCCCGATCTTAATATCGGGCCATCAAATCAACCCTAGTCTCAATATCGGATCATCAGTTCAGCCCCGGTCTCAACCCAAGAGGTACAGAATAGCTCCGATCTGAACCTGGGAGGTACTGGTCAGCCCCGATCTCAGCCCGGGAGGTACAGGTCAGCCCCGATCTCAACCCGGGAGGTACAAGTCAACCCCGGTCTAAACCCGGGAGGTACAGGTCAGCCTCGGTCTCAACCCGGGAAGTCAGGTCAACTTCAGGAACAAACCTGAAGACTCAAAACATCTCCAGAGGAAAACTTGGAGCGACCAAGTCAGCCTCAAAGATAACACTGAGGACAAATAGACTCGATTGGGATCCAAATCTTGGAAACAGCCCCAGGAAGTCAACCAAAGGCCATGCCGACATTAAAGGCAACCTCGGGAGGGGAAAAATGGTCATTTTACAAACCTTAAGCTGATTTGGTCAAACTCAAGTTGAATTAATGCCACCAAGGTCATAAAGAACCATAATAATGATCCCGAGTGCAAATAGCGTAAGATAGCTCAACGGACAACACCATGTAGATAAAGTAAAATGCCTTTTATAAATCAATTCTTTTATTAATAAATGAATAACATTAAAAGCATATGCTACATCATATCAAATATGATTGGCTTGTGTGCACACTACTTTCACTTACCTTCTTAATTCTTCTTCTTCTTCTTGAGCTTGGATTAGATTTGATCCTTGCTCCTATTCCCCCTCTTTGATCCGCCCCTTTTCCTCTCTTTTCTCTCTAACTCTTGAGCTCTGTTAAGTTTTCTCCCAACACTTGGAAGATTTTGTTAACACATGAAATGTCTAAGACTTGGTTGATTATATAAAAGCTAATTTCTCTTTCTTACAAGTAGGTCACCTAACTTAAGTCACACAAGGTCTTCCCCCTCATGTATAATAACTTACTAATCACCCCCTTGAGTTAGCCTAATCAAACCACAATTAAAACTAACTCAAGGCACTTAATGACCACTTAATGTCCAAAATCACTTAATGAAACATTGCTCATTATTGCTTATGTCTTAGGTGTGGTGAGTTATGAATGATGACTCACCAAAACCTACCCCCTTGCACCAAAAATTCTGCCACTTTGGCCTAGAATGCCCCTTATCTTGCTTTAGATAAGAGGTGAGTCATCACTTGATTATCCCATGTGGGATAATAACCAACTTTGCTTGCTTTGGCTCCAAGTCTTAGGGTTTAACCTTAAGGCTTGAGCCATGGCTCAACCCTAAGCCAAGACATCATAAACCATTGACTTTACCGTTGGCTCAACCCTAGCCAAACCTCACAAACCCTGGGCTCAACCCTAGGCTCATTCCTTGGCACAAACCTACCCAATTCTATTTTTCTTAGCCAAGCCTCATAATTCTTAGGCTTAATTAGTCTAACTAATTCTAGTTAGACTTTTCTTATCCAGTTAGGTTTTCTAACTTTTTTAGTTACTTTTTGTAATTCGCTCAGTTAGCCAAAAAACCGACTTTCACATTTTAAAAATCTAATTTTTCCACCGATCCCCCTTTTCCAAAGAAACGCTATGTCATAATTCAAAAAAACATGTTTATGTTTTTAGCATGAATAATGTTTTTACGTTTTTCTCAAAAATAATAAATTATTGTCCATTTTTACCCTCTAAACACTCAAAAACACGCACATAACTCGTATCGCCATCATATAACGACCATAAGTCACATAAAACACAAATTATTAATAAAATCTCATTTTATTAAATAATTTCACATAATCTCATTTACAAAAATTCTTTGATCATTGTGATCATTACATTCTTCCCCCTTATAAAGATTTCGTCCCATGAATCATAAAAAATAAACATAACATCATACAAAAAGATGGAGGTAATCTTTGTTATCTTATCTTCGAGTTCCCATGTTGCTTCTTCGGCATCGTGGTTCCTCCATACAATCTTCACCAAGGGTATAACCTTTCTTCTGAAGACTTTTTCTTTTCTATCAATTATTTGAACTAGCATTTCTTCATAAGTCAAGTATTTTTCAACCATTATTAGTTCATATTCAATTACATGCTTATAGTCAGGTTTATATGGTTGTAAAACTGACACATAAAACACGTTATGCACATGTACTAACTTAAGATGTAAGGCAACCTCGTATGCCACTTCTCCTACCCTTCTTAACACTTTGAACAATCCAATAAACCGTGAACTTAGCTTTCCTTTCTTGCCGAAACGTATCTTCCCCTTCCAGGGTGATACCTTCAAGAATGTGTACGACCCGACTTCAAAATCTCTTTTCTTTCGATGCTGATATGCATACTTCTTCTGTCGATATTGAGCCGTTACTAGTCGCGTACGTATTAATTTAACAACGTCGGCGGTTTGCTGCACCAATTCTGGTCCCAACAGTCAACGTTCCCCTACCTCGTCCTAATATAGTGGCGTTCTGCACTTTCTTCCATATAACGCTTCGTAAGGTGGCATGCCTATACTAGCGTGATAGCTATTATTATAAGCAAATTCGACGAGTGGTAGGTGTTCATCCCAACTTCCCTTGAAGTCCATGACACAGGCTCTCAACATATCTTCTAAGGTCTGTATCGTTCTTTCGCTCTAACCATCTGTTTGAGGATGATACAATGTACTCAACCTCAACTACATTCCCATATGCTTTTTCAAGCTATTCCAGAAATTCGACGTGAACCGCGGATCCCTATCAGACACGATCGAAACTGGCACTCCATGTCTGGAAATAATTTCCTTGACATAAAGTTTAGCTAACTTGTCTAGATTAAACTTTACCCTAATCGACAAGAAATGTGTTGATTTGGTTAGTCGGTCCACTATAACCTATATAGCGTCGAACCCTTTCTGCATAACTTGAAGTTTTACCATAAAATCTATCGTGATATGCTCCCATTTCCATTCTGGAATTTCTAGTGGTTGTAATAACCCACTTGGCCTCTGATGTTCAACTTTGACTTTCAGGCAAGTCAAACATATACTTACGCATTCTGCGACTTTCTTCTTCATGTTCAGCCACCAAAAATGTTGTCAGAGATCTTGATACATCTTTATACTACATGGATGTATCGATTACCTCGAACAATGGGCCTCTTGCAAAATTTCTTCTTTAAGTTTAAACACTGTAAGAACCCAAATTCTTCCTTTAAATCTAATCATTCCCTCATTATCGAGTTTATACTTGATTTCCTTTCCATTGGAAATTCTCTTCCTGATCATCTCGCACTCCTCATCTTTGAGTTGTGCGTTCTTTACTCTTTCGAAAATGGTTGGACGAGTATCCATCACAAATAACTTCTCATCCGATTCCCTCAAAAGTTTAACTTCTAATTCCATTCTCATCATTGTTGTACCAACTCTTCTTAAGTCGTTAACATCATTAACTCATCTCGACCCTTTCTACTCAAGGCAACGGCCACTACATTCACTTTACCTGGGTGATGTAGAATGTCACAATCATAATCTTTGATCTATTCTAACCACCTCATTTGCCTCATGTTCAACTCCTTCTATGTGAAGATATATTTCAGACTTTTATGATCCGTGTTTATCTCATACTTCTCACCATACATGTAATGTGTGACACCCCCAAATCCGGGTACTTCAATTTTCACGGGATTTGGTGTTCATTGTACAAATATCATATATCTATCTACCCATAATAAATGCAAACCATGAAATAGATGAAAAAACTCCATCATCTCCCCTTATGGGGTTAAAACATCTGAAATAAAATACATAAATAATCCCAGGTCATACTTAACCTTAAATCTCAAATGCAGAAGTGTAAACAAATAAGTCTTAAACAACATCAACGTAAGCCTTAACATATATTCTCAATAAAACAACAAGTCTTCATCACTTGTTGACTTTGCCCTTGCCTTTGCTAGTGGAAGGACCTTTCGTTCTTAACTGCAATGTTATTATGCAAGAGTGAGCACGATTGCCCATAAGTATAGCAATATAACAATATAATAACATGCGAGTGAATCAAAGACTTCTGAATAAAGAAAACTCGGCTTCTGAATCAAGAATGAATAGCAAGAATCAAAAGAACTTCTGAGGGTCATAAGACCTTGAACTATGTCCTAGGTTGTCAAGTATTTTTACTTAAACCTTTAATAGTCATAAGACTATGAACATTACTTCTCGTACTTAGGGGGATCAGCCCTTAGTACCATACTGTGCACAATATCTCAACGCTAAAGCATCATCAATCCCCTATAGTAGGGTTGTTCATCTCAATTTGACATCAAAGTCCGCACCAAAGGAAGTTTGGCTTGGATAAGCTCAGTAATGGTTCTAGAATTTAGAACGTTCATCAACTACGGACTAGTCGAATCAATAAGGGTTCGCTAGCCTTACAAGGATTGATAATAAACGATATTCAAATCGAATAATAATTTTTCAAAAGTATACAATCGAATAAGTATTGTATAACTGGAATCATGCTTTAAAGGTATTATAATATCTCATATGGAATCTCAACTTAAATAATCAAGGATAAGAACTTGCATCATGATAGTATTTCAAGAATAGAAAACTTGCTCAATAAAAGTAAAGTATGAGTTTAGAAACTTTCTTGACATAAGAATAAGGAATAGGACCCTTATTCAATTTAAAGAGTATAGATAAGAAACTTGCTTAACAATAATAAGTTAGGGATAGAACACTTTCCTCGTGCGCAAGGTACAGTTATAAATACAATTCAATTCCTCAACGTTCTACACATTACATTATGTATATGACATTGATTAGTTTCATAACTACCATGTTTAACTGTTGAACTATTCACTTAAGTTCAACTTACAACTTGGTTTATAATATTAACTTGCTAACTAACCACATAACTTGAGTATAAACACATAACATGTATACCATATAAGCGTAAACTCTTAGACAAATCATAATCAAGTCGTACTACCACAATATTCGAGTTCACACTTAGTTTGTTCACTTGAAACTTCACATTGTATTATACAAGTCAACAATTTAGTTTGTTAACATGAACTTCAAATTATATTATATATGTGTTAACAACATGTCGAAGCATAGTATTACATGTTCATCATGTCATCAAGTATATTAAGTTAGGTTACTCATCATGCTATGGCTTAAAAACACACAAAAGGGCAAGAATTTCCATTTTCTCTGCACCACACCCGCTGGGGCGGGCCTACCTGCTGCATGGTACCCACTGGGGCGAGTATGGAGCCCGCTGGGGCGGGTGGCTTAGGCCAGTTCAGCCCCAGTTCGCGATTTTGATAGTTAAGGCCAAATAAATCCAAATTAAACCAACACAGTGATTCTCATAAAGTATAAACTTCATAGAAACATCATATAATGATTCTAACATGCTTTTAACACTTTATATCATGTAATTACTCAAATCAAATCACATAAATTCACTGTTCTTGGTATTTTATAAAGTTTTGAAAGAAAACATGAAATCTGACGTCACAGATTCGTTATAACTCCGAATCCATCCGTTCAAAGTTTGTTTTGTTCGTTTAAACATGTATAATCATAATCTACTGTTAATTTTAAGTTAAACAATCAATTCAAAGCATACAATTTGTACGTAAGGGCCATATATACAACTTTCATACTCTGTAACTTCACAAAAATCCAATTAAACATAATTTCATAGTTTTAATTGTTTTAAAACATGATTACATGATAGAAAACATTTTATGAACATATATTAACATACATATGATCATATAGTGGCAATCATAAACAAATCATGTTACAGAGAACTCAAAATTAGTTTTAATGGAGAAATATAAGAATCGTGAATTTAAACTTGAAGATGAGGGATTACCCTCTTGCTACTTGTTATGATAATTCAAGGATGATGATAAAACCTCTTCAATTCTTCTTCAATCTTTCTTCCTTAAACTCTCAATTTTTTCTGAACCTTTTGTCTCTCAATTTCTCTCTTTGTTTTCTTAACTAATGAAAGTAATATGAATTGATATAGTTATAATATTCGTATATAATATATGTATAAAAATTGACGTAGTAATGGTCAGTTAACCCCATAATGGGTTAACTGACCCAACCTCTCTAAGGGCTATGTTTGGCTAGCTCTTTTTATTCTTCCTTTCTTATTTAATTTAATTAACTTATTTAGTATATAGTTAATTGTCACACTTTTAAATAATCATATAATCTTATTTAAATTTAATTAAATAAAATATGACAATTCACATTAAATTACATTATTACATAATTAAAATTCTCCTTTATTAATTATATCAACTCATTAATCTCTAATTAATTATTAAATTAATTAGAATAACATTATGCTTATTAAATAATTCATTTAATCAAATAAGCTCAATTAAATACATACTTTGAATAATAAAATTCTCCACATTAATTTAACTAATGTAACATATATAATTAAATTAACCTAATACAATTCCATTAAATAATTATTTAACTCAATAATTAAATCATCGAAAAATATTTATTTAATTCAATAAATATTAAAAATAATTTACAAAATTATCGTTCGTCACATAATGCCTCCAAATTTTTAAGGCAAAAACCATTGCTGCTAATTCCAGATCATGAGTAGGATATCCCTTCTCGTAATCTTTCAACTGTCGAGATGCATACTCAATGACTTTCCCGTGCTGCATAAGCACTCACCCAAGTCCCTTATACGAAGCATCACTATACACCACAAAATTACCAATCTCATCCGGTAAGGAAAAGGCCGGCGCAACACTTAATCTTTTCTTGAGCTCCTAAAAGCTCTCTTCACAATTTTCTGTCCACCGAAACTTCACCGACTTGCTCGTCAAATTTGTCAGCGGGGTAGCTATTTTCAAAAAATCTTGGATAAATCTTCGATAGTATCCTGCTAACCCTAAGAAACTACGCACTTTAGTTGGCGTCTTTGGCTGCTCCTAATTAATCACCGCCTCCACCTTTGTTGAATCAATAGATATTCCCTCCTTATCAATCACATGCCCCAAAAACTGCACCCCCTCTAGCCAAAATTCACATTTCATGAATTTAGCATACAACCTCTCTTTTCTCAATGTCTCCAACACTATTCTTAGATGTTCAGCATGTTCCTCATGTGTCTTAGAGTAGACAAGGATATCATCTATGAACACTACTACAAATTTGTCCAAATATTGCTTAAACACTCTATTCATCATATCCATAAATGCGGCTGGCGCATTTGTCGACCCGAACAACATTACCAAGAACTCATAACGACCATAACGAGTCCTGAATGTCATATTTGGCACATCTTCACTCCTGACTTTCAGCTGGTGATTCCAAGTCCTTAAGTCAATTTTTGAAAAATATTTTGCGCCCTTCAACTAATCAAATAGATCATCAATCCTGGGAAATAGATATTTTTCTTAATAGCCACTTTGTTCAACTCTCTATAGTCGATACAAAGTCTTAACGATCCATTCTTCTTCTTCACAAACAACACGGGTGCTTCCCACGGAGACACACTGATGAGTGGGATTTATACCCGCAAATCGGTTACTTTGTGGCTTAAATAGTTGCCTGATCTTCGTAGTTTTTATATAGTTTTATATGTTTATAGTATTTTTATGCTTAACCGATGTATTGCAGGCTTTACAGGACTTTTCTAGCTTTCAAGGGACAAAACGGAGAATTTACATATACTGGCGCCGCAGCGCCAATGCCTAGTCTCATTCTCGCATCGCGGCGCCGCCCCTGGTCCTTGCTGATGTCATTCCGGAGCTGCAGCGCCACAGTTCCTTTATGGACTCGCGCTGCAGCGCGACCTCCGGTCTTTTGATTTTAACGTGGCACCGCAGCGCCACTTATAAGCCTATTGCCCGCGCCGCAGCGCGACCTCCGGTGCCAAGGCAGGAAAGGCTTGCTTTTAACCTAGAAAAAGAAGAAAACAGATATATATATATATATATATATATATATATATATATATATATATATATATGAGGTGAGCCTCTGTAAACAAGAGAGAGGTATTGGAGAGGAAGAAAAAGAGCAGAGAAAGAAGACTGGGATAGAATCAGTTAGCTTAGCTTAGGATAGATTAGATCTCTTTTGTACTTTCTCTCTCTAGTTATTAGGTAATGTTTGTAAATATAGATTAGGTAGATGAGGATAAAGTCTGGGATTTCCTTGGAGCAACAAGAGCAGTGAGCTACACGGATTGGAGAGCTTGAAAGGAGCGGAATGTTTGGAGACTGAAGAGCTTTGACAGAGTTTATTTTGATCCATTTATTTCCTCTAATTTTGTAATCCATAAATGTTATCTTTATTGCTACTTATATTTAGTTCAATAGCTATGAACTAAGTATTGGCTCTAAGGTTATAACGGAACCCTTTGTTAGTTAAATTGACTGTCTTATCTCTTTGGTTGGCACCATATGGTTTGGTTTAATATATTCATGCTTAATGATTCTCACTAAGACATCAGTGATGATTTTGGTAATCTATATGATACCGAAAGAAGGATTATAGATTTACACCTAAATATATTGGCATGTGATTATGAGTTTCGACTGCATAACTGTGCGTAGAATAGACATATATATGTGTGCCACGTGTGACCTAATTGAGAACTTATGCTTAAATCCTTGTTAGGTTAATTCGCATAGACATGTGTAGGATTCTCACTTAGTTTGGGTGTTCTTTTCTGTTCTATTCCCTATCGGGTGGATCTGGAGAGGATATGTTTGTGCATACCTCGACAGAGGTGTATGAGCACCTGTGTGTTCTCGATCGACAAACTGTCGTGACCATTAAGACCAAAGAGAGAAGGGTAGGAAGTTTGATGAAGCATAGCACGCCAGGTGTTCGACGGAATGCCTGTGTGGGGTGAAGTTGTAACCTTAGCTTGTAATTCCTTCGATTACCATTCGTTATCCATTTACTTGCTTTAATAATTAGTTATAACTAGTTTAACCACACTCCTATTAGTTTACTGTTCGAATAAGACTTAAGCGATAAAAAGTTGGTATTTGGTAAATATTAGTGATAGTTCCTCGTGGGTACGACACTTTCCTTATCACTGTATTACTTGTTAGACCGCGTATACTTGCGCGTGTTTAGTGATCGGTTTTTTGACCAACAAGTTTTTGGCGCCGTTGCCGGGGATCTATTATTCTAATATTGTCCAATATTGATTTAAATCAGTTTAGTCTTAATTTGAACGTGTATATATTTCTTTTATTTGTTTGATCTTCCTTTGTGTTTTTAAGTTTACAAGTTATGGACGATCAATGTTATCAATGGCCTTATGAGAGGACGACACAACCAAGCTCGGAAGAAGGACTCGAGAAATTACGAGCTCAAATTGCAAATGTCTTGAGGTTTTTTGATAATCTTGAGTGTCAGTCCACTCAGACTGCCTACTGTCAGGAACGAGTTGACATTGAACCGATTTACTATCATCCAAACTGTCAGGGTTATCCAAATTCTTGGGACTACGGTCAAGAGCAATATCATGAGCCGAATTACTCCTATCCGAATCAATTTGAATGTCCATCTCCTCCGCAGTATAAGGTGACATTCCAACCCAATGAGAGCTTTTTGGCAGACTTAACAGAAGAGAAAAGGCTTGAAGAGCTCCTCACCAACTTTATAGAAAGAAATAAGGTTCGAATGGCAAGCCAAGACGCCGCATTGCAAAGCCTCAAAAATCAATTGGGATAACTCGTCAATGCCATCTTAAATCTATCGCAGGGCAATCTACCGGTCATAACCGATCTCAACGATGAAGCAGTAGAGCATTGCACGGTGGATACGCAAGGAGAAGGCGGTGAGTCTCACAAAGTTGTTGAGGGAGATGTCATGGTGCAAATTATCCAACAGGTGGAGCCTGAAGTTGGAGAGAAGAGGATAAAAAGTGGTTGTATTGTCAAGACTAATCAACAACCGGAAGCCACGCTCACGATTGTGGAAACCCTGGAGGGCCCGCTAGTGCACAAAGAACGCTTTCAACTTGATGAAAAAGGCGAATTAGTGGATAATTCTAGTGGTGAAAGATTCTTCGTGCCGATGGGTGAAGAAAACGAGTATGATCAATCATCCATGTCCACCACAAATTTAAAGGAGTTGACAAATAGGCGGCATGAAATGGTCAATTTTGCTTATGAGCCGGATTGAGCGGCATCGGTATAGTCAAGCCGACGACTTTAAAACAAGCGCTTGGTGGGGAGGCAACCCCATCTCAGTATCAATTTTCTCTGTTTTCTTTACTTATGTCTAGTTTATATTGTGTCTTTTCTTTTTACCATGTAAACATCGTTGCCAATGCATATATTTTTGTGATTATAGGATGCAGGCAGCATGTTATTTAGTATGTTGCTAGTGTATATCTTAGTTAGAAATTAGTATTAAGTATGTTGTTTACTTAGCATGATATCTGTATAATATATGTGCTAATACTGGTTTTTGTGCAGGGAAAAAACTCAGATACAAGGCTGGCGCCGCAGCGCCAGAATATACACTAAACTTCGCGTCGCAGCGCCATGCTATTAATTCAAATTTCCTATCTCGCGCCGCAGTTCCCAGGAACAAAAGGGGACTCGCGCCGCAGCGCCAAAATCAGGCCAAGCTACTGCCAAGTCGCGCCGCGGCGCCAATCAATGAAGGAATTCTCACGCTGCAGCGCCGGTAGCAAATTTTAGTTTTAAAAAGCACAACTGAAGCCAGCAGTTGTGCCCATTACCTCCCATTTCTCTCGACCCATCTCGGCAGTACAAGCAACCCAACCGTCCCTTTTCTCCACAGAACCCCCACCCTCTGCATAACACAGCCGACTCACGACAACATTCACAAAATCAGACCAACCTCAAGTCAAGCGAGAATCCAAAATAAGATCAGCAGCAAACTAGGGTTTTTCCCCCTTCAAGGTATTTTATTTGGATTTCAACCAGTCACTAAGATATTTTGATAGAATTGTTGGGTTGGTGCTTTGTTGGTGTTTTTCTTGGTGTGTGATTTGGGTGATTTCCACTAACGAAAATCGGGAAAGAGCACTATCAAGCAAGGGCTGTCCAAAGTGGATTTACAGAACGCACACAAGGTGTTTGATAATTTGCCTAAGAGAGAAATTTGACTGTTTTGGCTTACAATTAGTGGGTTTCATTGGGGATTTGCTACCTATTTCTTTAAGGGTTGCTTCTACAGAGAGTGGCATTGCTTAGGTACTGTTTTTTTGTTCACGCCAACTAAAAATTTTTTTGACATGGCATCAAAGAGGCAGCGACTGAGCGTCGGCGGTTCCTCGTCCGCAGCACCAACGGTATGGGACAACACCAAATTTGTTAACGAAGAGGCATGGAAACGATACAAAAGCTCCTTTGCCGCACGAAATTTGATTCCTGAACGGGGTTTGAGGCCTGACAAAATAAAGGATGGCGAGTTGTTAGCAATGATTGCTGGTCGCTAGTGGATGCACTTCACAAAACCACCCGAATCGGCCATTGTTTCTGTGGTCAGAGAGTTTTATGCAAATGCCAGTCCTGAAGGTCCTGCTATTGTTCAAGTTAGGGGGCGGTCAGTGGCGTTTGGAAGCCAAGCCATCAATGCACTGTTCGCGACGCCCAGTTTCGAGGGTAAGGACTATATGGAGCCGGGACTCCGCAGCTATGACCTCGAGGAGATTGTTAAGAGGCTCTGCAAGCCCGGGACTACATGGAAGACAAATGACTTCACGGGTGAGAGGACCAGTTTCCCACATGCTGCACTCAGTCGCTATGGGAAGGCATGGTTCAGCTTTATTTATGCCAACATGATCCCGACTCGTCACCTGAGCAACGTGACTAAGGATAGAGCGATCCTATTATTTGCCATTGTCACGGGTCTGAACGTGGACATCGGAGTTCTCATCCATGAGTCCATCATAAAGGCAATCAAGAGCAATATCTCTATGGGACTTCCATATCCATCCTTGATCACCCGGCTGTGCAAGAGGGCAGGTATCCATTGGGGTCCAAAAGAGATAGCTTTGCCGCCCATGTCAGTCATTGACCATCAGACCATCTCACGCTTCGATGTGTGGGACGGGGCTATTTTTCATGTTAGAGGCGAAGGATTCGGGCCACCTACTGAGCCACCTCCTACAGCAGAGCCTTCGCAGCCACCAGACGCAGGCCCAACTTCACAGGGACTACTGGCAGAAATCATGGCATCCCTCACTCTACTACATCAGAACCAGGATGCTAATGCTCAGAGGCAGCAGAGGCACATAGCAGCGGTGGCCTTGAGGCAAGACATAGCGATGCAGCATCAGGCTGAGCTGGTCAACACTATGCAGAGCATATACACCGTGTATAGTGGCGAGGATTCTGAGTTCATGCCATTCCAGTTCCCAGAGCCTCCTGTCTTCCTACCATACCCTCCACCATCACCGCCCGTCGAAGCTGACGAGGACGCTGCTGCTGCCGAGTGACCAGACTTCAGGGAAGCCCTCTTGTTTAGAGTGATATATGTTTAGCAATGAGGGCATTGCTCACCTTAAGTTTGGGGGTGTTATGGTTTATTATCTGTTTTATTTCTGTCTATTGCCATGATAGGTTGCTATTTTAGTACTTTGCTTAGGTTTTTATCAGGATTGTAGTGTAGTCGTTTTGAACTGCGGTATTATATTTTAGGTTTATTATGATGAATGCCATGTACAGTTTTTGGTTATTTATTAACGCTTTGATTATTAGCATGTTTGTGGTTTATAGCCATTTTTTTGGGGCTTTTATAGATTTATATGCTTGTGCCATGTTAATGGCTTTATTACCCTATTTTGAGCTGCTATTATGCAAGGGTGGTATATTTTTCACTAATTTTTTTGATTGTGGCTAATGACAAGCGTCAATTAATTATGCTTATCTCTTAGAGTCGTGTCAAGCATGTATGAGCTAAGGGTTGTTCAATCGATAAGTTGAGACTGTTATTGATCCATCCTTCTTAGCAAGCACCGACCAAATATGTTTACTAGTTATTTTTCAAATGTAGTTCGCCGTTTATGCTTTGAGAGTTGTTCACTTTTATAAACTTTCATTTTTACAAGGTAATAAAAGACTTCGACGCATATACAGTTTTGGATCTTGGATTCTGGCATGTTGTATAATAAAAAAAATTTTGAAAAGGAGATTGAATATCGAAAGTCTTGCGGTGGGTCGAGATGGAGCGTAAAACGCACTCATCCATAAACGCAGGACCGATGTTGAGATGGAGCATAAAATGCACTCGCCAAATAATCTTCAGATTTCGTAAAGTCTAATTTGGCTTATGTTGATTACGTGGTCTTTGCTGCTCGAGTTATTAGATTCATAGGGGTGTTCCACACCTAGTGCCCTAAAGTCATCTGACTTGGGAGTCACTGATCAAAAGCTCATTAATGGGTAGCTCTGATTAGCCTAAGGTAATTAAGTACTGTCCGAGTCAGATTTTACTTTCTTTATGCTAGAGTCTTTTGATCCTTTTCTGCACTTGCGTCTTATTCTTAATGCTTGTTGAATGTTTAAGTTACGGAGTGTGCATATTGGTATTAACAATCGACTGTGCGAACTTATTTGAGCAATGATTAGTTAGGATGGTTGGTCCCCACACACTCACATAGAATGGATCGAATACAGTCTTATGCTTGAAACTGAATGAACTCTTACTAATATCTGTGTTTGTCCTTTTCTTTGGGAGTAGCTATGATCGAGCTTAGAAGCCATGACACTAGTATACAGTGATTTTTTTTATTTCGCGTGTGTTTCTATTATGAGTTTGTGTTAGATAGTTTGCTCGAGGACAAGCAAAGACTTAAGTTTGGGGGTATTTGATGAGTGGGATTTATACCCGCAAATCGGTTACTTTGTGGCTTAAATAGTTGCCTGATCTTCGTAGTTTTTATATAGTTTTATATGTTTATAGTATTTTTATGCTTAACCGATGTATTGCAGGCTTTACAGGACTCTTCTAGCTTTCAGGGGACAAAACGGAGAATTTACATATACTGGCGCCGCAACGCCAATGCCTAGTCTCATTCTCGCGCCGCGGCGCCGCCCCTGGTCCTTGCTGATGTCATTCTGGAGCTGCAGCGCCACAGTTCCTTTATGGACTCGCACTGCAGTGCGACCTCCGGTCTTTTGATTTTAACGTGGCGCCGCAGCGCCACTTATAAGCCTATTGCCCGGCCGCAGCGCGACCTCTGGTGCCAAGGCAGGAAAGGCTTGCTTTTGACCTAGAAAAAGAAGAAAATAGATATATATATATATATATGAGGTGAGCCTCTGCAAACAAGAGAGAGGTATTGGAGAGGAAGAAAAAGAGCAGAGAAAGAAGACTGGGATAGAATCAGTTAGCTTAGCTTAGGATAGATTAGATCTCTTTTGTACTTTCTCTCTCTAGTTATTAGGTAATGTTTGTAAATATAGATTAGGTAGATGAGGATAAAGTCTGGGATTTCCTTGGAGCAACAAGAGCATTGAGCTACACGGATTGGAGAGCTTAAAAGGAGCGGAATGTTTGGAGACTGAAGAGCTTTAACAAAGTTTATTCTTATCCATTATTTCCTCTAATTTTGTAATCCATAAATGTTGTCTTTATTGCTACTTATATTTAGTTCAATAGCTATGAACTAAGTATTGGCTCTAAGGTTATAACGGAACCCTTTGTTAGTTAAATTGACTGTCTTATCTCTTTGGTTGGCACCATATGGTTTGGTTTAATATATTCATGCTTAATGATTCTCACTAAGACATCAGTGATGATTTTGGTAATCTATATGATACCGAAAGAAGGATTATAGATTTACACCTAAATATATTGGCATGTGATTATGAGTTTCGACTGCATAAGTGTGCGTAAAATAGACATATATCTGTGTGCCACGTGTGACCTAATTGAGAACTTATGCTTAAATCCTTGTTAGGTTAATTCGCATAGATATGTGTAGGATTATCACTTAGTTTGGATGTTCTTTTCTGTTCTATTCCCTATCGGGTGGATCTGGAGAGGATATGTTTGTGCATACCTCGACAGAGGTGTATGAGCACCTGTGTGTTCTCGGTCGACAAACTGTCGTGACCATTAAGACCAAAGAGAGAAGGGTAGGAAGTTTGATGAAGCATAGCACGCCAGGTGTTCGACGGAATGCCTGTGTGGGGTGAAGTTGTAACCTTAGCTTGTAATTCCTTCGATTACCATTCGTTATCCATTTACTTGCTTTAATAATTAGTTATAACTAGTTTAACCACACTCCTATTAGTTTACTGTTCGAATAAGACTTAAGCGATAAAAAGTTGGTATTTGGTAAATATTAGTGATAGTTCCTCGTGGGTACGACACTTTCCTTATCACTGTATTACTTGTTAGACCGCGTATACTTGCGCGTGTTTAGTGATCGATTTTCTGACCAACACACACTAGGCTGAATGTATCTCTTGTCTAACAACTCTTGAAGTTAAATTATCAACTCCTTCATCTCAACTGGCGCCATCCTATATGGTGCCCTTGACACTAGTGTCATACCAGGCACAACATTTATCATAAACTCGATATCCCTATCCAGCAGAAGACCTGATAGTTCATCTGAAAATACATCCATGAACTCATTTACTACGAGTATTTGACCCATATCTGACCCCACTCGTTGGATATCTACCATGTAGGCTAAATAACCCACACATCCTTTCTTAAGCAACTTCATTGCTTGTATTATCGTTAGACAACCAGAGTGCCTTGGCGATTTACTTCCATAAAACACTACCTTAGAACGCTTCGTAGTTTTAAGGTTTACTAGGTTCTTGTGGCAATCAATTACTACCCTATGATTGAATAACCAATCCATTCCCAAAATTACATCAAATTCCCCAATCTGAATTAGAATTAAATCTACTGATAGTTCATTACCCCGCATCTTAACGCAACAAGTTCTATAAATGTGCTCAACAGGGATTACTTCTTTATTCGCAAATTCTATGTTCAAGGGAGTCTCTAAATTTTCTAAAGGCATACATAACTTTCTAGCAAATATATGCGAGATAAAAGAACAGTTCGCACCTGAATCAAACAGTGCATAAGCATTAATATTATTGATCGGGACGATACCTGAAACTGCATCAGTAGATGCAACTACATCTTGGACCTTCATGTTGAAGGTCCGGGCTGTCGGCCTGTTTGGTGGAGCTGGACCTGATATTGCTAGCTTCCCACTGATAGTAGTGTGTATACAAGCCAATCATGTATGATGATAAAGCATATACTTTATAAATAATCTTATTTATTTATTAATAAAAGTATTAAATTATTAAAGGCATTTAAGTATCTACATGATGCTATTTTATAATATGTAAATAACTCATAGTTTTAAGAAATGCTTTTAGAATCATGATGTTGATCATGCTAATGAGATCTAAATTCTTAGAAAGCTTAAAACTAAAATAGTTCCCAATCGTTGGATTACTAAATAGGGAATTAGTAAATCTAGATAGATTGGTACATATGTTGCTTTCTCATTGGATGAGGATGATTGATCTCATGATCATTTATGTGGAGACACTAAAGCAAGTATATAGGTGCTTATTGGAGAATAAGTTCACTGAACATGACTCGCTATAGAATACCTAATGGAGTTTTACTTGCCTGTCAATAGGAATTCCTAATGTGATAGTAGTACAAGTGATCCTTGGACTTGAGATCGTCATAGTATCTTGTATGTAATGAATTATACTTTGACTTATTCCTTAAAAACCCTTAGGGTATATCAAAGGGTATGCTTGGGTATAATGAGTTACATATGGAGATAATGAATTATCAATAAAGAATCTACCACTTCTAGTAAAAGAAGAGACATGTCCTATGTGATTCGTTAAATGACAACCTAGTAGTTCTTGGCCAAGGCAGAATGAAATTAGAAAGGAGTTTCTAATTTGCATTATTTAGAGTTGTGCATTTTCTAATCGAAATACATATAATTAAATAATAAAATAAGACTTGACAGTAATTTCATGTCTTATATTTAATTGGGACATTGTATGGTGGAAGGATTAAATTGTACGGTAACTATTTACTCACAAGTTCTTTTATGATTAATGTTGAAATCTATATTATCTGAAAAGTCGTTGATCGCTAGGGAGGCTTATCCCTATTGTATAATAAATATTATTTATTTAAATAGATTATTAGTTTAATTTATTTATTTAAATAAGATTAGAATTATTCTAATTGATTTATTCACAACCGGTTTAATATGAAGAACCTAAAGGGTCACACCATAAAAGGAAAAATAATTATTTAAGAAGGTAATAGCATAATCGTAATAATACATTAAGTGTAATTAACTTAATCTATGGTGATAGAATAAATTAAATAGCTTAATGTTTATTATTTAATATTTTAGAAATATTAAATATAAATTAAGAAGAGGAGTCTTATTATATTATTATTATTATTATTATTATTTTAATTTCTAAAGGAGTTTCGGAATTAATTTAATATTAGTACTCTCATTTATTCCTAATAAGATTAGGAGGCAAATTAATTAAATAAATTTAATTAATTATTCCCAATGTGGTGGGAAGCCTAAATTAATTAAAGAAGTTTAATTAATTAAATAAGATCTCATGTCTAATAGGATTAGAAGGGTTGACCAATATCTATATAAGAGGAGTCTTATATTAGATATCAGTTGATGCAATTCCAATTATTGGAGAGTACTCCTTTTCTATAGAGGATAAAAAACTAGGGTTTAGCCAACCACCATCCTTCTTGATAATTCCTCTTTCTTGGTGGATCACCTCTAGAGGCCAAACACTTGGGTGGCTAACGTTGATCAAAAGAAAGAATCTAACCCGAAAATTCAAGGAGATCACGAAGAACAAGAAGTTGAACTTGTACCTGTGGAAGCTTCGTTCTACAAGGGTATGAATTCCATAACTTCTTATTTATCGTTTTAAATTAATAATTTGCATAAAGGATGATCCGGATAATGGTTTTGTAGAAATTTTAAACTTTGATATACCATGCTTCTGCTAATTTTGCAATTTAGTTGCGCCCACAATTTCGTACAAACCCAATACCCACCGCTATTTCCTTTGTTGCCGCTCCCTTCGTCAGCTCCTTTCTTTGGGTAATTACTTGCCTAGGATTGATAACTTATTTGATCAACTGAAGGGTACGAAGTACTTCTCGAAAATTGATTTGGGAAACGGGTATCATCAATTAAAGGTGAGGAAGGAAGATATACCTAAAACGGCTTTTAGGACTCGTTATGGTCATTACGAGTTCTTGGTGATGTCATTTGGTCTCACGAATGCCCCAGCTGCATTTATGGACTTAATGAACAGGGTGTTTAAGCCATTTCTGGACAAGTTCGTGGTAGTGTTCATAGATGACATCCTAGTTTATTCCAAGACCGAGGAGGAACATGTTGAACACTTACGACTAACCTTAAAAGCACTGAGACGAGAGAAGCTTTATGCTAAATTCTCGAAGTGCAAATTCTGGTTAGAACGTGTGCAATTTCTTGGCCACGTGATCCACAAGGATTGTATTTCGGTGGATCCGCCGAAGGTTGAGGCCGTAATGAGTTGGGATCAGTCGAAGACGCCTTCTGAAGTGAGGAGTTTCTTGGGATTGGCAGGTTATTACCGTAGATTTATCCAAGACTTTTCTAGAATCGCAACTCCGTTGACGAATTTGACTCGTAAAATGGTTAAATTTGTTTGGACGGAGAAATGTGAGGAAATTTTTTAAGAGTTGAAGAAGAGGCTGAGTACTGCGCCTGTGTTGTCTTTACCAGATAGTTCGGGGAATTTCGTGGTATATAGTGATGCCTCACATAAAGGATTAGGCTGTATGTTGATGCAGAGCGGCAAAGTCATTGCATATGCGTCACGTCAGCTGAAGGATTACGAGAAGGGGTATCCGACCCATGATCTAGAATTGGCGGCAGTAGTGTTTGCCCTAAAGATTTGGAGGCACTACTTATATGGAGAAAAGTGTGAAATATACACAGATCACAAGAGTCTGAAGTATATATTTACCCAGAAGGATCTGAACATGCGTCAAAGAAGATGGTTGGAACTGATTAAAGACTACGATTGCGAGATACTTTACCATCCGGGTAAAGCTAACGTTGTTGCCGACGCTTTGAGCAGAAAAGGTTGGGAGAAGCTAAACGTGTTAACTGATCAAGATCGATTGATAGAACAAATGGCTAGATTGGAGTTGGAAGTGAAGTTTCCGAAGGAATCGGATGAGATGTTGTTTCAAGTAACCACTGGTTCTACTCTAGTAGACAAAGTGGAAGAAGCACAACTTTACAATGAAGAATGTGAGAAGATTCGAAGGAGGATAACCGATGGTGAAGAGTTCAAGTTCAAGATCGATAATGAAGGTCTGTTACGGTTTGAAGGTAGAATCTGGGTACCACCAGTACTTGAAGTCAAAGAGGAGATTCTGTGCGAAGCTCATAGTTCTATATATTCTATTCACCCTGGGAGTACGAAGATGTACCAGAATCTCAGGCATCATTTCTGGTGGCCGAATATGAAGAGGGACGTTGCTGAATGCGTTGCGAAATGCTTGACGTGCCAGAAAGTCAAAGCAAAACACCAGAGACCAAGTGGACTGCTGCAACCGTTAGAGATTCTAGAGTGGAAGTGGGAGCACATCACGATGGATTTTGTGGTAGGACTTCCAACGACTCAGAAGGGATTTGATACGATATGGATTATAGTGGATCGACTGACGAAGTCAGCCCACTTTCTGCCGATCAGGGTTAAGTACAACCTGGATAAGTTAGCGAAGCTATACGTTAAGGAAATTATTTCTCGACATGGTGTTCTAGTGTCGATTGTGTCCGATAGAGATCCACGTTTTACGTCTAAATTTTGGAAGCGATTGCAAGAATGTCTGGGAACGCAATTGCGAATGAGTACAGCGTATCATCCTCAGACTGATGACAGAGCGAGAGAACGATTCAGACGCTTGAGGATATGCTGAGAGCTTGTGTGATGGACTTCAAAGGAAGCTGGGAGGATCATCTACCGTTGGTGGAGTTCACCTACAACAATAGTCATCATGCGAGTATTGGCATACCGCCTTACGAAGTATTATACGGCAGAAAATACAGAACTCCTTTGTGTTGGGATGAAGTCGGTGAACGTCAATTATTGGGACCAGAATTGGTACAACAAACCTCCAAAATTGTGAAACTGATCAGAACAAGATTAGTTGCTGCTCAAGACAGACAAAAGAAGTATGTTGATCTTCATCGACAAAATCGAGAATTTTTACTTCGTGTTCCTGAAAGTATCTCCCTAGAAGGGGAAGATTCGATTTGGTAAAAAGGGAAAGCTGAGTCCCCGATTTATTGAACCTTTTGAGGTACTACAAAAGGTGGGCGAGGTTGCTTACGAGATTGCATTACCTCCGGAGCTCGAGAATATACATAATGTCTTCCATATTTCTGTGTTAAGACCTTACAAACACGATTATAAACATGTAATAGAATATGAAAATTTGCTATTTGATAAAGACTTAACTTATGAAGAAGTGCATGTTCAAATAATTGATAGAAAGGAACAAGTACTTATGAATAAAGTGATACCTTCTGTTAAGGTAATCTGGAGGAACCACAGTGCTGAAGAAGCCACGTGGGAACTCGAAGATGTTATGATAAAATTTTATCCGCATTTATTTGCTTAGTTGTGTGTAACCCCTTATATACTGATTCTGGGGACAGAATTCTTTTAAAGGGGGAAGAATGTAATAGACGAGAATTTTTTTTTATGTGTGATTCTGGGGACAGAATCCTTTTAAGGAGGGAAGATTGTAACGATTGAGATTTTATATTTAATTTAAATATTGATTGAATTAAATAAATATTTATGTGAATTATTTATTGAGTTAAATAAATAAATTATGTGATTTATGGAGTGATTTAATTAAGTGTATATATTAATTAAATGAATGTGTAATATTTAATTTAATTAATGTATATTAATTTTATATTATAGTTCTAATTTAATTGAGATAATTAAATTAGATGAGATATGTGATAAAGTGTTACATGGATTATAATTAGCGAGTAATTATAATTAGGTGACAATTTTATGTGATTTATTGATGTTAGATTTTAATTGATTAAATTATTATTGATATTTAATTAATTAAAATGTGACATTAGAGTATGTGTTAAATAATTTGTTAAAATAAAGAAAAGGATTTTTAAATTTATTTTAACCAAACAAGGCCCTTATAATTGTTTTAAACCTATTTCTACCAAACGGGGCCCTAACTATCAAAAAGCTATTTAAATAAACTGTTTACCAAACATGGCCTTAGCATTAATAATCTGTTTTTGAAAATAACATTGTTTTGCCAAGCAAGGCATTGTGGCTTTTTGAAATTTGTAACTGACATTATACTTAATATATTTGTCAGTTATATTATATAATTAAGCCTATATCTATTACTACGTATTATATTATACGTTAGTCTAAACTACGTTAGAAAGAATATCAGTGTAAGAGAGAAAAGAAAGAACAGAGGAAGAGTTAGAGAAGAGTGAAAAAAAAAAAAGAAAAGGAAGAGCTTAAGCATCATCATCTTCTTCATTAACGATTAGCAAAAAGGTTATAATCTATAATTTTACTCTTACAATTATAGAACTCAATTCATATATTTCATGTATTTTATTCTCTGCCAAAAGTTGAGTTTTCATGGAAGTTGTGAAATCATGAATTTTATATGTATGTATTGTATCCATGTGTTGATTGTGGTAATTGTATGACATAAGAGGATTTTCAGGAATTAAATTACTGTTAAAACAAGTTTCATGGAAAAAGTTTTGTTCATATTATTTTATGTATATTGATTGGTTTTAGAATGGAAAATTTAGGAATTTGTATGTGTTAGTATGTCTAATTAGAATTGGTTATGATGTTATATTCAATTATGAAGAGATTTCATGTGTAATAAGTTGAATTACTTGAGAAATTCTATTACAGTAGATTATTTTATTAAAAAATATGAGTTTTCATGAAAATGGCCAAATTGAATTTTTAAAACTATTGATTCTTGTTGTTTAAATGAGTGTATGTTTTGATGGCATGTTAGATATATGTATTACAGCGTATATATGATTTACAGTGTCTATGTTACTGTATTTTTGGCTTGTATGGGTTGTCCGGTAAAGCAGGGAGCCGTGACTGTCTGCGTCTGACCAAGCTGCTGCGCAGCTGCGCCGCTTGCTTTTACCAGAGCCTTTACCTGCGCAGCTGCGCCGGGTTTAAGGCAGCTGGCTGCAAAGTTGCGCCGGGTTCGGTGCAGTGGCAGTGTGTTTTAAACAATTGTGCAGATTATCTTCATGCCTAAGTTACATTATTGCTAAGATAATGAGCATATATCTAGCTACTATAACATGTGTTAACATGAAGTTGGTAATTTCATAATTTGAGAAAAAGAAAGTTTTGAAAACCTAATATAATATTTAAATTATAAGCTATAATTGTTTAATTATAAAATAAGTTAGTTAATTATAATTAAGAGTAAATATTTAATTTAAATTATAATTCTGTGAAATTATAATGTATAGAAGTTGACTTATTTTAATCAATTAAATGTTAATTTAAATTATAATTTATGTAATTATAATTTAATAAATGCATGAATGTGGTTTAATTGATTTTAAATTATAATTATTATAATTTAAATGGTAATTATAATTTAAGTTATTATAATTTGATTAAGTGTTTGAATTATAATTGTTTAATTATAATTTAGTTAAATACATAATTAATTTAATTATGTGAATATATGTGTGATGTAATTAACTATGTGATAGTTAATTATTATTATTTATTTAATTAGAGTGAGTTAACCATGAGGGTTAACCACTTATGTGAATTAGTTATGTGTTAACTAATTTAGGTTGTTATAATTGATTGTGTATAGGAGGTATTAAAGTACGTGAATTGAGTTAAGTAGCTTGTGCTTGAGGCAAGTTTTCTAAACTTTAATCTTGTATTAATTTTATGCAAGTCTTCTAAACCCTAAACTCGCTATTTTTACGCAAGTTCTTTGAGTTCATATATTCATTGCTGAGAATGTCCTTTCCATTTCTGTATTGGACAATTGTTTATTTAATTGAAATGATCTTAACTTATTGTTCAAGTAAGATCCAGTTTATTATTTTAAATGCTTTAAGTTTACTTCTAAAGCATATGTTAATTCATAATTCTTTTATTTATGAATTATTGAAAGTCGATTCAACTAATCCTTAGTTGATGAACGTTAATTCTAAATTACCTTTGTAAACATATCCAAACCAAACTTTCTTTAGTGCGGACTTGAATTCAAATTTACTGAGTTGAACAACCCTAATTATTAGGGAAGATTATTACGCATAGCGTTAAGATGTTTGTGCACAATACATGGTACGAAGGGCTAATCCCCCTAAGTACGAGTTAAGGTCCATAGTCTTATTGACTGTTAAAGGTTTAAATATAAATATTTATAACCTAGGACAAGAAGAGTTCAAAGGTCTTATGACCCTCAGATAAATTCCATATTCGAATTTAAATGTTGATAGAGAATTATTATTCAATTCTTTATTGTTGAAGTAAGCTAAGTTATTCAGATTTTTTTTTAAGATATCCTTTCATGTATCTATTGCTGTTAAATTCTAGTGAGCTGTTGTTTTCTCACTCTTGCATTAAATAACAATTGCAGTTAAGGTTGATAACGTTGATGCCCCGTCTACGAGTAAGGGCAAGGGAAAGCAAAACAAGTGAAGACATGTTTAATTATTTTGAAATGATTGTAATAAGACTTTTATGTCATATTTTATTCCGCACTTTATTATTATGTCAAGGTTAGAGTAACCCTAGGATTGAGTTTGAGAAGGTTGTAACTCTTGTTTTAAGGGAGATTTTATTATTTTAAGTAAAGATTGTAATTTATTTTGTGATATATTGGGTAGATGTTTGTTATAGTTAGAAAGTGAACACCAAATCATGTGGAAACGAAGTACCCGAATTTGGGGGTGTCACATTTTTAACCTACAACTTTGATACCAACCTATGATGCCCCTAAATCTAAGTATCTTTATACTCCGGATCTGGTGCTTTATGGTATTAACATTAACATACATCTAACCATGCATTCATACTAATAGAAAAGTAATTACTAATTATTACAAGCTTATTATTACATACACATGTTCTACGACTTTTAAATCTTCTTGTCATAATAATTAAAGCAATAATTATTTACAATAAACATATCTATTACAAATAGGTTCTATAATCCTCTTATTCGTTCATCTTTACTTTACCATTGTCTTTTCCTGAACCTTCCACACGCTCAGCTTTCGCTGAAAATATTTAATTTTAAGCAAGAATGAGCATTTACAGACCCAACAAGTATAATAGTTTCATATAAAACAACAATATCAAGAATTATGCGTTTATACTTCTAAATCTACAATAATTGAACAAAAGTTGTGAAAAGATCTCAAATGATAGGAAGTTACTTCCTTTGGTTTCAAAACTTATTTTTGAAACGACGTAGTGACTTTAGCTGGAGCGGTCATAAGACCTTGTACTTTCATTTTCATTTTAGAAAGGGTTTAAACAGCTATTCCGTTGTAAACAATCATAGCTTATGAGTACGTTGGGTGATCAGCCATTTGTACCATGTATTGATCAATACTAATTGGCGAACGACTTAATTTGCGTTCTTCCGTCACTCGACATTACATGTCAATAACATAAAATATTTTCCCCAATATTAGGGTTATTCATTCTCAGTCTGAATCTATACCAAGTAGAAATTGGTTTGGAAACTTAACTTAAACTCAATAACAATTCAAAATATCATATCTACATCATTGAAAGGTTTTAAAGCCGATACAAATGGCATTGACATACTTCTTAAACAATTTATGTATATCAAAACTTTGAAAGCTTGAAAAAATCATGCGTTATAGAAAAGATTAACGAGTTATGCATTATAGCATAACTGAACACTTATACAACCAACAAAAAGTTTGTATAAATACGAATTTTACACAATCGTTAATCATTGTGTAAACCAAAACATACAAAAGGACTATTCATAAGAATATACATCCACATACTTTAAACCAACATTTAAATAAAGATTGAATGGAGTTAGAATACTTGCCTTAGCGGTTTTTTATACTTTAGCATTAATCCCCCTTTGTAAGTCCTACACATTCAGTGCACATAAACATACTAATAAGCCACGTATAAACGTCAATCATGGTTTATATTAATTCTATTCCATGTTTTATAATGTCTGTTTCATAAGAATTGAAACTCTATTTAAGTTCATTAAAATTTGCCTCAGCGTTTCAACGTTCATACATCGTATGCCCGATTGTTCTATCCCTAACACTTAACCGACACGCCATTGTGTATGATTAACATATCCCATATAACTACCAAACCTCAGCTTACATTTCCCTAGACTATATTTCTAAATTCCAATGTTTAGAACTCAGAAATACAAGTCAAACATGGTTCGGCACCACGGCGGTTCAAAGAAACCACTACGGTTTGCCTCCTATTACACAACAACCTCAAAAAGGCTCATTTTAGACCTTGATCCCGACCTTAAATCTCAAAACTTAAAGAATGAAAGTTGTAGTTCTACTTTTTATCTTTTGAGATCATTTTGAATCACCTCAATCGGAGTTCGAACTAATGAGTTATGTCAAATTTAATAAAGGACGTCCAGACTGTCCAACCTACTGTTGGTCCGATGCGGGGCGTGCCATTTTTGTTCTATGGTTGGCGCGGGGTGCGCCCACCCTGCAGAAACTTTGCTAAGCTTTGTTAAATTACTAACTTGCACAATTTCGGTGCGCTTAATTTGACACATCATAACTTACTAGTCCGATATCGGAATGAGCTCGTTCTTACGTCTATTTCTTCCTCATAACAAATTCTTCAAATCCCCCTGGACAGAAATTTTTTCACAATTCTCTAACTTGTTGGGAATTAACCTTAAAACCCTTTCGGGAGCCATTTTTCATCGAAAGTCGTTTTAAAGACAAATCTTCTAAACTTAATAACATGTTCATCCAAAGTCGGATTGAATTCATTCTTGAGCCCACGGCTCACATATTCACCCAACTAAATAACCCTCAGAAAGAAATCATTTTTTAGAAGCATTAATAACCAGTAAAATTGGTCCAAAAAGAGTACCGAGCTAGGGTTTTTCTTACTTAACACCTTTTACAGAAAATTTCACCATAACTTCGTTATGGCGTATTTTTCCTCCATTCCACTTGGAATATTTCCATAACCCATATATCTATGATTTCTTCTATTGAAATCATACCACAACATATACACAAACACATATAAGGTCCGTTTAAAGTCCACTAATCATCTTATTATCCATCCTCATGCTTGGACTTAAGTTTTATACTTTGATTCACTTGATATACATGTTTAGGGTGTTTTAACATATGTAAAACCCATAAACCTTATCTCTCCAAGATCCTTCTATGATCTATCATCACATAAACACAACCACCAACAAGGCATTTCTCAAACAAGCTATAAAGCTTTAAAAGAAAATAGATAAAGTAGATGGTTTTAGTGTTCTTACATTCTTAGTTCTTCTTCTACTTGAGCTTGGATTAGCATTGATCCTTGCTCCTTTTCCCCCTCTTTGATCCACCCCTTTTCCTCTCTTTTCTCTCTAACTCCTGAGCTCTCGTAAGTTTTCTCCCATCACTTAGAATATTTTTCTAACACATGAAATGTCTAAGACTTAGTTGCTTATATAAAAGCTAGTTTCTCTTTCTTACAAGTTAGTCACCCAAATTAAGTCACACAAGGTCTTCCCCTCATGTTTAATAACTTACTAATCACCCCCTTGAGTTAGCCTAATCAAACCACAATTAAAACTAACTCAAGGTAGTTAATGACCACTTAATGTCCAAAATCACTTCATAAAACATTGGTTATTATTGCCTATGTCTTAGGTGTGGTGAGTCATGCTAGATGAATCACCAAAATCTCCCCACTTGCACCAAAAATTTGGCCACTTTGGCTAAGAATGCCCCTTATCTTGCTTTAGATAAGAGGTGAGTCATCACTTGATTATCCCTTATGGGATAATCACCAAATTTGCTTGCTTTGGCTCCAAGTTTTAAGGTTTAACCCTAAGACTTGAGGCATGGCTCAAACCTAAGCCAAGCCATCATAAACCCTTGGCTTTACCTTTGGCTCAAACCTAGCCAAGCCTCACAAACCCTAGGCTCAACCCTAGGTTCATTCCTTGGCTCAAACCTACCCAATTCTAAATTTCTTAGCCAAGCCTCATAATTCTTAGGCTTAGTTAGTCTAACTAATTCTAGTTAGACTTTTCTTATCCATTTAGGTTTTCAAACTTTTTCAGTTACTTTCCGTAATTTGCTTCGGTTAGCCGAAAAATCGACTTTTGATTTTTGAAAATCTGATTTCGCCATCGATCCTCCTTTTCCAAAGAAACACTATGTCATAATTCAAAAATTCAAAAAAATGAGTTTGCGTTTTTAGCGTGAATAGTATTTTTACGTCTTTTCTTAGAAAAAATTTATTTTCCACTTTTACCCTCTAAACACTCAAAAACGCACACATAACTCGTAGCGCCATCATATAATGACCATAAGTCACATAAAACACAAATTATTAATAAAATCTCATTTTATTAAATAATTTCACATAATCTCATATATAAAGATTGTTTGATCGTTGCGATCATTGCAAAAAATATGTTTGAACTAAAATGAAGTAATATTTTCTGTTATTTAAGATCTCTTCACAACTTTTGTTCAATTGTTGAAGGTATAGAAGAATAAAAGCTTGATTCTTGATTTTGTTGTTTATATGTGATTGTCATACTTGTTGGGTATGTAAATGATCATTCTTGCTTTGAATTAAATGTTTTTAGCAAAACCTAAGCGTGTTGAACGTTTTGGTAAGGACAAGGGGAAAAAGATGAACGAGTAGAATATAGAACCTATTTGTAATAGATAAAATTATTTTAATAACTAATATGCTATTTATCATGTTTTGAAGATTTAAAGGTCATAGAACCTGGGAATGTAATAATATATTTGTAATAGTTAATAATTACATTCATATTAGCATGATAATGTGGATATATGAATATGGATATTTAGTACCATGTAGCTGAAAGTAGTATGCCCGAAAGCCAACTACATTTGATGTAATAAACATTTATTTTGTAATCTTATTCATTTATTAATAAGAGAATTTATTTTATAAAAGACATTATTTATCCATGTTGTCGACGTTGGAAAATTTAAGAATCCCGCGGGTCGGTTCGTAACCCGGGTTTCCTCAAATCGATCTTCCTAAGTTCTCTCTACCCTTATTCTTTTTATTTAGGAAAAAGGTTTTGAAGGATTTTTTTAGAAAAGAGGCCAACATGTATTTATGTCGACGATTTGAATGTTTTAACAGAGTCGCCAGTTGGTAGATTTGAAAATGGTTGTACCAACTCAACCGAGTTTAAATTCAAAAGAGGCCCAATTGCTGGACACTGTCGAAACTTGATCTTTGAAATCGAAGTTTTGAGTTCGGGGGCTTGGTTAAGTGTGGGGAAGGTGTTAGGCACCCCACGACTCCCGTGTAAACACGGTACCGCATCTTTTCAATATTTTCCTTAAAACTGTGAATACGTGAGTGAATGCTGTTTGAAAATTGGGCCTATTGATTTGATTGATTTGAAAGTAATGCTTCGCTTCGTTGAACCTATATACGAAGGGTTTGATTTGATTTTGAAAATCAGTCTTTGATTTGATTTGCAAAATCATTTTGATTAGATTTGCAAAATCTTTGAAATTGAATTGACAGTGATGTTTTGAAAGCTGTTTATCAAATCCCTACGCTAACATAGGAATTGAAGCCTTTTGATACTTCCAAATTTTATCTTTTATAGCCTTAAGGCTGCATGCAAATGGTGATTTGCCGGGCTGCGAAGCATCCTCGACCACAGAAATATACTAGTGTCGGTCTCTTCATGGGTATGAAAACCATCGGAGGGACGCTGACATGACAATTAATATTTTTTCATTATATTGAGATTTTAAATCTGGATAACCGTTTTAAGGTCCGTGTATGTATATTTTACAAAAAAACTGGCAGGGTACATCTGTAAACTGGATTTTGTCCATCGTGGGAATCAGATCCCGATCGATTTGATCGTGAATCCCATGATTCCTAGGCTCACATATGAGTAGCCAATAAATCTGCATAGTTTAAATTTGCACAGAAATGGACATATATGCATCATCACGTCGCAATGGAACCAAGGGTTCATCAATAAATCTTGGCTGCTAATGGCCAAAGCGTCTCGTTCTCACGAGATAGCAATCTAAGGGACGCGAGTTTGCTTTCAAAGCTGAAACTATAAAAATAACTAGATTTAAAGAAATCTCAGCCCTTATAGATTCCAGGTTCTGTCGGGACCTGTTTGAACCGTTGAAAGCTAGAATTGGCGAGATTTGGATAAATCTAGTCTGCCTGCAGATATGTCAGTGCAGATTCATATACAAATAACTATTAAATGCAACAGTTGAATAAATTGAGTAAAGTAATATATATATATATATATATATATATATATATATAATTATATATATACAAAAGCTGTAAAAAGGCGATGGGTTTTCACTCGCAAGCCCGGACTGGAATTGAAATATATATATATATATATATATATATATATATATATATATTTATAAAAAAATTGTATGTAGCCACGAAATAATCTAGGGTGTGACAGAAAATATACAAATATATATATATATATATATATATATATTGACAGAAATTTAGTCAACCAGGACTGATATGAGTACCAGTGATGGTGAAATTCGCTTATATATGCGTAAATATATATTAAAGCGGTAAACTACCACGAATTTGACATCCGGGCTTGACAGAATTGAAATGTTAGTATATTTGTAGTTAAATATATACAAAAAAGGGCCAAACCCAGACTGGGAAGACAACCCAGTCCGGCGAAGTTGCCAAAAATGTGTGTGCTAGTGCATTGAAGCTGCAGCTGACGGATCGTCAATCTGAGTTGTAAAAATGTAAAAAAACTACGTTTATGTACAGAAATGTACCAAATTTTGATGAAAACGGCCACGGAACTAAGTTCCATGTATATTTAGAAGATGAAACTTCATGTGTAAGTGGAAAATAGTGCAAAGTAGTAGTATTGCCTTTCTGATCGTAAAAATACTTATAATGGACTGCAATACAGGCTTTTTGCCAAATCGTAGGCTTTAAATGTCCAAATCTACTGTGGGTTTTTTGATATGTGGTAGTATATGGGTTTGTCTACCTGTTGGAGTAAAAATATTTGGGTTTGGAAGAGATGTAAAAGTCAAAAAATCAAACAGGCAGAGCTTCGCTGCGTTTCTAAATTATAAAAATGAAGGGGGGTGCACATTTATTTATAGGCCAGGGAGCCTTAGCTCTACCTGCGGCTACCGCAGGTAGACGTGCGGCTCCCCAGGTGGGGCCTGTGGTGCCATATTCTGTCGTCTCGAAGTACGTGCACTTTGGTCAACGCAGTTGAAGTAAAAACTTTCAAACTTTTGATCGGAGCGTCCGTTTGAGGCATGCGATACCTTTTCGGAAAGCCCTCGTCGAGAGTGTCGCAATGATATGGGATAAAACATTTTTTGGGATCGAGAAGATGGGTTCATAACCAGGTCTTTGATTCTCCGCAGTTTGTCCGTTGAGTTGTCTTGCGCTGTTGGCACTTGGGATCGTTGTTGTGGTTCATTCTGACTTCGATGGCATCAATTCGGCTTGAGTTTGACTGAATCGATTGAGATTTGAATAAAATGACCGGTTTTCCCCTTTCGGGATTGCCTGTGGTGTCGGCACGGCCTTTGATGGATCTGGCTTCCTAGGGTTATCTTTGGGGGTAAACTGTACTTCTCGGGCTGAGACCGGGGATGACTTGACATGTTTTGGGTTGATGTCCAGGTTGACCTGCACCTCCCGGGTTGAGATCGGGGCTGACTTGACGGCCCGATGTGAAGATCGGAGTTGATTGGTATCTCCCAGGTTGCTAACGGGGCTGATTTGAAGGCCCGATATTGAGATTGGGGTTTGAACTGATGGCTTGATTGGAGATCAAGATTGATCTGATGGCTCGATATTGAGATCAGGATTGATCTGATGGCCCGATATTGAGATCAAGGTTGATCTAACGATCTGATTGTCGATCGAAACTGTATGGATGGTCCGATTGGAGATCGGAGCTAGATAGACGTCTGATTGACTATCGGAGCTGGATAGATGGTCTGATTGACTATCAAAATTGGATAGATGGTCTGATTAGAGATCGGAGCTGGATAGACGGTTCGATTGACTATAGGAGCTAGATTGACGGTCCGATTGACTATCAGAGCTAGATTGAATACCGACATTGGTGATCGGATTTGGCTGAATTACCGATATTGGGGATTGGATTTGGCTGGAGTACCGATATTGGAGATCGGATTTAGGTTACCGATATTGGGGATCGGATTTAGGTTTAAGGACCGACATTGGCGGCCGGTTTTGAGTTAAAGGACCGGCATTGGCGGCCGAATTTGAATTGAAGGACCGGCATTGGTGGCCAGATTTGAATTGATTGACTGTTTTGCCCTCCTACAGTGTTAGTATTGGGGCAAGGAAAATTTTGAGTGTCTACAGATGCCCCTCTTTATCATGTCCATGCAATGTAATGGAATGGATAGGATAAAGATTAGTAGACACTGGAAATAAAAAGTGTCAGAGTTGCTTCGAAGGCTGGGCGTCTTTGAGTGGAATGGGGCTTCTATTAGCTGCCTACGTTATCACTCTACTGGGGATAACGTTGTCATGTACAGCCATTGATGTTGTTGGGAAGTTATCGTGAACTAATTTTGTCATTTCCTGCTGGGGATGACATCATTCACGATAACATATTTGATTCTGATGGGGATGAGGTTGTCGAATATGAGATATCACATATTGTCCACATCTGGATCTGCTGGGGATGACGTTCTCCATGATAGCTTTGTAGATTCTGATTGAGGTTGATCTGATTGATAATACCTCAATGATCCCTTTGAGGATGTGTATAACAGATTCTATCATTTGTGATGGATTATTATAATTACTTCCGTCATCGGATCCCTTCTGTTGCTTGGCTGGGGTTGAGCCGACAGTTAAAACGTCATTGGGGTTGAGCCAATGGTTGGATTGTATTTTGATCTGTACCTGAACTTCGTTGGGGCTGAGCCAACAGCTGAAAACTGCATCGGTCAGTACCCGAACTTCCCTGGGGCTGAGCCAACGGCTGAAACTGCTTCGGTTAGTACCCGAACTTCGGTGGGGCTGAGCCAACGGTTGAAACTGCTTTGGTCAAAACCCAAACTTTGCTGGGGCTGAGCCAACGACTGAAACTACTTTGGTCAGTACCCGAACTTCGCTGGGGCTGAGCCAACGGCTGAAACTACTTCGGTCAGTACCCGAACTTCGAAAAATGACAGTTTTCGGCAGTTTTGCGCAATTCTTGTGCAGTTTTTCTGCAGTTTGATTTGTTAATCCGCGGACATGGCTCCGGGATGAATACCAAGGGTCTTCATGGAATTTCCCTTTCCATCAGGATTACGCTGCTTAAACGCGGGATTTCTGGCCAAACCGCTCAATCGCGTAGTGATTTCTCTTCAAATTTGACTTGGCAGCCAGTTTAAACTCTATTTTGACTCAAATCAAACCGGGCCTGGGGGAAGTGGGACCCACCTGGGCTGCCACAGGTGGAGGTGCGGCAGCCGCAGGTGGAGGTGCGGCTACCTGGCTTATTTAATGTGCTGCGGGATTTTCATTTTGCAAGCTTCCCGTTTTGAGTTTCAAAAGGATTCCGATCTTCTTTTTCAGATCTACGGAGCTTGGACAGCTATTTTGTGAATCCGTCAGTTCCTAAACGTTCAGCGCAGTGCAGGTAACGTTTTACATGCTTTTTTTGCAGTTTTTGATCTTTAAAATCATGCGAACCGCCTAGGGTGCTTTCAAACGTAATGTATGAAAAATGTATGCTTATATGACCTATAAAAAAAATTTGACTACACATGTATGCATATCTTATTGTAATGCACGTTTAGATGTAAGAAAATTCAGGTTCTGAGATAGTCAATTTTTGCACTTTTTGATCAGTTTAATCATTCTTTTTGAGGCCTAGTGAGCCTTGATTTTCAACTAAAAATGTCTGTGGTAATTTGGCTACCATATGAGGTTGATTTTTGATTATTTTTCATAACTATGAACTATTTCTATTTTTGGGTAGGTGTGCTACTGAATGGCCACCTAGGCATGCCTGTGTGTATGTAGACAGTCCATTTTACAAAGGAGACTCTGGCGAAATTTTTTTAAAATATTAGGCTTTAAAAAATATGCATTTTTGTCTCTGTGGAGAAATTTTTTACTGACCCATGCAGGTTTTGAGTTTCTAGGTTTTGAAAACATGCAGTTTTGACTTTACTGGGTATTTTTGACTAACCCATGCATGTCTTAGGACCTAGAGATATATGTTGGACTGATTAAAAATGATAAGCCACAGGTTTTAGGCTTACCGCACCCTTTCTGAGGTGATTTGGAGACTTGTTGCCGTAGATGAATCGTGATAGACCCGACAGTTCCAGTAAGGTCCCCTCGGGTATTAGACGTAGGAGGGCTTCTGATGTGCCACAGCCACGTCCGGCTCGGACGCCTCATAGACTGGAAGAGGGCAGGATTCATCCCGCACAGAACGAGCAGCCATTAGATATTGATGATGAGGAGGCTCCATTTGCTATTCCTACTCCAGCTCAGGCTCCACGTGCGGTGGTCCCAGGCATTGCTATGCCTACTCGAGAGCTACTGGGCGATTTAAGTCACCATCCTTCGAGATATCTTCACGCTAACGAGGTGACTTGAAGTATTTCTTCTCTCTGGATTCTTTTCTTCCTTTTTGCCATTCTTGGGGCACAGGTTTTGACTTGGGTTGGTTTTTGATGCAGGTTCTCAGCTTTACGCAGCCTCGAGGGAACTGGTTTAGCGTGCACTCCCTGTATCACACTTTGCATGAGGATTACAGGGAGATTGTAGATGACTGGGGATTTCAGGCCTTTTTCTCGATCTTTCCCCTCCGTTGCCCCTGGTGGTATATGAGGGCTTTGTCTGAGAGCTGGTTCCACCAGACTCAGTCCCTTTATTTGCTGGATTGCGAGGTGATGATAACTCCTATGGACTAGAGATTTATCACCGGTATTGAGTTTGAGGGCGAGTCAGTGCCTGTCATGACTGACATTTCTCCCGCTATCATTTGGTCCTTGCTGGGAGTCCCGACGACGGTATTCAAGGGTCGGGCAGTCCGATCTGGTCCCTTGAGTATAGATGCCCAGGATGGGACTTTGTAGTTGCCTCCGCCTGATGACCAGAGGGCTAGAGATCGCATTCTGAGGTGATTATTTTTGTCGATCATCAAGGGTTGTTTCGTGGAGAACAACTCATCTACTGCGTCCTTCGCTTTGATCAGCGCCACTCGACATGTAGAGCACCTCGGTGACTATGATTGGGGCTCCTATACCTTTGCCTATTTTCTCCGGGGCATGCGCATGCTTTCGGAGGGTACGACGGAGGCTTGGTTAGGATTTTACCCATTACTGCTGGTGAGTATATCTTTCTATACCTTTTTGATTTCAGCATTTTTGTCAGTCTTGATCACTGAGGACTTTTGATATTTGCATGATCAGCTTTGGGCATTTGAGAGGCTTCCTTGCCTACAGCCCGCTACTGCTTTAGGTCTGGAGACCTATCTTCGAGGACGGAGATGGCATCACTCCACTTTGACGGAGGTCCTTGTTACTAAGGGATTCACTCATTCCCGTCTTTAATTGGAGCTTTTGACTGCTGGTTTGATCACCTGGGCGGCATACACATCTGAGCACTTAATCGTCGGATTCGAGGGAGGCATCCCTACTGGCCGAAAGTTTGACTTATCGACCCGCAGGTTACCATTGTTGATGGAGGGAGGCTGGGAGCTCTATCTTGTAGAGCGTGCTATTAGGAGCATCACGGGGGAGATCCTCATTCCCATTATTCCTCCAACTTGGCATCATTGGCCATTGACTGTGCCTTTGATAGACATCCCTTTGGAGGGTATTGATGGCTTCACCCTATCAGAGGGTTCGTACAGCCAGGAGGCATTTGGCAGATAGTGGAGCTCTCGTACTATTAGAGCTCAGACCCGTGCTACCCATTTTATGGCAGACATGGTGCCAGGATCCGTGATGATGATGGATTGGATAGCTTGCCTCAAGGAGCCGACTCATGCAGACCAGATAGCAGATCTGACCAGGGAGTTGGAGCAGGCTCGTTTCTTTATCAGGCACCTTGGCTGAGATCCGTCAGAGGCATCTTCTTTTAACCCATCCAGCTCAGGAGCAAGTCCCTCTTCAGGTCCATTTAGCAGCAGTTATATAGGGGTAGATCCTCCCTTATACCGGCCAAATATGCCTGATCCTAGCAGCTTTGTGCAGATAGAGGAGATGGAGCAGGTTGATAGATTCGACGCTGATGTCTACGACTTCCTCTGATAGCTATTGGAGATATACTTTTTGGTCAGCCACTGTTTTGGCTATTCGGCATTTGTGCCATCATTTTGATAGACCACTGTAGTAGTTGGGTGGTGGTGCCCCATTTTCCCTGTATTTTTCCTTTCACTTTATATCAGGATACAGGGATGTTGTATGCAATAGATAGCTTTTTGTAGATATTCCTGCCATATCTTATCTTCTGCATCATGTTTATATTACTGTCATCATGCATGTATTATGTCATGTGTATACATTCAGATAGCTGTGTTTTGACTTGACCTCTGGACGGTCTTGTGGTACGGTGCTACAGATGACGTCGTCTACAGTCAGCCGTATTGAGCATTTACCACCATCTGCGGTAGCAGCATCATTGAGGTCCTGGTATGATAGTTTTCCCTTTCCTGCTAAGGGGACTGTGGACCAGATGTTGGGGTATTCATTGGCCTTTGTAGAATTTTGGGTTCCGGTCAGATTTGTTGAGGGCCTTCTACCCTGCTGGATTACTGACAGGCAGGTGTTCTGCTTCGGACAGCGTGAGCTGACGCCAACTCTGGAGGAGTACCAGAGATTTACTGGCTTGGATTTAGAGTTGTCGTGCGCTCGAACGGTGATTAATGATATGAGGAGGCCGTTTATCAGGCTGTCTGGTCTCCGTTAGAGTGTAGTCATAGATGAGATCATTTCGGGGCACGTGATCTCTATGGACTTCTTGATTGAGCGCTTTGGCGAGATTGACAGCTATGGTCGCCACGTCGGAGATTTTATTTATTCAGCAGAGGCATGGCATGCTGCCAGTATAGAGATCCTGCTGATGTGTGTTGTGGTATATGTCTACATGCCATTGCAATTGGATCATCTAGATGTGGGATTGGTAGTAGTGGTTAGAGCCCTTAGACAGGGTAGCACCATCATCCCGATGATATTGGCTGAGACATTTAGATCCGCCACGTACTGTAGTACCCATCCAGAGGGGTTTTTTAGGGGCAGCTCGGTCTTGCTGTATATATGGCTGATGTCTTATATATGACCGATTGGATCCTTCAGGCCTAGGGGTTTTTGCTTTACTCACGAGACATCCAGAGCTTTCTCTTTTCAGCCTGCGGAGTGCATTGATGCAGAGTCTTAGTCAGCATTTCTGTAGGATATTGAGCATCCGTTTGTGATCTTGCCATACTCAGGGCTAGCATCCCCATATAGCTTTATCACTCATGCCTCTGGCCTGGATTATTTGCCCCTAGCGGGTTTAAGAAAAGTGACTACCTATCATCCTTTGACAGTCATATGTCAGTTTGATTAGCTGCAGAGTTTGCACCATTTCGGGGGGTCTACTGATCAGAGGATGTCGATGTCATCCGTCGACTTGGTCAGAGTATATGAGTGTTGGACTCATCGGGAGAGGGCTGATTTCTCCAGTAGCCATCCGGGCTGTTCTCCGGAGTATTCTGCGTGGTTGGAGGCAGAGACGGGAGTGGTAGTAGAGGCTTCTTCATCTCCTAGTGTGGACTCTGACGAGGAGGAGCCCATGGAGGATCCAAATTCTCCTACCTAGGATGAGCTGTTCATGGGCTTGACCGTTGCTCTGGTTAGCGATTCCCTGACCATTCCTATGGGGACAGATCCAGCTTTAGCAGACTCACTATTTAGGATGACCTTTGAGCGAGACTCGTCTAGAGCACAGATGTTGGCTGCCTTATCTGGCAAAGATTTAGCTTTTGCTGAGAGGGATGGTCTCAGGGCTGCTTTGGATACTGGATTGATTGAGCGGGAGGAGCTACGCTCTGCTTTGGATACTGCAGTTGTAGAGCGAGACGAGATCCGCTCGACTAGGGATGCAGCATATGTTGAGATTGAGGAGACTTTGATTGCTCGAGACGCAGCTTTTGCGGAGAGAGATGAGGCTATAGCTTCTCGTGATTTCCATATTGCTAATAGTACTGCTCTTTGATCTTACACCCATGGTTTGGTCACCGAGATGAGTGCTTATATTGATGACCACAGTGCCACCTTACAAATGATTATGGACGTTCTGGGCCGTATGGGGACTGAGTGAACTGCACTTATGGCTGCTCCACCATCTTTGGAGAGAGATGCCATGCTGGCATTGCTGACCCGCTTGTCCCTGGGTCCATAGACTAGCTTTATTTTTCCTGCACAGACTCGATCAACCATTTTTGTCATGTACAGAGCATTATGTATATAAAGCAGTTTTATATATCAGAGAAATATATTTTTGATGCACTTTCCTGACTGGAGATGTATTGTCATTGCTGAGTGATTACCACTTCTTTCATGACTCGTAGTTGTTGATGTATCTTGAGCTTCTCCTTGATGGACTGACAGTTGAGATGTCAGGGAGTATCTCAGATAGGCCTATTGACCAGGATAGGATTGATAGAATTTAGCTTTTATTTATCTTTAGTGTCTTGGAACTAGTCTCTTATATATATTTTTTCTTAAAAGTCAAACTGCGCCGTAGATGGCTACCTACGTACTCCCGGGTTGAGGGAGATCAGGTCATTCGTAGTTCCTGCTAGTTTGGTTGGAGAGGTTTGAAAAGAGTTTATCTTGGATTTTGAGTCTGGTTTGATGAGTTTTTGAGTTTTTATTTGGTTTAATCGCACAAAAAATGGCTTCCTACGTACTTCCGGGTTGAGGGAGATCAAGTCATTCGTAGTTTCGGCTTTCTAGTGAAAAGCCGAACCTGATTTGATTCGTAGGACTGGGATGCGGGTATGCATATATCTCAGATGTAATACCTTTGCACGGTGTCTGAATTGATGAGTTGGGGAAATTCGTTCCCATCCATCTCTTGCAGTCTGATAGCGCCCCCAGTCAACACTTCTTTAACAATGAAAGGGCCTTCCCAGTTTAGGGCAAATTTTCCTTTGGCTTCGTCCTGATTGACCAGGATTTTCTTTAGCACCAAGTCATTTTCTCTGATTTGCTGGATTTAGACCTTTTTGTTGTAGGATTTGGCGATCCTTTGCTGGTACAACTGTCCATGGAAAATGGTCGTAGCTCTCTTTTCATCTATCAGAGACAGCTGATGATACCGGTCCTGCAACCATTAATCTTCATCTATTTGAGCGTCGATCAACACTCGCAAAGATTCCATCTCTACTTGTATTGGAAGGACTGCTTCCATGCCATAGACCAACGAGTAGGGGGTAGCCCCAGTAGAGGTGCGCATTGACGTCCTGTATGCTAATAGAGTTAGAGGCAGCAGGTTAGGCCAATCCTTGTGATTGGCGAACATTTTCTGCATAATTTTTTTGTTATTTTTGTTGCCCGCTTCAACAGCACTGTTCATCTTGGGCCGATAGATGACGGGATTGAGATGTTTGATGTAGAACTTACTGCACAGATCCACCATCATTTGATTGTTCAGGTTTTTGGAGTTGTCTGATACAATCACCTCCGGTTGTCCATATCGACAGACGACATTATTTCTGATACAACTGATGATGACCTCTTTTGTGACTTTGGGAAAAGAGGTTGCTTCGACCCATTTGGTGAAGTAATCGATCATAGTGAAGATGAATCGATGACCATTGCTGGCTTTGGGTTCCACTGGACCTATTACGTCCATTCCCCACATAGAGAAAGCCCATGGTGAACTCATGTTATGCAGCTCATTTGGAGGAGCGTGAATGGCATTTCCATGTATTTGGAATTGAAAGCATCTCTTGACATAATCATCGCAATTAGTTTTGAGCGAGATTCAGTAATGTCCTGTTCTGATTATTTTCTTGGCCAGCAGATGGTCACTCATGTGTGGACCACAGACTCCGCCATGGACTTCATCCATTAATCTTTGGGCTTGCTCATTGTCGAGGCATCTTAACAGGCCTATTCCAGCATCCCTTTTATAAAGTGTGTCTCCGCTCAGATAGAACTTCATGGCCATTCTGAGAATCCGTTTCCACTCTGATTGGCTTGCACCAGCAGGTGTGGATCCATCACTGAGATATTCCTTGATGTCTTGAAACCAAGGCTGCTTAACAGGAGGTATTTCATCTGATAGTTCTCCCACATAATTCCCATATGTCTGGGCTTTCTAAATCGTGAACTGAATGTTGGGAAATCCACTCTTATCGGACATACGAATTAATGAGGCCAACGTTGCTAATGCATCAGTGAAGTCATTCCGACCCCGAGGAATGTGAACGAAGGTTATTGCTTAGAATTCTCGAGATATTTTGAGGACAGCAAATGTAGCTCTTTGGTGAGATACGCGCCGGTAGTTTGTCTGATGACCAGCTCGAAATCTCCGAAGACGAGTAGGTGTTTGATAGACATGGATTGGGCTAGCTTCAACCCCATGATACAGCCTTCATACTCGGTCGTGTTGTTGGTGTTGCTAAATTGAAGTTTGGTAGCCACAGGATATTGATCACCTGCACCAGAGATGAGGATTGCCCCAGCTCCGGCACCTTCCATGTTTATCGCTCAGTCGAAATACATTTTCCATGGTTGGACTGTATTCTCAGACTGGAGTTGTTGAATTGTCATGATCCCATCATCCGGGAAATATGTCTCCAGGGGCTAGAACCCTCCTGAAGGTGCTTCTGCTAATTGATCTGCAATGCCTTGACCCTTGATTGACTTCTGAGTCACGTAGTTAATGTCGAATTGCTGTAGGATCAACTGCCATTTGGACTATCGGCAATTCATCATTGGTTTGTTGAATACATATTTGAGCGGATCCATGCGGGATATGAGGTAGGTCATGTGCCCATGCAAATAATGTTGCAACCTCATGGTGGCCCATACTAATGCACAGCATGTCTTTTCGATCAGGGTGTATTTTTGTTCCCCACTGCTGAATCTTTTACTGATGTAGTAGATGGCTCTTTCCTTGCTACTATCATCCTTCTGTCCTAACATGCAGCCCATTGCATTGGCATTGACAGACAGGTACATGAACAAAGGGACTCCCTCCCTTGGGGGAATCAGAACAGGAGCTTCAGTCAGCTGTTTCTTGATGGCAAGGAAGGCTTGTTAACAATCCTCATTCCACGTGGTGGAGGAATTCTTCCTTAACAGCTTGAAGATGGGCTCACAAGTTGCTGTGAGATGGAAAATGAATCTGCTTATGAAGTTAATCCTTCCTAGGAATCCACGTATCTCCTTCTCTATACGAGGTACGGGCATTTCAGTAATGGCTTTGATTTTGTCGGGGTCGAGTTCAATGCCCCGATTGCTCACCAAAAATCTTAACAGTTTTCCTGCTTTGACGCCAAAAGCACATTTGGCGGGATTTAGCTTGAGGTTGTACTTGCGTAACCTATTGAATAGCTTCCTGAGATGGTCTATGTGATCATCCTCCTTCCGGGATTTGATGATGATGTCGTCAACATAGGCTTATATTTCTTTGTGCATCATATCATGAAAGAGGGCCATCATGGCTCGTAGATACGTTGCTCTGGCATTGATGAGGCCGAAGGATAGTCGTCGGTAGCAAAAAGTTCCCCAGGGAGTGATAAAGGCTATTTTCTCCCGGTCTTCCTCAGCAACCATGATTTGATGGTAACCAGCAAAGCAATCCACGAAGGAATACATGCCATACTACGTAGTATTGTCGATTAGAATGTGGATGAAAGGTACTGGGAAGTTGTCCTTGAGGCAGGCTTTGTTTAAATCTCGGTAATCCACTCATACTTGTACCTTCCCTCCCAATTTAGGTACGAGGACTATGTTTGATAGCCATTCGATATAGGTTGATACCATAATGATCCTGGCTTTGAATTGCTTAACGACTTCTTCTTTGACTTTGAGAATCCACTCAGGTTTCAATCGCCTGAGTTTTTGTTTGACTGGTTTGAACCCTTATTTGATGGGCATTCGATGGATGACAATGTCTGTGGATAGATCGATTATGTCTTCATGTCACCAAGAAAACACTTCCTGGTACTGTGTTAGGAGTTCGATCAGGTCGGCGTTTTGATTTGGTGTGAGGTCTGAACCTATTTGGAATTCTTTGATGTTTTTGGAGGTTCCTATATTGATGGTGAGGGTTTAGTCAAGGTTTGGTTTGGGTTTGTCTTCAACCCATTTCTTGATCTCCTCTGGCACCTCATAGTCATCTTTCTCTTCTTGATCAATATCCATCAAGTCAAAGTTCAATTCTACATCCAAGTCGGAGTCATCTTGACAGGTTGGCATCTCATCAGCAGAGACACACACATCCAATGCTTGGGTCCTGAAAACAAAAATGCTTTCATTAATATATGCAACTTCTTAAATACACATGGCATGTGCAAAGCATGACAAAAGTTACTGCTCTAGCTGTGCAATCAAAAGTAAGCAGTAAATAAAAGCATGATTAAGGGCAGATGCACTCTCTGCCCCTTTACCCTTTTCGACTTAGGCAAGGGACACTGTTCCAGTTGTCCAGTGTCAGATTCTCATGAATTGGGAGAATTGAGGAATTGTGCTCGTCCACCTCGTCCTGGATGATGACTGAGACATCCTTGAGAATAAGGCCAAGGCTTTTCTATGGATTGTTCCTCTTCTTGATGTGATGAATTTGGACATGGTCGTCGTCACTATCGGGGAAGTTCGTCATTCATACCCTCGTATTTGAGAATGACTCTCATGTTAGCGAATGGGTCTTATCTTTCGTACAGGATCTTTTCTTTTCCCTTTTCACTGTTTGCCTCAGGCTTGAGGGCTTTTCTTTTATAGACAGGTATGATTGGAGGAAAAAGTATGGCTGATACCGCAGTCGGAACTTTCCTCGTAGGTTTCACCTATCTAGCATTTGTGAGGTTTGGGAGCAGAATCATGGAGGCATGAGCCTTGGGATGTTTGCGTGGATTCCGGTGGCTTGACCTAGATAAATATCCCAATCCTGCTCCTCCATCTGACTTGGGATTTGGACTGGCATCTTGATACCTTGCTTATCTTTTCCCAACCCTTCTCCAGGTTGGAAACCCGAAGATACCATTTATTAGCCTACGATCATTACTTCAGTGGAGACTTTAATCTTGAGGGTTGGTGCCCTGATTGGTAGATATTGAGTATTGCTCACCTCGAGAGCTTGAAAACTTACAGGTTCAATCCCCGCGTCCAGGCTAATCACTGGCATATCCCCATGTATGTAGGTAGGGTATTCTGGTTGGGCATTGACCGTGATGAGGCTGTCGTTAATAATGTACTTGCTGATAGAGGGTGGATGGCACTGCCTCTGCCATGTGGATCCATGGTCTGCCCAGCAGCAAATTGTATCCTGTGGCGATGTTGAGCACCTGGAAGGATACGTAGAAGGTGTGTGGACCAATTTCTAGAGGAAGCTCGATTTCCCCCATAGCCTGGCGGCGAGATCCATCAAAAGCCTGGATGACCACATGACTGGCTTTGATTCGGTTTGGATTGATCTTCATTCTTTCCAACGTGTCCTATGGACAAATGTTAAGGGAAGATCCTCCATCAATAAGCACTCCTCCGATCATGTATCTGGAGGACATTATGGCTATATGCAGGGACTTGTGGTGGCCCCTTCCCTCTGCTGGGATATCATCATCTGTGAAGGAAATCACATTGCTGTTGAAGATGTGTTCTATCACGTGACGAAATTTCTCTGTTTCTACCGTATGTGACAGATGGGCTTCTTCTAGTACCTTCACTAGAATGTTACGATGGTCTTCTGATGATAAGACCAGGTCAAGGATAGACACTTGCTTGGGTGCGTCTTTTAAGCTTTGCACTATCTTGATTTCACTGTGTCCCATTTTGTTGAGGAACTCTCTGATCTTTTCTTCAGCCACCTTTTCTTTTGCTTTGGTAACTGTTTTAATCACCCGCTGAGGCAGGTACAATGGATTATCCTTTGACAGGATGGAAATGTTGTTTGAAGTAGAGCTTTCAATGTCCCCGTAGTTCCATGGGACCTTCTTCAGACTGATGATTGGATACTGAGGTCTGAAGGGCAAGATTAGAGGCTAAGGTGCAGCCACCTTCATAGGATTTTGGACTTCTTGGACCCCTTTCCCTGTCAGTACCAGGGGTGTGAGGATTGATTCCTTATCGCAGGATACGACAACCACTGTGTCCTGGTACCATGCATTGGGGATCCAGAGGCTATTTTTGTCTGAAATGTCGAGGATTTGATCTCCTCTAATTAGGTCACCTTTCTCAATCAGGTCTTGAATTAGATTACGAAGTGCCCAGCATTTTTCTGTATCATAGCCAGGAGAGTTGGAATGGTACTGACATATTTGGTCAGGTTTGAATTTTCTGGATTTAGGGTTTAATAGGGGTAATAGATCTGCAACCATCTCCTTGTTGATCATTATTTGGAGGATTTCTTCCATTGACTTATTTAGATTGGTGAAGCTCCTTTGAAACAAGAATTTTCTACCTTCTCGGGTATACTCATTTTTGACCATTGGTTATTCGTGCAATTGGCAATGATCCCTATTGGGGATGGAATTGACTTTCGCCGGAGGAGAATGACTGCCAATGGATAGATAAATTTGCTTCAGCATCTTCCTGGTGAGTTGATGCTGGTAGACGACCAGTTCAGCCAACTACTCGATTTGTTCCTTGAGAGACTTGATATCTTGCTCCATCAGGAATCGCTTCTCAAAAGTTTCCCAACTCTCTGGGCTGCTGAGATTGGATTGACTTGGTTCCCCAACGTAGCGGAGGTACTTAGATCCTTCTCCATTTGAGGTATTGATCATGTTGACATTTTTCTCTTTGTGTTGTGGGAGAGGATTGTCTTGGACATGGGGTTGGTCAGGCTTTGTTACCACAATTTCCCCGCTGTCAATTAAGTCTTGAATTTTGTGCTTGAGAGACCAACAGTCTTGGGTGTCATGGCCTGGAGATCCAGAATGATAAGCACATTTCTTGTTAGGGTCGAAGTTCCTTCCGTTAGTGTTGGTTGGTGGAAGAAGTTGAACAATCTTCTTCTGAGCTGTCAGAAGTTTGAACACATTCTCGAGGGAATTCCCTAGTGGGGAAAAATTTCTTCGACGCCTGACTTCCATGTTTTTCTAGAATTGAGGGTTTGCAGGCTGTGTTGAAGCTTGGAAAGGGGTATAATTCCTCCTTTGAACGGGCATGTGGTTTGATTCGCCCCTTGAATTTTGTCCTTGTAAGACCAAGGAGACTTCTTCGTCTTTCTTTTTATATACCCTTCTGGGATTACTCCCGTAATTTCTGGATTGGATATGTTCGGCGACAGCTTCGAGGGCGATTATGTGACACCCCCAAATCCGGTATCTTAATTTCCACAGGATTTAGTGTTCACTGTTCCAATATCATACAACTATCTACCCATAAATAATGAAATTCATTTATTAGATAAATAAATCATCGTCTTACATCATCTAACATAATAATACATCATAAATCCCAGGTTATACTTAACCTTAAATCTCTGTTGCGGAAACGTAAACAAATAAGTCTTAAATCATCACACATAAGTCTTGAACTTTAACATTGTTAATGACAACACAAGTCTTCATCACTTGTTAGATTTTTCTTTTCCCTTGCTACTAGAAGGCTCACCAGACTGTTCATTCTTATCTGCAATGTTATTATGCAAGAGTGAGCACGAATGCCCGCAAGTATAAAAATATGACAGAATAATAACATGCGAATAAAAGAATTCTGAATAACAGAAAGCTCAACTTTTGAATCAAGAATATTAATCGAGAATCAAATTACTTCTGAGGGTCATTAAGACCTTAAACCGAGTCTTAGGTTGTCAAGTATATTAACCTTTCAAACCTTTAACAGTCATAAGACTATAAACTTTACTTCTCGTACTTAGGGAGATCAGCCCTTTGTACTGATACTGTGCACACTACCTCAACGCTTAAAGCATCATCATCAATCCCATATATTAGGATTGTTCATCTCAGTTTGACATCAGAATTCGCACCAAATAAAGTTTGGTTTGGATAACTCATTAATTGTTCTGGAATTTAGAACTCTTATCAACTATGGACTAGTCGAATCATATAAGGGTTCACTAGTCTTAAAAGATTCAACAACATAAGATATTCACTTTGAATAATAGCTTCTCAAGGGTATACAATCGAATAAGTATTGTATATTGAAATGATACTTGTAAAAGAATCATAACATCTCGTATGAAATTTTGAACTTGAATAATCAAGAATAAATACTTTGCTCGATATAGAATTTAAATCTATAACTTGCTCGAATGTAAAGATTTGAGTTTAGGAAACTTGCCTAACAAAAATAATAAGTTAGGGATAGAAAACTTGCCTCGGGCGCAAGCTACAAATTCTAACTCACTTCTTTAATTACTCTTACCTATCAATATATTCACAATATCAATTAATCACAGATTCGATATGATTATTGATTTACAATTAGTGTTCTTCGAACTCATTATTAGGTTTTTCAAATAATGATTCACGTTGATTAATTAACTTGTTAATTAATCACATAACTTAATTTTTTAACTTGTATTAACAACTTATTACATACATAACATGTCTTCATATTTATTAGACTTAAAATAATGTCTTAATATTTATAACACATTATTTAAACTTGACAAATTATAGTTTAAGTCGCGTAATTAATTTATTAATTAATCACTTAACATAAATTATTAAACTTGTATCAACATCTTATCATATATATATATACCATGTTTTCATGTTTATTGGATTCAAAACACATTTCTCAAATTCCAACACTTAACAAAAAAAAAATTAAAATTTTCTGATTGGCGCGGTCGCGCGCCGTTTGGCCTTGCACTCGGCGCGGTCGCGTGGGTGCAGAATCTCAAAATCTGAAGTTCGCGAACGAACACAGATTTTCTCCCATTTTTTCCAATTTACATCATTACACTGATTTATAACGTTACCCATTAAGTATAAACTTCGTAGAAACATTATACAACACTTATATCATGTTCTTAACAATTATAATCACATAGTTACACAATCTAACACTTTTAATTTCACTGTTCTTCAACATTTTGCAAACTTAAATTTATAACTTGCTTAAATGTAAAGATTTGAGTTTAGAAAACTTGCCCAACAATAATAATAAGTTAGGGATAGAAAACTTGTCTCGTGCACAAGCTACAAAGTCTAACTCACATCTTTAATTACTCTTACCTATCAATACATTCACAATATCAATTAATCACAGATTCGATATGATTATTGATTTACAATTAGTGTTCTTCGAACTCATTATTAGGTTTTTCAAATAATGATTCACGTTGATTAATTAACTTGTTAATTAATCACATAACTTAAGTTATTAACTTGTATTAACAACTTATTACATACATAACATGTCTTCATGTTTATTAGACTTAAAATAATGTCTTAATATTTATGACACATTATTTAAACTTGACAAATAATAGTTTAAGTCACGTAATTAATTTATTAATTAATCACTTAACATAAATTATTAAACTTGTATCAACATCTTATCATATATATACCATGTTTTCATGTTTATTGGATTCAAAACACATTTCTCAAATTCCAGCACTTAACAAAAAAAAAATCAAAATTTTCTTATTGGCGCGGCTGCGCACCGTTTGGCCTTGCACTCGGCGCGGTCGCGCGGCTGCGGAATCTCAGAATCTGAAGTTCGCGAACGAACACAGATTTTCTCCCGTTTTTCCGAATTTACATCATTACACTAATTTATAACGTTACCCATGAAGTATAAACTTCGTAGAAACATTATACAACACTTATATCATGTTCTTAACAATTATAATCACATAGTTACACAATCTAACACTTTTAATTTCACTGTTCTTCAACATTTTGCAAACTTTAAAGAAAATATAAAATTTTTCATTGCGGATTCGTTACTACACCGAATTCACTCATTGCAATTCCATTTTCTTTATTTTAACACATACAATCATAATCATGTGTCAATTTTAATTAAAACATATGATTACAACATGTATTTCACCCATATGGGTTACTAACCCATATTCAAGACTCTGTCTTATTTAAAACCCATTTATTAACAAAATTACTTGGTGTAATCACTGTGAATCATGAATGTATAGCCTAAATTTTATCATGGACATATGTTAATATATATATATATATATATATATATATATATATATATATATATCCATGAAATCATCAATTGTCAACTTTCTCCATTGACAGAGGACTTTTACAAAACACATATATGAAAAATTTTGTAAATCTTTGAAAACCCAATTAAAGGCCAAATTATATAAAATTGATCATTTAAAACATGATTATATATTAGAATACACGTTATGATCACATACCCCTTCTAGATAAAGCCATATCATAACCCAATTGGAAAACCCAATTTCACAGAAAACCAAAAGTACGTAAATGAAAACTTTGGAAAATATAACTTTTGAAAACTTAAAAGAATGAATTACCCTTAGTAGTGAAGATCATATAATCAAAGATAATTCAATGATCTCTCAAATCCTCTCAATTTCCTCTTCTCTTCTCTCTGAACTTTCCTCTGACAATTTCTAACTTTGAATATGAAAAAGTGAAATACGTCTGACGACGATATACATATATAATATATAATATATCCGTTGCAATATAACTCCAACAAGGGCCTTGTTTGGCAATCCTCCTAATTTCTTTTCCATTTATTTTAATTAACTAGTTTAATATATAGTTAATTGTAACACTTTAATTAATTCAATTAATCTTATTTAAATTAATTAAATAAAATAAGATAATTCACATTAAATAACATTGTCACATAATTAATATTTTTATTTATTAATTATGTCAATTCATTAATTCCTTAATTAATTATTAAATTAATTAAAGTAACATTATGCTTATTTAATTAATTCATATAATCAAATAAACTCAATTAAATATTTTCTTTGAACTATTAAATTACTACGCATTAATTTAATCAATGTAACACATATAATTAAATTAATCTATCACAAAATCATGAATTAATTATTTAACTCAATAATTAAATTATTTAAAATATTTATTTATTTTAATAAATATTTAAATATCTTTATAAAATTCTCGTTCGTCACATTTTTCTCCCCTTAAAAGGATTCTGTCCTCAGAATCACGGTTCGATTAATAATTTCGTCTTTCGTCACATTCTCCCCCCCCCCCCCCTTACAAAGATTCTGTCCCCAGAATCGCATTCACCTATTCAAGAAAATAAGTGGGGATAATTCTTCATCATATTCTCTTCAAGTTCCCACATAGCTTCTTCAGCGTTGTGGTTCCTCCAAATTACCTTAACAGAAGGTATTACTTTGTTCCTAAGAACTTGCTCTTTCCTGTCAATAATCTGAACAGGAACTTCTTCGTATGATAAATCTTTCTCAAATTGTAGGGGTTCATATTCTATCACATATTTGTAATCGGGTTTATAACGTCGTAATACCTACATATGGAAAACGTTGTGGACATGTTCCACTGCCGGAGGTAAAGCTACCTCATAGGCTACTTCTCCAATTCATCGTAATACCTCAAAGGGACCAATGAACCTCGGGCTCAATTTTTCCTTCTTACCAAATCTGATGTTTCCCTTCTAAGGAGAGACCTTCAAAAATACAAAGCTACCCGATTCAAACTCTACATTCTTGCGGTGTGGATGGCGTATTTCTTCTTCCTATCTTGAGCCGCTACTAATCTTGTCCTAATTACTTTAACTATCTCTGCCATTTGTTTGACTAACTCTGGTCCTAGCAACTGTCTTTCGCCAACTTCATTCCAGTATAGTGGAGTTCTGCACTTTCTACCGTACAACGCTTCGTAAGGCGGCATATCAATACTAGCGTGGTAACTATTATTATAACCAAATTCTACAAGCGGCAAATGATCATCCCAATTGCCTTTAAAATCCATTATGCATGCTCTCAGCATTTCCTCTAATGTTTGGATCGTTCTTTCACTTTGCCCGTCAGTCTGAGGGTGATAAGCAGTGCTCATCCTCAACTGTGTTCCCATGCATTCTTGCAGTCGCTTCCAGAAATTCGATGTGAAGCGCGGATCACGGACAGAAATAATTGACACTGGCACCCCATGCCTCGAAACAATCTCTTTTACATATAACTTCGCCAATTGTTCTAGGTTAAATCTGATTTTGATCGAAAGAAAGTGTGCGGATTTCGTTAATCGGTCGACGATACCCCATACTACGTCATAGCCTTTCTGGGTCGTCGGAAGGCCAACAACAAAATCCATTGTAATATGTTCCCATTTCTATTCTAGGATTTCTAAAGGTTGTAACAAACCACTTGGTCTTTGGTGTTCTGCCTTGACCCTTTGGCAAGTCAGACACTTGGCAACACAATCGACAACGTCTCTCTTCATATTTGGCCACCAAAAGTGTTGTCGTAAATCCTGATACATCTTAGTACTTTGGGGGTGAATGGAATACCTCGAACTATGAGCCTCGCTCAGAATGTCCTCCTTGATTTCTGGTATTGGCGGTACCCAAACTCTACTTTCAAATCTCAACAATCCTTCGCTGTCCATTTTAAATCTAAGTTCAGTCCCTTCAGATATCTTTTTCTTTACTTCCTCACATTCCTTATCTAGTATTTGAGCTTCCTTAATCTTATCCAACAAAGTTGTACCAGCTTGCATCTGGAACAGCTTCTCATCAATCTCCATTGGACATCCTATTTCCAATTCCAGCTTTTCTATTGCTGAAATCAATTCTTCCTGTGCTGTCAGCATCATCAACTTTTCCCGACCCTTTCTGCTTAAGGTGTCGACTACAACATTCGCTTTGCCTGGGTGGTATAAGATATCACAATCATAATCCTTTATTAACTCCAGCCACCTTCTTTGGCACATATTCAAGTCTTTCTGTGTGAAAATATACTTCAAACTCTTATGGTTTGTATATATTTCACACTTCTCCCTATAGAAATAGTGTCTCCAAATCTTTAAAGCAAATGCCACCGCAGCCAATTCCAAATCATGGGTTGGATATCCCTTCTCGTAATCTTTTAGTTGTCGTGACGCATATGCAATGACTCTGCCATTTTGCATAAGCACACAGCCTAGCCCTTTATGCGACGCATCA